>CM040170.1:26597540-26908944 GCA_022606695.1 Vaccinium macrocarpon | reverse complement strand
CCAAATTTCATTGCAACCCGAGGAAAGGTAATTGGAGCATGGATTCTTACAAATTAAATCTAAAGTAGTGGAGCATAGTTCTTACAAACTGCAGCAACAAAAATAGTGGAGCATAACCCTTACAAACTGCACAGTAGCAAAAATAGTTGAGCATAGTTTTTAAAAACTGCACAACAAAAAGGTACCATAAGAGATGAAATTTACCATGGTCAGCACACTTTTGTTCCTAATAGCTTAGAAACCACATTCCAATATAGTTTGCACGAGAATCAATTTCTCTTCCTCCGTCTTAAGGCTGAAAAAATGGTCAACCGTTTGTGCATCTTTTGTGATTCCCAAACCAGCTTTGACCTTGTCCACAGTTGAGATTGGAAGCTTAGCTAATTCTGCATTAACGGCACCTCTTTTGGCCAAGAGGTCATGTGCATAACCCATCCTAGCTCCAACCTTCTCCAATGTAGCATTAGATGACTCCAAAGAAGGCACAAGCTTGTCAGCGAAATTGGACAACCCAGCCATGAGGGTCTCAGATACCTTAGCCTTTTTCTTTGGAGGATCTTAAGGGGACTTGTCATTTTTATTCACCGTTGTTGATCCATCACCATCTTCATCGGCTTCACCCTTAATATCTATGGCCTCAACCATATCAGTTGCACTCTCAGCCATTTCTCCGGTTGCTTTGTCATTCCCAAAAATAATACACCAATCCTTATAGTACGGGAATGACTTATACCTTAGCCCATTTGCATTACTGTCTTTCTAAAAAAATTGCAAAAGCAATGGTTATTTACATATTTAATATAGTTGCCTGAATATGCATTTATGAATGAAAAAAATTACCTTACAATAGTCCTCCCAGACTGAATCACTATCAACTTCGACCATTTTTTTCGAGTCATTCCATCTAAACCCACTAGTGTTGCACATATCCTTGATAGAGTGATAGTTTTTTTTTCCATACCTTTATCTTCGATGAAATGTGAGGATAGGCACGAATGTTAGTGCCAGGCAAAACAACCACTAACATTCCCTCAAGCTTCTTCAAGTATCCGCCTTAAAGGAATCCTTCCCCATTTTTTCACCTCTTGCAACCACTATTTCCTTCAAAGCATTCAAAAAGTGCCAACTCCTCCTTCTATACCCATGTTCTCCTACTTGCATCAGCACCTTCTTCCTTTGTTTTCCCTCCTTTACGAGACTTAGTAGGCTTGTCATTTTGGTTCTCCATTCCTAAGATAGGTGTCAAAAGCCACAAATAAAATGAAATACATTCAAATACATGTTCAAATAGGTGTCGAAAGCCACAAATAGAATGAAATTACAAATATCTCAAAATAGCAGTGTCCAAAGCCACAAGTAAAATCTTACAAACAACTTTAAGTCCAAAGCAACAATCAAATACATGTTCAAAGTCACATCTAAAGTACTCATAACAACATTACATCTAATTGCCACTATGGCCCCTTCTTGCTAGCCACTCTTGAAAAATATGTTGTGCAAAGGTGTCTCTCCAATCAGTCCATTGATTAGTTGTCTCGACAGTATCAATGTAGTTATAATCATCATCTTCCTCTTCAAGGTTATCAAGTTCATGTTCATGTGGGTCAACACTCATCTCTTTCGTAATGTGATTATGGACTAGACAACATGCAGTAACAATACGACACTGTGTTCTAATGGGGAAGAATGAGGAGCTCCTAAGAATAGCAAATCGAATTTTCAACAAACCAAAAGTCCTCTCAATGATGTTACGGGCCTATGCATGCTTCATATTAAAGTACTCTTCATGGTCTTGAGGAGCTGGACCATCCCATTCTTTCAAATGGTAACGCTTTCCTCTATATGGAGCTAAGAAACCTTCCCCATTTGTGTAGCCAGCGTCAACTAGGTAGTAGTTACCTGTGTATGATTGATTTCCTTAGTTAAAAATAAACCTATTATTAAGAAATATGTTGATAAAGGAATATATGTTTTAAAAAATGCTTACCAGTGAGGATTTTTAGCCCATTTCTCCTAGTAATAGCATTGCGCAAGACTCTAGAATCAGCTGCTGACCCTTCCCAACCTGACAAGACATAAATTATATTCATGTTTGTGTTGCAAACACCCAACACATTTATCGACAAATCTCCTTTTTGATCCCTATACCTTGCTCTGATGGATGGACCAACTCGAACATCAATGTGTGTGCCATCTAATGCCCCCAAACAATTCTAAAACCAACATATAAAAATTAATTATTTGTACTTAGATACCTAAACAACAATACAAGTCTAATTGAAATTTCATATGTTACCTGAAAATTTTTCCACCTATCATCTGTGCATGCTTGAGTTATTGGTTCAAGCTTGACGAGTAGTCAATCTTACAGACGTAGAATAGCCCGAAGGACATCATTGAAATGCCTACTAACAGTTTGACCTGATCAGAGGAACTGATGCTTGACAGCTCTATTCTTATGGTAGTGTCCTATTGTATACAAAAACATGGCAACTTTCTCCTCCAAACAAACTGACCTCGAATGAGACAACCCCCTGACTGTTTGAACTAGCATGCATAGACGCATAAAGCAATTCCTATCCATTCGAAGTTGCTCCACACATGTTGTGTCGCTACGACGGACTAACCGATTGATGTGATTTATTTGCTTTTGGTATGGGTTCGGTTTAGTGAACCTAGATTCGTGTCGAGAGTAGTAACTCTCAAGGGCAACATGTACAACAACTAGAGCCATAATACATGTTGTTTGCATTTGCTTGATCAAATTAGTCACAATGATGAACACCTCGGTCTCCTCTGATGAACAATCTAATTCATTTCCAGTGATATTTTCCATCTAGTAACACATTATCAAAATCATGAAACTAAAACAAGAACAAATAGCACATATAGCATCGTTCTATACATAATAAAAAGTCCAAAGGCAATGAATAAGGAAATAATTTATAACAGGTTGAATGTTAACAGATTGAATATAGGTTAACCTAATGCAAAAATGGTCTCTTTTTATATCCGTCTGTACTCTATACAACTCTTTTAATTTTTGGGTGGTTGGACTTTTTATCGACAAGCTTAAATTACTAACTACATGCCAAACAAGCTGTAGATATGTGAAAGCAATATAGCCAAGAATATGCAGTTAAATTAGTGCCTATGGTTATGACTATAAGTTGAGCACAACATCACAATTATGAGGAGTCTAAGAATAATTCGAACAACGTCGCGATTAGGCCGTAGGCCGTAACGACTCTATTAAGCCCAAAGAACAAAACCCCATAAAGAACAAGTAGGTTGACCATTTCAGGATTTTTCAGAGGTGAGCCACTTCAATGAATAATTTAACAGAGTTGTTACTAGAGACCAGTAAATGTGGGGATAAGAAGGAAAAGAAAAAGAAAATAAGAGGAAATAAATTTGCAATCCCAACAAACCAACCCCAGAATATATTTACATATCCCTTCGTTACACAAAATACCAAAAACTATACAAACTACCTGTTGTTGTTCCTCTCCATAAACCACCTCCAACAAAATCAAAACAAACCCACATGTGTTTTTTCCTGAATCAAACTTAGATTCAAGACATGTGGGATTCAATCTCTACAGAGGATGGACTTGGTAGTTCAAAACTTAGATTCAAATCCTTTAACTTGTCCAGATTTCATGAACTACTCCGAAAATTTCCTAGATTTCATTAACTTGTTCATAAATTACTCATACAACTAAAAAAACAAGCAAGACAGAGAGAGAAAACGAGAGCAAGGGAGAGAGAGAACGAGAGAAAGAGAGAGAGGGGGATGATTCAGTACCTGCTGCCGACGAAATTAATCCAATGTCCAGAGGTCTGAGAGGTCTGGTGAAGAGAGAGAGAGAGAGAGAGAGAGAGAGAGAGAGAGAGAGGAGCGGCTAATAGAGAAAATGATGAAGCTGATCTATTGTCTAGGTTTTGGATGGCAACTTTGTAAATATTACCCGACAAAGTAGCGAGAAACTTATCCGGCTTTATTTAGTCCCAACCCCTCGGTATTACACAATACCCCCTGTATTTGACTAAAATTGTACCGGAATTGTTAATCCCATGTCATTTTTTTGGAACCAAACAAAGGATAGTGTGAGATTGGATACAAATAGTCCAATCGCAGGTACTTAAACTAAAACTATTACTATTATTTTTGTAACAAAAGAAATTGAGAGGGACGGGCTATACCTGGGATATAGATAGTTTAATAATATTTTATTTTATTCCAGGTAATAGTTGAATTTTTTAAAATTGTAGGGGTGACAACCCCTTCTAGCTGTTCGGCTCCATTCTTGGGTCGACCCGAAGTAAAGGTTAAAGTTGCACAATTTAGCACTAGATAGATGAATTTGTTAGGAAAGATAATTATAGGGACTATAAAGGGTTTGTTTGGAAAATTTCACTATTTATAATATCTCTTCTTTCCCTCCGAACCAAATAAGACGAGGGGAAAATTTAATTTTCCCCTTTTTTTTTTCTCTCACTTTCCTCCTCTTCCAAACACACCCTAAATGCAATGGCACGATGCCCCAAACTCTCGTTTAGTTCTGGAAATTCAGGATAAACCCTAAGAGCTGTGACCTCTCTCTCTCTCTCTCACTGTGTTCGCAAACATTATAGTACATACTGACGAGGATTCACCGCCCCGAAGATTTCACACCGTGCGTAGAGTCAGCAACAGAGCACGATGTCTACGCTAGAAATCGAATCACGAGAGTAAGTTCCCTTTTCCATTGTTGTCGTCACTGTAATTGCTGCTTTTGTTGTTTCTGAAGAATCCTTGTTAGGTTTCTTTCTCATTGTTTTTCCAATTCGACAAACTTAATTCAACTCTGTAAGGTTGTTGAGAAAACTTTAGAGGAAGAAAGAAACAGAAGATAGAAAGGAAAAAATTGAATAAATCTTTCTGGCTTACCTCGTGTTGGGTTCAGTTGAACGGAGCTTCAGTTTATGAAGCTCAAAGTATTGTAAATTTGTTAAAGTTAACAGCTTTTGTGTTGTTCTATGTCCTCCATTATGTCAGCAACCAAACTGAGCTGAATTACTAGAATGCGCCTCATGTGAAAACTTTATGTCCAGCCCGAAGCGATGTGGGACTATTCTCGAACACCCTTCCTCACGTGCAAGTGCAACCACATTTAAGTCGGCATGTAGTCACGTTTTTGGGTCTATCTTGGTGTTGACTTTTTTGGGGTTCGTCCTCATGGAGTGTGGCGTGTGGATTGCATGCATTTGTCATGCACTTTCCAAGGAATATTGTTTATGATTTTTGTTCTTGTAGCTTATGTGAAATTGGTCATGAAGTTTCCAGGAAAGAATGGCAGGTTATTATTGTTTACACGTAGCTTGTTTCATTGTAGAGCGTTTCGAGGGGTAACTTGGGTCCTCCAAGTTGCGATGATTCAATGGAATCATGGTAGGTATATTTCACTTTGGGCTGTTTTTCTCAAGGAAAAGTAACCCGGCATCTGTCTCTTATGATGAATAGTACTTTTCTGCTGCACTGTCTCTGTTGTGATAAGTTCTGTTGTTTATTGCCTATTCAACAAAAATTGCTGCCATACTTGGCTGTGAAGGTGTAGAATATAAGCATTTAAATTTTTTTTTCTTTAAATAGATTTCAAAAAAAGTCAGTTTTGAACTTTTTCTTGCTTTTATGTATTTTTGAACCTTCTATAGATGAACTTCAGTGTGGAAGCCAATGGCGAATGCATCAAGGGAACAAGTTTTCCTCTGTCTCCTCATCTCAACCTGTATTTTGCTTTGAAACAATAAGCATTAGGAAAGAATGGGAAGAATTTCCATCTTTAAACCTTGCAGCATCAGCTTTTGCAATCTGTGGTCAACACTTAACATGTTTATGTCACTTGACGGTTAACGATGGAGAAAATTTTAACGAGAATTGTTGGTTTCTTCATAATATTTCTTGAGGCATAAACTATCGAAAATCACATCTAGACTATGCATTTATCCAGTGTCTTATCCTCCAACTTATTCTTGGAATTATCGGTGAACTAAATGTACGTTAGTTTAACCCTAGTAATTCGATCTTTGGTGTGGAATGCGTCAAGGGAACAAGTTTTCCTCTGGCTCCTTTTGTCTCAACCTATATTTTGCTTTGAAACAATAGCATAGGATAGAATGGGAGGCATTCCTTCTTTAAACCTTGCAGCATCAGCTTTTGCAATCTGTGGTTAACACTTAACATGTTTATGTCACTTGATGGCTAACGATGGAGAACATTTTAACAAGGCAAAATTGTTGGTTTCTTCATAATCTTCTTTGAGGCATGGAACTATTGACAATCACATCTAGACTATGCATTCATCTAGTGTCTTCTCCTCTAAGTTATTCTTGGAATTATTGGTGACCTATATGTGCTTTAGTTTCACCCTCGTAATTCAATCTTTGGTGTGGAAATTTGCCTTTCGGAGTGGAAGTCTTTGCATGGCACTTGACTCATAAGAAACTTAGTTGTAAAAATATGGTCAATGAATGGAGAACCAACTCTTGTTCACATATCAGTAGAGTAAGCCTGTAGGAAGCCAAATTTACCTGTTTTTCTATGAATACCATAATAGAATCACCTAGCAAAGTGGCGGCACAAAGTTCTTTGGGGTCATTGACATGACATCTCATCTGTTGGTGTTCATATTTCATATCCCCAATAGTGTTATTACATATCCACATGCTGTATTATCAGGGCCAATTGCGAATTCTCAGGTACTATCATGTTATTTTGAGTCTCAAAATTCTAATCTGGTTTATATTTTCCATTGCAGTGTGATTAAGATAGTTCTTCAATTTTGCAAAGAAAATTCTTTGCATCAAACTTTCCAAACATTACAGAGTGAGTGCCAGGTTTCTCTCAACACGGTAGACAGCCTTGAAACATTTGTTGCTGATATTAACAGTGGAAGGTGGGATACAATATTACCTCAAGTGGCTCAACTTAAGCTTCCTAGGAAGAAACTAGAGGATCTGTATGAACAGGTATGCATTATTTCTCTAGCTAAATAGACCGTTCCTCTTATCTGCTTTTACTACATTTTTTTTGTCTTGGGCTTTGAAACCCTGTGCCCTGTTTGTCTCTTGAACTTAATGTTTTCTTGTTTTGATGCTTGAAAGACTACCTGACTCCTATTTTATTTGTGCACATTAATAGCAGACATTCTCCTTTTGTTATTTTGTTGCACTTCTATAAACATGCACTCTGTGTGGATTTAAGGATTGAGATGGTTTGGTGACCACAATGGGTCATTTGTCTTAACAATAATCAATTTCGGCAAGACTGTTGTCTAAGGATATTTGAATGTTCTTTATATTTAAAGCTTAATAGCAGGATCCTTCTAAAATGGGTGTGCTCCCTAGACGGGAGCGCGAGCTTGAATCCACGCTCCTGATGAGGGAGCTTGACAGGAGCTCGCTCCTATCCAGATGAGAACCTGCTTCTAAATAGGATGGGAGCTTGCAGACTAAAACTTAAGGACGAAATTCTCACTTCTCTTACCAAATATGTGCAAGGAAGAAGAAAAAGGAAAAAGAAGTAGAAATGATTCATGACTCCTTCTACGTGTTTAGTCCATATATTTGGTGAAAAATCTATTGGAATTTCATATATATATATATATATATATATATATATAGAGAGAGAGAGAGAGAGAGAGAGAGAGAGAGAGAGAGAGTGCAGTTTTTGTGAAAAACTGCTTGGATCAAGCCCTTCCCGGTATTTTTTTTGGACGATTTCTTGCGGGGACCCTTGAAAACTCTTTTAAACACATTGGACAGTTCAGATCATGCAAAAACATGTTTTAAAACCTTCAAAACATCAAAAAACCTCTAATCCGGGATCCCGGATTGCATAGTTAGTGTGTGTGTGTGTATATACACATAGTGAGAAATGACATTCCAACTATAAATCATAGGAGTATGTATAATACACACACACATATAAGCTTATTCCTATAGTATATATTTATTCATTAAATATTTCCTTGTCGCTCCCAACCTAGGAAGCTTCTACATACCCCGCCACCTGCTCCCGCCTCCGTCCCCACTCTAGGTTGCTGTGTTCTTTCCATTGTTGGGTTGATTATTTGACACTAGGGTTCAAGTATTTTTAAGTCCAAGCTTGAGTTTAGGCTTTCACAGGGTTTTTGGATTTTGGTCATTGCTATGTTAATCTAGACTCTCTAGTAAGGTAGGGTGTTTGAATTTTGGTCATTGCTATGTTAATCTAGACTCTCTAGTAAGGTCCATTTGGTCCTAGTTTTGTAGTTGTAAGCATTTGAGGTGAATCATCAAGATATTTTCTGTTGTTGCATGTGCTCCGCTAGCATGTTCTTATGCACTTCCTTTTCCTCCTAAATTGCCAGATTGTTTTGGAAATGATCGAACTTCGGGAGTTGGATACTGCACGTGCCATATTAAGGCAAACCCAAGTAATGGGCGTCATGAAACAAGAGCAACCTGAAAGATATTTGCGACTTGAGCATCTCCTTGTTCGAACTTATTTCGATCCGCATGAGGTTAGATTGCCTTTCTGTTAGACTTTTAAATCTCCATTTTGTCTACTGAACGGTGTTAAATATGGGTGAGTGCATTTTCTGCAGACTGATTCTTCTACGATGTTCTAGACATTAAGTTTTTTCTTACCTCATTAGGATGTGACTCTTGTGATTATTTTCCCTGAAAGGTGTTATAAGTATTTTTATTATTGAACAGCAATAGGTGTTAATGCGTTTTAAGTAATGTAATAGTTATGTGCATGGTTATGAGTTATGAATATGTATCTGATTTCCATGCATAGCTGTTGGAGTATGCTGCTTGTATTGGTGATATTAGGCCGACCTTTTACTTCATTTTGATACCTCTCAGTAGACTAAACAGAAGCTAAATACACTGAATTACACACACTCTTTCTATGGGTTGTACTGTGTCTTGGACATCTGAGCACTTCGGTGCAATCCTAGTTCTAGGGTAATTGTCAATTTCGTATTAGAAGAGATACAAGCATTGACTAGTTAATGTGTAGCAGGAAATAAGAGTATTCTTTTATGATCTATTTTTTTGTTGAACAGATGTCTTTTATGATCTGTCAATTTTCTTTTATTCAACTACTTCTGGGTTCTTACTAAAGAAGTTAGAAGTCGGTAGTTGACCCCATAGTGGTACATGAATCTGTTAGTATTCTTTAAGATTCTTGTTGCTTTATTGTTTTCATTTATATAGACATATGCTAGGGTGTGGCTGATAGTAGAGAGCTGAAGGCCATCTTAAAGTGCTGCTGCAAAATGTGGTGGTTGAATGTGCAAGTTTTCCCTTGGTAATTAGAGAGGGTACTTTTGGGTCCTTGGTTTTCGTGTCTATTGCTGTAGTGGATTGTATTTGACAATACTAGTGAGTTTTTGTTGGTGATACTGTAGCAGTAAAATAGTTCGTTCTCATGTGTCTGGTTTCTTGGGTTGTCATTATCTGTCAAATATTGTAGAACCTGGCTTTTGTATTCACCTGCTGAGTTTTATTTGTTTGCATTTTCGACAATGTGCAATTTTTGGTTCCTTACAATTTGGGTCCTATTGGCTTCCATACTCTTTGTACTAGCAGAATTGGGTCTCCCTGTTTTTTAACTTCACAAGAAGAAACTTGGTATTTTATATTCGTCTTTTACTTCATATTATTAGTAACACTTCGAGTTTTTAATTTATTTGCAGGCTTATCAAGATTCAACAAAAGAGAAAAGACGGGCACAAATAGCTCAAGGTTTGAGTGTATTCTTCCTTTCTTTGGAGGGATGCATCTTAATGATGTGTAAACATATTGATTTTAGCTAATAAGGACTTCAATAGTAACAGAAATTTAGCATCCCATGAAAGATATATCCTTGCTTTCTTGTGATGCCAAATGCTCAAAGAAGGCATAAAGTTACAAAGAGGACCAAATTGGAAATAGGGAATTAATGAAGGACATGTTGAGCATCAACGCTACTTCACGATGACTTTTGGACAATAATTTTCCCATGAGGCAATTTCCATGGCCCAAAAGCAATGTTTGCCTTGAATCTCCTCAACATCATACTCTTCCAATCCAAAGCATCAATGCCCTCCTTTATTCCTGGGATCCCATGTGACAAGTTGTGGAGATTCACCAAGTAATTCATCTCCCCATGAGGCACCCCCTTCTAAGAGAAGTATACAAGAGGGTGTGGCCGTGGAAGTTCCTTTGTTTAGCAGAAGAGGCTTGATTGTACATTGAGGGTTCAAGTGTCTTCACTGTCTGATTAATAAATAAAAAAATCTGGACTCACTGATTTCCAAAAAATTGTTGATTATATTTGGTTTTTTGGAAGGAATGCCCAAACTCAATTAAACTGTAGTCCTTTGTGTCAATGTCAGCTAGCCCAAAAGAGTGATAATGTCCTCTTTTTCCCCCATAAACAACATGCAAAGTGTAGTCTACGTACTTGATAAAAGAGCTTTTTCAGTGGTGAAATTGATGAAAGCTATACTGCCTAGGTGGAGTGATTCTTTGGTTGCACACATTGAGGATATTTTATTTATTTATTATTATTATTTTTGAACTATTGATACGATAAAAATGTAAAAATTCTTGTAAAATGTCATGTATTTACATGAAACTATGGTTTTGATATATGAAAAACTTGTAGTTGGAAAGTTGGAAGCCTTATTTGAATTTGTCAGTTTATTGGATATAGACAAGATGCCAAGTAACGTTTATTATTGATAACCTTATCTGACTTGGCCTTACTTGGAATCCAAGAGAAACAGTCTAAAAAATCTCTTTACGCATGTAGCGTGTCTCCTATAATTTGCCTGTGTGTGGAGATTCAGTTAACAGCGCTAGCAGAATATGTCTCCACAATCAAGAGGAGACATGTCTGTGAGACTCAACCTTTCATGCCATGACTAGAATGTGTAAAATATCCAACCAATTTCTGCAGTTAACTCGGTTCTTTTGTTTATTTTTTTATTGTTAGTTTTTCGTTATCTAGATAAGATGATGATGTGAACCTCATAGTAGCTGTGTAGCACCGACACTTCACTGCTCTCCCGACCCGTCTCTGATACTTAATCTTGAATTGAAGTGCCCTGTGTCCCCCCCCCAAAAAAAAAAAAAAATTTTGGGGCCCAGTGTTGCAGACAACTGTAGGGACACTCTACGGACACTTTGGGGGCAAAAAATGCAATTACCAAAACATTTTAAATGTGGTAAAACTATCATAAATTAAACTTTTAAAATGAATACAAGTGCAATTATAAATATCTTTAGACACAACCTTATTCCTCCTCAAAAAGATCGATAAATTACACACAGAGAGAGAAGGTTAGGCCTCATACGGTCATACCTGAGAAAGAGAGAGAAGGGTGGGAATATACTCGTTGTATCTCTCTCTAACTAGTTTAGGGTTTACTATTAAGTATCAAGGACAAACTAAGATGTGGGATATTGCCATATCAAGAAAATAATGTAATGCAAATTGATGGAAATTTGGGTATTTGGTTATGGTATTACTAAACCTTATTTACTCCTTTTTTTTTGGTGTGCGTGTCCCCCAATGTGTCATGTCCCCTATTTTTTGAAAATTTGCTCGTCGGTGTGTTGTGTTAGTGTCGGTGTTGTGTCCCGTGTCTGTGTTGGTGCTACTCAGTATAGTAGATTTGAGAAACTGGCTGAGATCCTTTTTTTTTTAGGATGAGTATGTAGAAGATTGGCTCATTGATTTTCTATATTTGTCTTCAAACTGAGAGAATTTGTAGCCTCTACCTGGCTGACAAAGCATATGATGAACTCTAGCCAGATTTCGATCTAAATAGTATTCATTTTACTTTCCTTGCATCCTCATTGGGATCTAATTTGGTGGGAACAATCTGAATCTGTATGTAACAATATCCTTCAAAGCTTGAATTGAAGCATTTTTCAGTCATCCATGATTTCCGACATGCAAAGATGGTTTAGGCATTTCTAATAGTGGACTTAAAATGTAAAAAAGTGAAGGAGATAGGTTATTGATGAGATTGAATACTGAAATATACTTGTCTGTGTTGTACAATTATGAGAAATTCCTCTTCTTTTCAAGTAATGAAATTGATTTCTTAAAGGTAGTAAAGGAACTAAAGTCCAATTCTCAAGATAGCATGACCTCAAAGAATGATTTACACATTGTTGTCAATTGGTTCTGTTGCTCTTTTTCTTATTCATTTCCACTGTTCCATTTTTTTCAGCTCTCGCTGCAGAGGTTTCTGTGGTTCCGCCCTCACGACTAATGGCTCTAATTGGTCAAGCTTTGAAGTGGCAGCAGCACCAAGGTTATGTTTTACTGAGCAACGTTATTCACTATTGGCTCATGTCACCTCCTTGCCTGGATGTATAAACTTGAACTAACTGGGAAAATGCAAGTTCCAGACTTGGCAAATATAAAGGATAAAAATAAATTCACCAATTTCCAATATCCTTGTTTGTTACTTCTCTCCCACTACCTGTTCTCATGGATATCAGTGATATCTAAACTTGAGGAGGAGAGAAATATTGTAAATGAAGAAAGGGAGACGAAATTTTGGCCAATTGGGCTCTGTGGTTGTGACTTTTACTTTACTGCACTTTCATTTTTAACCTTCTCTTTTGTAATTGCATTCGATTTAGTTATTGTTCTTTGTTGGTTGGATACAAGAAGCATAATGGCAATATCTCACATCAAAGAAATCAATAGAAATCTCTCAATTAAAAGAAACATAATGGAAATCTCCCTGTAAATCTCATGTTCAACTCAAAAGTTTTTTTTAATATTTGAAGAAAGTCTTTTAATTGTTCCACAATATATTTATAAGGACAAAATGAATAAATGTTCTCCTGATCAGTTTGCCTTGCTTTCAACTCTTTCTTCTGCCTTGTTGACTTCTTTGACTTAGGCTTGTTTTCCATTTGCTAAAATGGAAATCTCATAAAATCAAGTGGTTAATTTTAGCAAATGAAGTGGGGACGTGATTTTATCTCCAATGAATCTGGACATATCATTTTATCACCTCCACCTCATTTTATCTTTTGGCAAACTAAGCCTTAAATATCATCTTAATCAACTTTTCACGCTTTACGAGACATGTCATTATCCTCACATACATCGACTAAGAAGCCCAAGAAGAAAAAATGCCAAGCTTAGCGGAACGGGACCTCAGTGAACTTATAAATATTTCTTCTATTTCAGGGTTGCTTCCTCCAGGGACACAGTTTGACTTATTCCGAGGGACAGCTGCTATGAAGCAAGATGTAGATGATATGTATGTAACAAATCTTGGGCATACTATAAAGGTATGCTGTAGATGTCTCCCTTCCTGACACATTTTGTATTTATGAATCTGCTCCTAATCTGACCCGGAGAATAGTAACGTGAAGATGTGTATGTGATTTGCTTAAATATAATATGTAATCTGGAGAATGAATACAGTCCTGTTGTTTCTCTCAGTATTGAAATGCTAAGACAATGGTTTTATAGCTGTTTTCACAAGAAAAACCTAGGCTGCAGATAAATGTATTTATGCTGTTTGTCTGTTTATATTTGAAATGCCCAGGCATGTTTTATTTCTCCCTCTCCCTCTCCTTTCTGTTTCATAGGGATGAATGATCTATCGGATCTTAAGCTTCCGGTCTTCTCTTCTTTAAGTTGGGCGTTTGTCTAAAGTAGACATTTTTTATTTGATTCATGAGATCTGGGCATTTCAAAGATATATGTAGTATGGCTCCATGATTATTATTTCTACTGATTTTGTTGTATATTCTTTTTCTTTAGTACAGAGGTGGCTCCACCTTGAGCCTAGGGTGGTCAGCCAAACACCCTGAAAAAAAAAAAAGAATTACACGTTAAAAAAAAAATTAAATTTTTTTGACATTTTGAACTCCCTACCCAAGATGTTTGAGCACCCAATCCAAAAAAAATTTGAACATCTAACCGAATAAATAAGCCCACAAAATATTTGAATGCCCAACCCAACTAGAGTCCATTACAAAATAAGGAAAATTGGTATTTGATGTCATTGATACTGATGCTATAGTTTCAAAATATGAAAAATTGTCAAGGTCAATTGTGATATGCTAAATACTTTGTTGTTTTTTGGTGGCATTGTTGATATTAGTAGGGGTTTTTTTTGTTGTTGCAAATATGATTACTAGAGTACCTTAGTAGAATTTCTGAACACCCTCGCGAGAATTCCTGGAGCCACCATTGCTTTTGTGGTTTACATATAGCCATATAGACAGTGAGATTGTAGGAACGGTTTTTGTTGAAAATTTTCATGCTCTATAAGTTGTTCTCTCTCCCATTTGTTTTGCTGCAATGTTAATATAAAATTGGTAAGATAATCCATCCAAATAAAGATAAAAAGAACTTGTCACTTTAGGGTTTATATTCGACTTAGTTTCATGGATCTTGGGTAACCAGTTCGGCATTTAGTTTCTTCTTCATAGTTGCATTCTTAATCGTAGTAAATATAAACTAGCTTAAGAATTCTTGAAATCACATTTTCTGGTGGTGCCTTGCTACAGTTTGGAAAGAAAAGTCACCCTGAATGTGCGCAGTTCTCACCAGATGGACAGTTCCTTGTTTCTTGCTCTGTTGATGGATTTGTGGAGGTATGCACAATTAGAACTTGCATTCCTGATCCTGACTACTAAGACTTTGTCATACTATGTGAAGGTCTCATATGCTTTTATACCAGGTTTGGGACCACATAAGCGGGAAGTTGAAGAAGGATCTTCAATACCAAGCTGATGTGAGTACTTTGGTTTTAATTGTTTTCTCTTTTTTAAAATTGTGTTTACATATTATGGAATATTTAGTTTGGAAACCTTTGCCTATTGTCTTGTTGAACCAAGCCTGGTTTGAGTTATCTAGTATTGGATGCATGGATCTTCTTTGCCTTTCTGATGCCATTCTTTAGTTAAATCGCATGCCACTTTGGCTAGGCTCCCAGCTTTCATGATTGTAGTCTGATAGTTTCTCTTGCTCTTCCCTCAAATTACTCTCAATGTTTACATATCACGTTTCATAACTTATGGAGTTACTAGTTTGCGTTGGTCACTTCTGGCATCTTTTGAGTTATTCATATTTCCATAGAAAAAGATGAATTGATCTTCAGTGCTTATGAATAAACTGATCTAGTTGTGTTTCTTTAATTCTATTTTCAGAATAGGTGCATTTCCCGGTGTTACTAGTGTTATCCTTTCTTGGTTTTTTCTCGTCCAACTGTACTTGGCCAGCCGCATAAAAGTATTATTTGCATGCAAAAGGTGAGAAATTGGTCTTTGGCTGCATCGACCCTGGAAAGTGCCCTGTGAACCTCTCTACTTCTTAGAAGTCAAGGCCTCTGTAAAAATGATTAAAAGCAACAGGGATAGGGGATCCCCGCTTCAAACCTATGCGGATGCAATTATGCCTAAAGCTTATAAGATCTGGAATATAAAGCTGGAAATCCTAACTATCATGGTTATATGCTTTTTCAAGCCTATATGATCCACTCATCATATCCTTTTCCAAAAGGAAAAACAAGAAAAGTATTTTGGCCAGTCTAAAATATGATCTACCCTCTGCTATAGGGCCTCCCCTCCAACCCCTGACCTTGTCCACAAAGACATCTGCTAGCAACTACATGTTCTCTAATACGGAAGTAGTCTTATTCCTCCTATTGCCGCACCTAGCCAACAGAATAGGTAAATGATCAAAGGTTTGTAGCATGTTACTCCTGGTGCATTGTAAATGTTGAGTCAGTAGTGTTCCCCAGTTAACTCTTTTAATTACCAAAAAAATAAAATGTTGAGTTGGTGCTATTGTATGGAAGACTGCTCCCTCAAATACTGATATTGCAGTTTTTCATTATTGTATCTTGTCTGTATCTGTGTGTTACTATGTATGTACAATGAATGCCTACTATAGTACTAGTTTGCATGGCTAAGAAATTCTGGATGTAAGAATTGGAATGATGGGATCCGGATGATCTCTCTTCTGCTTGGTTATGTCGTAGTAAGAGTGAAGTTATAACTCTTTTATTGCCATTATTGTCGGAACTGTATTTTTACTGACGTGCTATTTTCTTCAACAGGAGACGTTTATGATGCATGATGATGCTGCCCTTTGTGTTGATTTTAGTAGAGATTCTGAAATGCTGGCATCTGGATCCCAAAATGGAAAAATCAAAGTAAGTTTTAGGTTTCTATCATTGGTTGTGATGTAACCCTCCTTCATGAATGGTCTTATGACGGTCTAGTTTGTTATCATTTTTCTGTATCCTTTCTCCCTTGTGCCTATACTTTGACTGAAAGCAGTGCCACTTTTTCTTTTTCTTTTTTTTTTTCCCAAAAAATAGGGCTACCTATACCTGTTTGCCCGATTATGGTTAGGTATATTCTTTGTCACATGACAGCAAGTATAGATAGTTGCATCTTAAGAGGTATTTGACTTATCTTTAACAGAATGCCCTTTGTAGTTTGGACCAAAATGTCAATTATTATGTCGGGATAGTAGCTGTGTGGTGTTGAAGTAGTCCATCATCCATGTGTGGTGAAGTCCTACATTGTGAAAGTATGGTGCAATATATTAGTGCGAGGGCACTCTCACCTCAAAGGCTAGCTTTTGGAGTTGAGTGAGGTGAAGTGGACCAAAATGTCAATTGTCGTGTCTTAATTAGTAGCATGTGCAATGTTGAAGTGGCGAAGTGAAATTGCCTGAGGACAAAAAATAATGTGCAAGTGCAACATACATGCATGATGACACTCCCACCTCGTGACAAAATCATTGGTACTTACACAAACTAAATATACCTTTAAATGAAACACTAATGAGTGGAAAATAATTTACATTTTTGAATAAAAAACAATGAAACATGTAACTATGAGAGGAAGTAAAAGAAGCAAAAGCTGGGTAAATGAAATCTAGATACTTATTACGGTGAAACAATTTCTCCTTCGTTTTCTCATGATAACGGGGGTTTTAATAACTGGATTACTGAAACTGATGAACTCTTAGTTCCCTAAGCTGTGATTAATTTAACAAGAAGTAGATGACTGAAAGCATCTGAAGGAAGCTAGATTGATCCTTCAATAGAACCATCAAGGCAATGACTCCTGGATAATTTCAGGTGAGCATCCTACATTAAGTGATGAATCATGAGCTTATTGATATTAGGCATTGGTTGAAGTGAGTTATTCCTATGACTCTTTGGTTAAACACATCTTCTAAAATTCATTGTCGGTCAACTGAGCAACTTTACGTATCAATGAATCTTGATGCGGCGTAGTTGCAGTTCCTAGTAGTCAAGCTGCCAGGCCTGTTTTGGTCTCAAACATCGGTGAGGGGCTGAGGGCACAGTGTAACTGATGTGACAACTTCCTGTTAGAAATGCATCACCATATCTTTCTTGGTGCTCTTGCGTGCTTAAAAAACCTCATCGTTTGCTTCATTTGATTATCATATTTGATCTTTAATTATTATTGATGAAACATGTAATATTTGGTCAGTAGAAATAGTAGCTTTGCTTATTCGATGTTATCATTATAGGTTTGGCGCATAAGGACTGGACAGTGCTTGCGCCGCCTTGAACATGCACATTCTCGGGGTGTCACCAGTCTTACCTTCTCTCGAGATGGAAGTCAGCTATTAAGCACGTCATTTGATGGCACAGCAAGGTTTAATTGAACCTTTTGCCCATTAACTATGTATCTATCTATTTGGCTTGTCATCTGGAACTTTTGATGTACCTAATTCATTGTTTTTAAGCTATACTTGTATTATTTTTCTGCTGATTGGGTTTCTAATTCTTGATGTATTTATTTCTAATCCTTGATTAATAGATCTATGACTTTAAGAGTTGGTAATGCCAACTGACAATAGGTATGGTGAAACTTGCTTCCTTTTCTGAAACTCTAATGTTATGTTGTCGATTGTTTGGTGTAGAATTCATGGCCTAAAATCAGGGAAATTAATAAAGGAATTCCGTGGACATGGATCCTATGTAAATGATGCCATCTTTACGAGCGATGGAGCTCGTGTAATTACTGCATCTAGCGATTGTACTGTCAAGGTAGGTGCATTTTTTCTTCATCATGGCCCAAGTACTGAACATGGTTCTTCTTTCTCCTGTACATGTAATGTGGCAGTCTGCTCTATATAGGTTTGGGACGTCAAGACTACAGAATGTCTGCACACTTTAAAGCCTCCACAAAATTTAAGGGTATCTCTTCTCTTGTGCCAAAAATTGCAGCTCTCATCTTGTATTATTATTTCACCTATTTTCCACTTCAGTTATCTTTTACTATTGCTCACCCCTATTCTATCATTTTTAGGGAACTGATGCATCCGTGAATTCTGTCCATCTTTTTCCTAAAAATCCAGATCACATAATTGTCTGTAACAAGACTTCATCAATACATCTAATGACACTTCAAGGACAGGTATGCTTACACAAACTTGGGCAAGAGAATTGTTTATTTCAACATTTCAAGTTCTTATTTTGAGATAGTGCAAGGTGCAGCCTACTGATAGATTACACATTTCCCTGACGTGTCTGATCAAATATAGTTGAGAGTCTTGAGACTGGAATAAAGCTGGGTTGGTAATGAGATGTCTGACTTGCTGACCATAGGGCACACGGGAAATTTTTGTTGTTAGACGTTGAATGGCATGCAAGAAGCACATATGTTTCACATGTGTGTAACTAGTGGTCCCAGAATCTATAGCTGTGGGTTTGGTCATATGTGAATTTGACTGGTAATTGTTCTGATATAGTAATTCGTCGGTGATGAAGTACTTGTCCTCACTGGTACGTACGGCTACGGTTGGGTAAGTAAGTGTAATTTTTTTTTTTCCCTCTATTTTACTATGTGAGAGAGAGAGAGAGAGAGAGAGAGAGAGAGAGAGAGAGAGAGAGAGAGAGAGAGAGAGAGTGTATGCTGTTGCAGTGTGGCTCAAAGTAGAAGAGTAGAAGATGAAGATCTGAAGATGGCTGCTGTTATTTGAGAAATGCCCTAACTGATGAAGACCCAAGTCTGTTAATTTAAATTGGGTGTCAAAAATACACATGAACCCCTGAAGTTTCAATAATTTTCATTCGGGCCCCTTAAAGTTTTAAAAAATTTACAAAATGGTCCAAACGTACCCACCCAAGTACCCAATCAAAGTACCCAAGAGTACCAATGCCATACCCGAACAGTGCAAAAGTACCCGGTACATTTTTACCGTACTGGGTATGTATTTTTCCTTACCCAGCCGTACCTGTCCCGTACCCATACCCGGTACTTGTACGGCGACATTTTCAGAGTATCCGTGCTTCATAGCCAGCAGTACATGCAGTTGTGCTCTTGTCTGGATGCAGAGCAACTAGGAATCTTGCATTACGCGAACCAAATTCTGAAAAAATTATATTGCACTTTTGGTCATAGAATTACGCTTTGCCCTATAACAACTTCTGATTTCTCATGGAAATTTAGTTTTGAATTCAAAGTCAAATCTGATGATAGGGCAATGGTTTACCTAGGCATCGAGGAAAAAAGATGTGCACAAGGCCGGCAACTAGTGTATTTTAGATAGCTTAAACAGTGTTGTTGAACAGCCTATATTAATAGCAACAAGTTTGAAGAATTCATATAGAATGGGGAGATATACTATATATGTCGTCTCAAATGAACTACCTTATTCATGTTTGTGAGGTAACTATTACATTAAAAAAAAACCTTGCATCCACACAGCTTTATTGTGGTGCAAAATTTTGACCTTCCTTTTGATCGTCACCCATAGTGCTGTATTCTGGTATACGTTTTACATGCCCTATGATGTCCAATTACTCACATAGCGGTACTCCAATAGATGACTAGATAGCAACATATGGTGGTCTGAATTCCGGATTTACTCCTGCAGACATTACTCCTGTTGTGGACTGCTTTAGAGTTCAGCCCCAGTAGGTTATGTATCATTGATTTCTCAATGGTTGTTCAAGCAGAATGTCTCATCTTTGAGTCACTTCTTACATGGTCATGTTTCATCTTTCGCTTTGTGGTTACCACAGCAATGCAAGTACAAGTATGATTTGTTTTGTATCGGTTGCAGGTTGTAAAGAGCTTCTCATCTGGTAAAAAAGAAGGGGGAGACTTTGTAGCCGCTTGTGTATCACCTAAAGGGGAATGGATTTACTGTGTTGGTGAAGATAGGTATGGCCAGAAAGGAATACCGTGCTTATTCTCAAACTGTATTATCCTGCAATGCCTTCATGATGTTTCAAGATAGTTGCTTCTGTGATAAACAATTTATCTGCTTATTATTATATAGTTTGTGGGTTCAGGTATTAAGTAAATGACCTGTAAATTTGTGCAGAAATATGTACTGCTTCAGCCACCAGTCTGGTAAACTGGAGCATCTTATGAAGGTAAGCCTATACTCTCTTGAGGCTAAGAATTGCTTTTTCTATGAGCTCATTACAAGAATCAGCCATAGTGTTCTGAAGACTTGTTTATGGGTATATTGTTTCTTTATTAAATACTAGATTGAGGCTTTAGCCTAAGTGGTCGAGGTGTGGTGGTCTGAAGTCTTGTTTAAGAGTATTGTTTCTTTATTAAATATATGGACTAGATTTAGGCTTTAGCCTAAGTGGTTGAGGTGTGGGATGTACTTATCCCTGATGAACATTGTATTCTGTTTTAGTAAGCATTATTCTATCAAGGGGGTAAAGAATACCACTTACCATAACTCTCTTTCTTTTTTCTTTTGTTTATCCTAGTTGATTTTTATGTTCTTTTCTACTTGCTGCATGCACTTTATTCTTCAACCTTTTGTGGATGGTGTCCGCTTGTTTTACCAGAATTCTCTAGTACCCTAGCGAATTAAGTTTTGAACCATTGTTCCGAAATATGGTATGTCTACGTTCCAAAACAGGGAGTTTAGTGATAATCTGAAGCAATCCCTGGGGTTTTTCTTTATGTTTCTTTGACATGTATGCCAAGAGACAGAAAAATAGATCATAAAGAACCCGAAAATGGTGCTTTAATAGCAGGACAAGTGAAAGAAGATTTGTCAAAATGCTTCTAGAAATGCGTTTTACATCAATATTTAGAAAAGTAATACTCTCTGTTAAGGGAAGTAGACTATTAGTTTGTAACCTGTATAAGTCTACCCCTACTGGACCACATTTTTAGGAATGTCGCCTATTGCATTCGTATGCCTGTTCCTCGTACTAGAACGATCCATGGTGTCACTATGTTTACATTATCCAGCTGACCTTCCAGATGGTTATGTTTGTTTTTGTGTCTACATACTTGAATTGATACATTGGTGCCCATGCATGCAACATTGTAATTGCTATATTAGCGGCCAATAAAGTGGACCAAAGACCCAATGTGAATTCCAAGTGTCTGATCCAAGTATCAGCTTTCGCCTTACGCTGATGTTCTGTTATTATTCCATCATTTGGCAGGTCCATGAGAAAGATGTAATCGGTATCACTCACCATCCCCATAGAAACCTCGTCGCAACATATAGTGAGGACTGTACGATGAAATTGTGGAAGCCTTGATCCTTCTTTGCAATAGTGGTGTTTCTGTTGTGTAAAATACGATTTAGGTTGCTGCAGCTTATTTCGTTGGGAGTGTAGTTTCAGGATTTAGCTTTGCCTGCGGCTCAGCTTCGTACTTTCAGTTCATAGCAATTTATCCAATTTCCCCTTCTTCTTCTTCTTTTTTTTTTTCTTTGTTTTTTTTTGGTAGTATGATAGGTGCAATTATTTGTATTGGTAGTTAAATTATTGTCATAAAGAGTTTCTCCTTTGTTGGAACTCTATGTTACTGGTCAAGAAATTTCTCTGTAAAAGTCTTCTGTTACAGAGGCGATGATTGTAGTTCTTCATATGGAGTGTTGGTAGTTAATGGGGAAAAAAATTGTTCACCATCACCAGATGGTCAACAAAACCCTCGCACAAAACCCTCACACTGATTGGTTGAAATAGTGTGGGGTCTACCAAAAATGCATGGATCCTACTACAAAGTAATAACATGGTTACTAAAACGTGTATTGATTCTATGGACCTTACACTATCTCAACCAATTAGGGTGAGGGTTTTGTTCATCCTCTTTTTTCCTAGTTATTGTTCTCAAATACATCATAAAACGCATGTTTTGGAAGGACAAGGCCTGGGTACTGTTTTTGGCAATTTTGTCGCTTGCGTAAAACGGTGGTGGGATTGGTTTTCCGGGAATTAGTGTAGATGTGCGTAAGTTATCAATAAAAAAAAAAAATTCAATGGTAAGGTAAATAGATTAATAATTAGTACTCTTGATAAAAATGTTAATAATCTGCAACATATTTCTCTATCCCACTAGAAGATGGAAGCATAGCATTCACTCCATTCTGTGAGGACGAGTATCCTCTCAATGTGTGAAGATAGAAATTCAGCAGAAAACGTGTTTTATTGTCATTAGAAAGTCAATGTTCTCTTTTTGTGAAAAGCGACTTTTATCCTTCGTAGGAGTAAATTATTTATCAAGGTGACTTCACAACTTGAAAGGATCGATTCACAAAAATGGATTGTTTGGATTAGATTCCATTTTTCCTTCACCAAAATTGGACCGGCCCGTGCTTCCCCCCTCCATTTTCTTGGTGGTTTTCCTTCCTTCACCAAAGAGGGATGTGAGGTCAAACGTGGTGGTTAGTTATTAAAAAGAGAGTACGGGCGAGATTCCGTCAGTTGCAGAGAGAGAGAGAGAGAGAGATAGATAGGTGGTCCCAGCAATGCTACATACTTAGAAAAATTGCACAGAATTTACTCCCAAAAGAGTAATGAGTGGCTCAGATTCACTTGGGAGTGGATCTTAGCCACTCATTGTTGTTTACTGAGTAAATTATGTGCAACTTTTCGGGGTACCTAGCATTAATGGAGGTGGTCCTTCTCACAAGTTGAAACCAGTATTCTTTTGTTTTTTGGGTCCAAAAGACTAGGGCATTGTTTCCTTTTTCCCTTTGTAAAATGAGTTTTCCATAAAAATTGAATTTAGCTTGGTTGTCAAAATTATTTTTGTTTTCCATTAATTAAAAGTTAAGTTACTAAAAGTCAATTTTTTCTCACTATTCCTTCTGCTAGAAACAAGTTGAATTTTCTCCCACTATTCCATTTGCTAGAGACAAATCATTGTATCCTTGATCTGTTTTCATTCTCTAAATGGTCTTATGCAGGTGCTAGTATGGGAGAATTTTAATTCTTGTTATGTGCTTTGTGTTGCTTTTGCAATCCTTTGGGGGTTCGGATTTTGGTTGGTCTTCTTCTTCTTTTTTTAAGTTGTCTCCCTCTCAGGTTTGTTTCTTGTACTTTCATTTCATTATCAAAGAAATTCTCTCTTTCTCAAAAAAAAAAAAAAAAGGAGATGGAAAATTACATGTACTCAAGGAATTAGTTACAATGAAGCACTTGACATTCTTTTGAAAAAAAAGTGTGTTATTTTTTGCTTAGTGAAAGTCGGTATAGTTTGTTACAATAAGTAAAATTTGAACTCAGTCAAATGAATAGGAATACATGGGACCCACTACCAGGCTACATCTCTGTGTATTATTTTTCTTCATTTAACGCATGCATTTTCTCAAAAAAAAAAAAAAGGAGATGGAAAATTACATGTACGCAAGGAATTAGTTACAATGAAGCTCTTGACATTCTTTTGAAAAAAAAAGTGTGTTATTTTTTGCTCAGTGAAAGTCGGCATAGTTTGTTACAATAAGTAAAATTTGAACTCAGTCAAATGAAAAAGAATACATGGGGCCCACTACCAGGCTACATCTCTGTGTACTCCCTCCCTCCCAAATTGCTAGTCCTTCTTTCTATTTTGGGATGTCCCAAAATGTTGGTCTTATTTTTAAAAACAACTATCAAAATATATCAAACTTCCAGTTTTGCCCTTAAAAGTATTCTTTCCCTCCCAAATTATTACATAGTTTTTGAAATTCACGTCATTTCTTAAATTGTTTATATGTTTTAGTATATAATGTTTTTCATGATTTTTAAAACTTTGTATAAAACAGCTAATTGAGATCTATCAAACTAGATCCATATTGCTTATTTTTTGAGATCCATATTGAAAGATATAAATAATTTAAAATCACTTAATAAACTTCATAGTTTTAAAGGATAAATTTGAAACTCTAAGACAATAATTTTATCTCCTTAAATAGTTGAATTCCCCAAAAGGAACGAGCAATTTGGGACAGAGGAAGTATTATTTTTCTTCATGTAACGCATGCATTCTCTGAAAAATTGTATATACTCTTTTATTAAGTTTCTGAAAAACTAAAGCTTGATTAGAGAACAATGTTTGACCTAATAGAAGTAATTTCAACACATAATAAAAGAAGAGAGATGAAAAATGAACAGTTGGGAATGCCTGTAAACCATAAATTGGAGCAGTGTATTTACTGATTCGGGAAATTTACCGGTGAATTCATTTACTACTATCCAACCACCCCAATTCCACCTCTATTAAACTCTCTCTCACTCACACTACCCTCGCCCCTCTCTCTCTCTCTCTCTCTCTCTTATCTTACCAGTTAACACATCCTAATCTCTTTCTCTCTCTCTCAGACACACATACATTCTGCATATGGCTGATCAGAAGATGAGGTTCTTTTTTTTGTGGGTATTGTTGGCAATGTTGGTGAATGGTGGAGTTGTAGGAGGAGCAGGGGAAGGAGAAGGTTCAGATGGATTTGCGCCGGAGGCGGCGGCTGTTGGAAGCGGTAGGAGATCAGAGATGGTGCCTGCGTTTTTCATATTTGGAGACTCACTCATTGACAATGGAAACAACAATAACCTCCAGTCCTTTGCCAAAGCTAACTATTACCCTTACGGCATTGATTTTGAAGGTGGTCCTACTGGTCGTTTCTCCAATGGCTACACCATGGTTGATGAAATCGGTCAGAAATCTCCCTCTGTGTGTGTGTGTGTGTGTGTGTGTGTGTGTGTGTGTTTTTTGTGTATGGAATCTAGCTCTTGAGCTAAGATTTTTGGAGTATATTTGCTTTCTTTTGTTATTTACTCTGCATGCATGAGACACATATTTGTAATTTCAGTGGTTTTGCAAATTTTGAGTTGAAAAAAAATGGGCTTCCACTGATCAGACTGGACAAGACTTTCAAGTTTACCCAAGAAGTTAATTTGGTTGTCAAGCCCGGTGAGTCTATAAATGGCTTGATGTCTCTTAATGTCTCGAGTTCGACTTTCATTGCTAGCAACTCTTGAGCAATTTCACTCCGAAGTGCACGTTATTGGCCTGGGATACCATGCATTACAAAAACAAGAGAGAAGATTTTTGATATTCAGGTTGAGTAAGGGGGTGAGGGTGTTGAAATTTATACTACTTGGAATCTTAGTTGATTTTTGGACTGAAACTTCTACACCTATATAAGTAAATACAAAGCCAATGGTTTTTGTCAAACCTAGCTACTTCCAAAATTTATGTAGAACGAAGTTAAATATACCAAAATTCTCCTTATAATATGTAATTTGCATGAATATAAAACACATGCACAGTTACTAAAATGGTAATTTAGACTTTTATGTACGTTACCCATGGTTTGTTGAAATCACCCAAAATTAAATTTGGCCACGGAAGGCTGGTTGGGCATCGGGACATAACAACATCAAGAGCCCTTGCCGAAAAAATAAATACTAACATAACTTTTTTGACAAATTTTTACATAGATATAAAGAGCTCATTGAGAAGAAAGAATATGGTGCATGCAAACTTTTTTTAAAAAATAAATATCGCTAGTACATTATTATTGTTCGCTTGCAAAATGCACGATTACCCAAAAAAAAGAGTTAAACTTTTCAGGATGGAGGAGCAATTTTTCATTGCCGAGCCGAGCGGGTACCACGTGGTATCTGCACTCGATCTAGGTTGTTCATTTCAGTTTTGGACAATTCGGATTATGGAGAGAGAGAGAGAGAGAGAGAGAGAGAGAGAGTTTTGATTTGGGCCGTCCAATACATTTTTGGATGGCCCGAATGCAACGTAGACTTGGCCATGTAGTACTCATTCAGTATCCAAAATTTTTTAGGATGGAGGGGGTAACAAACTTAGTGTTCTAGCTAAATAGTAATATGCTACCCTATTCCCATTCCGAGTACGAGTATCAATATTGTAGCCTAAAAGCTGAGCTATATACTTGAAATCGAACAGAAAAAGTTCTTTACACTAGGCCTCTTAATGGGTCGGATCCGAGAGGTTGACTCTAAAGGCCTGTTTGGTTGGCATTGTTTACTGTCTTGTTAATTTCCTTATTTTCTTTTTAAATTTAGACAGGGTATTTAATGCTTCATTCTACCCTATTTAAAGCACATTGCCCATGGTTTGTTAGGTTAGGTAGCAAAACAGAAAGGACCATCATGAAATAACTTTTGACCATACAGATTACCAAGTAGTAATTATTAGAACTAGCTTACCTTAGCTAGGTATGAGCATTAATTACTTGGTCGACCAGGAGTAAAGTGGACAAAACTTCAAAGTACAAATAACCACATGGCTCTGTTGTTATGAACAGGGTCCATCTCTCAAAAATATATCGGGCCTATTATGGCCAAAGCAGAAAAGCAAACTTTTTATTTTTTTGAATTTTAAAAATTCATATCATTTGGCTTAAATAAGCAACTTTTTTTATCTGATATTTGGGCTGCCTTTTTGGGTTTAAAAAAGTCACTTCAATTGATATGTGCAAATGCATTCGCCTCTCAATAAAAGAAGTGGTCAAACCAATTCACTTTTTGCTTTAAGCTTTTACCCAAAAAAAAAAAAAAGGCAAAAAGCAAAAGGTTGGTTTTTCTAGTTTGGCCGAAATTGTAACAAAAGTACTCTCTTGATTGCTTTTGGTCCCCTCCCACTATTTTTTTTTTTTTTTGGCTTTTCAAGCTTCGCAAGATATAGATTATTCTCTACACATACATCAACTCAAAAAGTTAATAAGCCAAAATTAGTGAAACAGGCTTTTGTATCTTTCATTCATTTTGGTGAGGATTAAGTGGTGTGCATATACCGACTCTACACCCAAGTTTTTCTCATATAGAATTTTGTAACAAAAATTAAACTTTCTGTTTTTGGTTCCCATTTCACTAAGGCTTGGTTTGGCTAAATTGAAAAAACTAGTTTTTTGGATTATTGGTTGTCCTTATTCAAAAAAAATTTGCATTTGTTGGTTTTTTGGATTATTTTTCGTCTTTATTCACAAAACTTAAAATTTGGCTAATAATTTTATACTTTTTAGATTTCTCTCGTCGAGATAAGCCAAAAAACCTCAAAAAATCGACCGAAAACTAACGAATACAAAAAAAATTTGAATAAGGACAACCAAAAAACCAATAATCTAGTTTTTTCAATTTAGCCAAACCAAGCCTAAGTGACATTTTTTTATTTTTTCTTTTCATTAATCTCCTCACATACATCAACCTTTAAACCCCAAAAAGGCCAATATGCCAAAGTTAGTGAAAGAAGGCCTTTGTATCTTTCATTCATTTTGGTGAGGATTAAGTGGTGATGCGTTGTGTTTGGTTACAAAAAATGGATAGTTACCAAAAATAATAATAATCTCTGCTAATGTAAATAATGCAGCTGAACTCTTGGGACTGCCCCTGATTCCTGCCTACTCTGAAGCTTCTGGTGACCAAGTGCTTCACGGTGTCAATTATGCATCAGCAGCTGCCGGAATCCTCGACATCACCGGCCGGAACTTCGTAATCACCTCCTACCTCTTCATTGCATCTTTATAACTTGCGAGAATTTTTTGAAAGTTTCTCGACTGAATAATTTGTTTGGATGATGAATTTACAGGTGGGCCGGATACCTTTCAACCAACAAATAAAGAACTTTGAGAACACACTGGATCAAATAACAGGCAACCTGGGAGCAGTGGAATTGGCCCAGGCATTAGGCCGGTCCATTTTCTTTGTTGGGATGGGAAGCAATGACTACCTCAACAACTACCTCATGCCCAATTATCCGACCCGGAACGAATATGATGGCCAACAGTATGCTGATCTCTTGATTCAGCAGTACTCCCAACAACTTACTGTAAGACCATACTAGTTATTCAAAGTTACTTTACTCTTGCACGCCTAATGTACGCTAAGTTGACTCTTACACGGAAGAGTTTCACTCTTGTTCGGAAGAGTCTAATTACTCTTACTTGGAAGAGTCAGTTTCGTATGCATGAGTGGTGTGCCCATAGCATGTTCCTACTTTAATATGAATTTCGTCGGTAAATGGGACCTTTTTGTGAGGAAAAAGGATTTTGTCACGTAAGGAGTACTTTTTTAGGAGGAAACCCTATATTTCGTCACCTAAGGCAATGTTTAGCAACGGAATTTTTCGTCACCACTATGACATTTTATGACAAAAATACTTTTTGCGACGACCTTTAGGTGATGAAACGTGGCCACAAAAATTTTCATCGCTAACACTTTTGCTGACGAAATCTGGTAATTTAGCAATGAATCGTTTGGGCACATAATGTCATTTTTTTAACATGTATGTTTGACAAAAAGAACTTTAGAGCCACAAGGAAAGGTGCCAAATTAACTAGCTAGATAACTGGTTCCTACTTAACTGAATCTGCCCAACTATAACTTAACTAACTGGATGCAGAGACTGTACAATCTAGGAGGGAGGAAGTTTGTGCTGGCAGGACTGGGCCTGATGGGCTGCATACCAAGCATCCTTGCCCAAAGTGTGACGGGTCGATGCTCGGACGAAGTGAACCAGCTTATGATACCTTTCAATGCTAACATCAAAATGATGATGAACAACCTCAGCACCAACCTCCCCGGTTCTCACTTCACTTACATCGACGTACGCAACATGTTCAATGATATCCTCACCAATTACAGATCCTACGGTATGTTATGTTTGTATATTATCTTTTTAGATTCAGATGTTCAAGTCAGTTTACGCTTAACTTCATGAGTTTTTCAGGCTTTAGCGTTATAAACCGGGGGTGCTGTGGGATTGGACGTAACAGAGGACAGATAACATGTCTCCCGTTTCAGACGCCGTGTCCGAACAGGGATCAGTACGTGTTTTGGGATGCATTCCACCCAACAGAAGCAGTGAACATCATAATGGGGAGGAAGGCTTTCAGTGGGGATCAAACCGTGGTTTCTCCCATCAATATACAGCAGCTTGCCAACCTGTGAAAAACAACTTATTTCTGGGGGTTTTTTATGATCATTATCCCTACGGAATTAAAGATCTGATGGTGTGGGAGAAGAGTAGCAAACCAGGGTATGAATTAATTATGGAGAGTGCGGTATGAATATGCTGTAGCTTAATTCTGGACTTGCTGGTGTTTTTGTCATTTGTGGGGTGTTTAATTTTAGCTTGATTTTGTGTTCTTTTTTTTTTTTTCTTTTTCTTTTTCCCAGTACTTATTGCTTCTTCATTTCAATAGCCTAAGCAAATGAAACAAGCTGCTTGCGAGCAGCTTATGGCTCGGCTCGTTTAGTGATCGATCCGAGCTTGAGCTCAAGTTTTAAGCTTGTTTAGTAAACAAGTTCAGTAAAGCTCGGCTCGTTTATATGAGCTTGTTAAGTAAATTATCTTGGCTCAGCTCGTTCACACGAGCTCGTTTAGTAAACGAGCCAAACTAGAGCTCAATTTTTGGCTTGTTTACTAAACGAGCCGACCTCGAACTCTACAAAGCTCAGCTCATTTACACCCCTAAGCGTAACAAAAGAAATACAGAAGCTGTCGAATTCGTAACAACTTTCCATCACAAAATGGCATAACAAACAGCATAATGGTACCGGGTACGTAACATTTTTGCTGTAGGTGTAACACTTGTTATTTTCTGGGCTCCTACTGTTTAACATCCAGTACAAATTGAGGAAATTTTGCTTACAGTGTTTCCAGGAAAGATCAGAGAGATTTTCGCCCTACGAAATTAACCGCTACTAGTTAAGAAGAGTTTTTTTTTTTTCAAGTATTACAGCATTGCCAATTGATGTATGTTGATCGGGTATGCATAGGATGATGAATCTGAATAGAAAGATTTGTTGGCGATGACAAAGTTGGCAACCTCTGTGGGATGAAAAGAATCCCAAAACAGGTACTTGGTCCGATCATTGCAGGGCAGTTGAAGAGGAAGACAAGTTATTAGCCCATTGTTCTTCCCCACCCCACAGCATCCCTTGTCCACCACCTCAAATCCTGTATACATTACATACCTATATTTGTAAATCCAATATTTTCATCAAGATGTAAACGTGAAATAGTGCACACTAAGTCCTTATACATAGAATCGAACACTTCAGAACTGTCCGATACACGTGAGTTTCAATATGGGACACATGTGCACCTGCCAGTTCTGATATTTGTATTCGGACCCATTTGATGCATGCGAGTCTCACGAAAAAATAGGAACTCATTTGTATCTGTCAATCCGTATCTAAATCTATGCTACACATAGCATTTTTCCGTGAACATGTGCAATTTTATAGACCAAAATCAAAACAAAAATGCTATGTACTCGCAAAGATAGGCAAAAAATATCTACAAATCCATGGGACCTTTAGTTTTTGTGGTTATTGACAGGCAGTGGGTATAGAAAGAATTTAATAATTTAGTCCCAATTTTCTCATCTTCTACATAGCACCCGATTTAGTCCTAAAACAAATAATATACACACAAACAATGGCAAAGTGGGATTTATTTGAATTTCAAAACAAAAACGTAACTCTAAAAAGGGAACGGGATGATAACATAAGTTGAAGTGAGTCGGAGAATGATTATTTATGTACTCCGATTAAGTTGGTATATCATACATAATAGTAGAATATATTAAGGCTTGATCATACAATCGGCAATACATATCTCGATACAGCGTTACCGTATCATATCCCGATACAGCAATTTAGAACCCTGATAACAGCAAATTCGTAGGAGGTTAATTTAGATAGAAAGAAACACAGGAATTACCGTAAGAGGCGGCATATAGAATTAGGTCTTTAGTGGCTTGGAATAAATCAAGATACAAAAATTTAGACCCGGGCAGCTCATGCCCGCTATTGAAACGATCCACCAATTTTCGGAGCCCGGTATTGAAGAAATCGATAGCGTTATTGTATTCTTCGTTGCATCTGCTGCTGCCGTTGCCATTATATCGGGCTAACTCGTATGGTATGCAACCAATTTGCGGTACCGCTGTTACAATTATCTTCCGAGCTCCCAATTTATACAGTTCCTGGACCATTGAATTTTTATAATTATTGCAGAAACAAATTAACATCATAATATTTGAGCCTCAGGGAAAGAAAAAAAAAATCGATGTACCGGTGCACAAAAAGAAAGGAGAAAGGATTTGATTCGTGGAAATATATAGTAATTCGCAAAACCTTCGTGATTCCTACTTTTCTTTCTTTGGTGAAATACTTGGACATTCGTTAAATGAAGCTGCACTTTGTCACATTTTCTTTGTACAGGAGAAAAGCTTTCACATATTTAGAAAAGCACAGCGGCACTAACAAAGAATTCCATCCGAAATACATTGATAAAAATCTAGGAAAACAACCCGGAAAACAAAAGACAAAAACTAATCACGTACCAAAGTAAGAGAGCTACCTCAATCGTCTAGACATGAGCCTCTGCTCTGTAACACATACTGCAAGGCGTAAACAGATCGGATATGCAAGCAAACCCACACAAACATCGGTACCAAAAGTTTGACACCTATATCGATCCAATTTCAAGGGCCTGTCTAACTAACTAAACAAAAATAAAATCTATTGACTATCTTTAAATTATGTATTCCATGTTACTTTGGTTTGGTCTATGATATTGCAAATTCATCCCTGAGCACTATAAGGCTCTATTCGGGTGTTGGGGACTAAGCAACAACAAAGAAAAAATACAGATGGTTATTTGAAACCGCAAACAATTTAATTCGAAATTTAACGTTCAATCGATAAATTTAAAACTTGCGTAACACGTACGAGGATTAGTTAGGGGACGGACCGTAAGCTGGGCAGAATAATCTTGAAGGAGTGAAGCAGCATAGCCTTTAGGGGTGTAAACTGATGAAGTTGAATAAGTGTTGGGCATGAAGTAATTATTTAGATAGTCGTTGCTTCCAAGCCCAGAAAAGATTATGCATTTGCTTAGGTACCCCATCAGTCCTGTGTAATCTCTTCTGAAGTACCTCCAATGTATCTCTTGCACTGTTCTTGCAAAATTGGCAAGTTGCACGCTCATTGGCATGTTTGCCCCCTGTAAATTCATTAAATTAATTAACTCCTGATTAACTGAAAGCATAGACGTAACACAAGATTAAAATATATTGCTATTATACCCACTTTTGTTGTTAAGTAGATTCATGATTTTGTCAATCGATCGATCTGTCTATACAACAAATAAATAACATTTTTTCTACACCAATATGTATGGTCTTGGGTCATCATTGCAAAAGATTTTTCTTGGGATTGAGGCTAATTAGTCGATCCCCTTCACAAACTATCAATTTGAAATCGCGAACAAATTGAACACAAAAAATAAACTGTTAAATTCGTTGGAAGATGAAAAGAGAAGAGAGGAGAAATTTTTCAGTTCTGAGCAGGTACAATGTCGGCGCATCCCAGCCGTCTAAAAGTTTTATCAATGGTCTGGATTTGAAATGAACTATTACTAGTAATAGTTTGAGGTTTGAACAACTATTACCTCTAATAGTTTATTTCAAATCCAGACCATTGATAATACTTGCAAATGACTGGGATGTGGGGCAACGGGAACCTCTAAGATGCCACGTTGTACCCGCCAGGCACTGAAAATTTTCTCGAGAAAAGAGGGAGAATATGTAATAATAATCATTTAATTGACATTGACATTGACATTATTGGTAAGTATATGGTTTCATCCTTAAGTGATGCTATAGCAAAGTCCATATTAGAATGGAAATAGAGGACAAGTTCTTGGCTTGAGGATTTGGCCACTGCAATTATCTGTAGTAAATGACTTGCAACCTTTACATAATTACGGTTGATTTTGTACTAAAAGCAGGTGGGTTATATACCAATCTAGTGCCAGATTCGTCGCGTATACCAGCTGCTCCTGATGCATAATTCGCTCCCGTAAGAATTGCGAGCCCTCGAATCTGTGTGTATGGTGGAATGTAATCTGGAAACCCCAAAAGCTGAGCTGCAAATGTTACAATGAACAATGATGATCATAATTTACATTGCGGCTATGTGACACTTAATTTAACCGTAGTAAGTACCTAGAATATCAACATAAGTTCGACCGTTGGTGAAGCGGCCGGTGCTGCCCTGCGGAAAGTCAATTCCGTAAGGCGGGAAGTTGGCCCTGGCAACCGTGGGTACATCATTGTTGTTACCATTATCAACCAAAGAGTCTCCAAATATGAAGAGACCAGGCACTTGAGGCTCTAGTTGGGACTGTGAGCAAACCCTAGTTGCTATGAGACACAAGAAAGCCACGAGGACCAACAAAACCAACTCAACCAAGCTACTCATACTTTGCATGGACTTTGATGTGTGTAATCAAAATTTATCACAATAGCACTACCCAAATGGTCTGCAATTTATAGCATTTGCCAAAGGCCACATTGGTTTTGCTGTTTTTATGGGATTCATGTGCTGTAGACTAAGGATGGAGTAGATTAGCACCGACAAAGCCGGAAATATTATTAAGTTCTTTTGGAGTACCAACATTTCACCACTACATATCGGGTGGGCTCCACTATAAAGTTAGCGACCCCCACACCATTGATGATAGGGAATGGTCTTATGGCACCATGTGAGACGGTGTTCCAACAACACTGAATAATCACTCACAAAGCCAATAGAGTAATTCATTGTGCAGTTTTTTGGAAATCACATCAGTAGTCTACTTATCTCAGTTTGGTCCCTTTAAGTTCCAATTTTAACGAATTTGCCTTCGAGTTGCGAATTGAGTAAGGCAAATCCGTTAATTTTATACAGTACCCATGCGCTCATCATTTGACTATTACTCATCTGTTGGACCAAATAGACACACCACGAAAAAGTCAAGGTCATATTTGAAATTAAACTGGAGGGACTGAATTGATACAATGGGTAAACTACAGGGGCTGCAGCCCGCAGGTCAAATTTTCCCCAACTTTATTTAGCTGTGCATCAATGGTTACACAGTATCTTAGGGCTGAAAAGTCTCGTGATCTGGAAAAGGGAAAAAAATGAACAAAACATCTCTCTGTAGCCAACTCATTTGGTAACTACAACTCTTTTCAGTCTCTCAATGCAAGTGTGTAGAATGCCCCCAAATATGATAAGATATAACTCCTACCGCACAAGGGAGATCCATCGCCATACCTTAGATGATACGATCAAGAAACCGCCTCCCCGGCATGAATTTGCTTCAAACACAATTGATCAAGTTCAATTTTTAGAGTTAGGCCGCAAAAGAGAATTTTCTTGTAAATCCCTTAGTCTCAGCATGAATGATCTAGAGTACCTTTTAACCGGACTAGAGAGGAGATTAGGTGAGGTGTACATAAATTGACCCGGACACTTTTGACCGTTGAAACCCAAAAAAAAAATAAGAAAGAAAAAAGAAGAAGAAGATCCTCCTTCCCATACCCTAAGGCTACTGTTATTAAAATTACACCTTCTCAGAAGTCAAGCAAGCAAGCCATATAAGAACAATAATGGAAAGCATCATTACTCTTTTAAAACATCTTTTCCAAACATATATGCAAGCCCAATGAATGTACACAATGGAGCATTTGCTGAGTTTTGGGCGGACTAGTTACTCATGTGAGTCAATTTTCAACAATCGTGCCTTCAAAACCATCAACAGATAACGGATTTGGTGAATAATTTGGCCAAGTTTTTCCACCAATCAAAATAATTATTTCGTTAATTTTAACTTGAGCAAAAGAAAAGATTCAAACAAACATATGAATTTCCCAGTAGTGTTTTTTTTTTTTTGGTATATCAGGGAATGCATAAAAGGCCTCCTTCAAGATGATTAATGAACCAACCAAGGCACCAAACAGGGTAACTGGAAAAAGAACTTTGTACACTATCTTAAGGAAAAAGGCCTAATCTGCCAGATGAATCCAAAAATCTTCACAGCACCCATTTCAGTTGAACATATTGGGAAGCGGCCTAACAGCCATGAATGCATCCACCATCTGCGATGGACAAACGAAAATAGTATAAGTAACCACCAAATGTCCTCAACTTGCTAATTCATTCTAGAACCCAAGGTGAAGTATGACACAACAGTAAAACTGTATAAACTTGCACACTATATACAAACTTTCAAGAATCGATGTTGTTCTTTGCTTAATCATCACATTCTGAAGTAACCCTTATGACCGATTCAAGATTGTTTGCATGAAATGAAATCCTCATTATGCCTGATATAGCAGACTGTAACCAAGAAAAGAGTTTTGTGTAACTGAGCTCTAACCAATTCACCCCATACGATATTTTTATCCACGTGGATAAAAGATGAACAATGATCTAAGCAATTTAAGTCTTCTTAAACCCACGGAATATAATAGAACTGACTTACAAGACCAATCATCACCTTTGTTGAGTGACTAATATATCCCACATGAATTACTCAGCTCGTTCAAAAGTGAAATAGCCGACATTTTATCTGGATTTCCTGTCTGAATTGACCATAATAAAGTGCAAGGTTTTGGAAGAAACATCAGTTGAGGGCCTTGAGGTCAAGTGACCATCACAAAGGCCTGGGCTGGATTGGACCATGGGCAGGTTCTTCGTCTTCAAAGAATTAACTTTATAGTTAGCAAACAATTGGAACTTAACTATGATACTTAAAAGACTTTACCAGGTTCAAGGTAACTAGTGCCAAACATCAATTGCGTGAACCAAAGGAAGATACTTTTGAAAGATGCTATAACTACGTGAAAATAAATTTAAGAGGAAGTAAATGTTTCAATAGTGAGAACAGAAAACTTCTGTAGAACTGATAATAATCTAGCAACATTGGCATTGATTTACAGGGTAACTTGTGTAACTGGTTCCTGAAGCTATCTCTGCACGCCAATTTGCTCCCTTTCAGATGTGTTTACAGGGTACGTCATATGGGTTTGTTTGGGTGTTTTACTTGGTCCCTTCTGAGCTATTTCTTGAAAAGGAGAGCATGATCAGATTATTGTGAAATTTGTTGAAGAGTGCAATTAACAATTTACAAATTAGTCAATGCAGGTCTATTCACAGAATTCGCGCAAGTCTACCAATCACATTCCCAATTTGTACCAATAAAGCAATAATCCATCAAGCATGAAAGTACTTGCCTCTTCAGTAACTGTAGCCCTAGCCCTTTGGTGTCTTTCCACCAACTCTGTTAGAACTTCACCAAGTCGCTTCTTCACATCCCCAGTTAGCATACGTCCGGCACCATATTCCTGATACCAAATAACAAGGCATTCATAAGAAACATGACACAGATGCAGCCACCATTTGTGCTTCGCAGAATGGAGTGGAACAGGCACGAACTATATAAAAGATGTCTCACCCTTCTTATGTGTTCAAGTTCAGCATCATCCTCGAGGAAAAAACCAAGATATTTGATTGATATGTCTACCTGCATAATATTGCAAAAGATATAGCATGGAGAAGTTTAATATGAGTATGCCTCCATTGAGAACTGCTTCCTATGAGGCATCAAGCTCCGATCAAAAAATAAAATAAAGAGGAATCAAGCGGAAAATTGGAAAAACATGCTATGTCACAATATGTACAAAGATATAAAACAGAAGGACAAGCAGATGCATAGGAAAGTGCAAGGAACTTAACCACGAATAGTAGGGACATCAAGAATGGGTATAATTGATGTCAAAAACCTACAGAGTAAAGCCACAAGCCTAATTAAGGTGGAACATTTTTTCAGCATAAGCACATTGTACATACTTGCAAGCCTGATGAAGGGCCACACTTCACAGCTTATACGTTATTTGCACAATACATATATTTATTTGATCCGCATGTGGGAACGGCTCCCAAAGGACTGACAATTGCGAACGGAGGGAGTACATGGTAATACGAGATGTATGGAGGTCTTGCCTTTGCAATGGAATTTCATCCTTCATCTTACATTTACAAATTCAAATGATAATAAGTTTTGTACCTCAAGATTCGCTCCATACTGCCTCTGCTTCTCTATAGTATCTTGCCCACCAGAGAATGCATATTTATTAATCTGCATACAAAATACAGCTAGTCAGTAATCACTTGTGATCCAACACGCGAGCATATCGGATAAACATGCAAATACTGCAACCGAATTCCGAATCACAGTGGAAGGCAACATGCAAATACTGTAAGAGGAAGGCAACATGCGAATGGTGCAAACGAATGCCGAATCGTAGTTTGATGCATCAATATCCAACAATGACGTATATGCATGCATTAAAATCAAACAAATTCCCTCCATCATTACATACAACAACTTTTCTTACATTCTAAAACATACCAGAAAATCCAGGCTACTACAATCGACAAGCACATACACCTAAAATGATATTCAGTCTAGGATAAAACTCATAAATCTATTCAACAAGCCTTAACCCGAAACACTTGCTGCCAGCAACAAAATCCGCTCCTCCACTTGGCCAAGTATAAAGCTACACAATCACTCAAATTCAAGACAACCTTCTTCCATACAATCAAAAAAAATTGTAGGTTAATTAAATCCTTTCCATTGAGCCAGTCCACTAATATCACCAACATAAGTTACAAATACAAACCTTGTTTTTCAGGATCTTTCCAGAATCAGTCACATATATTGCAGAATTCGGATCACTTGCAGACATTTTCCCCGTCTCTCCCTGTGATATTCACAATGTGAGAGAGGAAAAATCTTTAATTAACATCAAAGAAATATAATCAAAACAAATAAGATTTAGTTTGAATGATAGGAAAAAACTGCTAAAAGAAATATATTCAATCCAACTAACGTCCAAGAAATATAATCTAATAAAGTCAGGCAATCAATGATATATATAATCAATCCAACTACAATACAGATAGACTTGAACGGGGAAATTATTACCCCCTCCGTCCCAATTTGTTATGACTATTTCCTTTTTGGGACATCTCAAAAAATTATTATGTTTCATAATCTATAATGTATTTTATGATTTCAAAATCTTTGTTTAACAAAATTAATTGAGATCTATCAAACAAGATCCATATTGAATAGAAACATTTTGTGAGAAGCAAAGATTGTTTGCAATCTAATTGAAGGGAACCTGAAGGGCAGGAAAGAACAATGACTCAATCAGAGCAGGCTTGTGATACCCCAGCCGAGGAGCAACATCTCGTGTCATTCGAAAATAAGGATCCTGAAGAAAATTGCGAGTTAGAGTTCACCATAAGAAAAGCAATATGGCAGAAAACAAAATATGTTTACCAATATGAGATTTTAAACCAAACACAATATATGCGCACAATAACCACAGACCAAAAGTAGGTATTCAAGCCAGATAAACTACAAAAACAACCCTTGGATGTTATATGATGAAAAATGTTTAACTGTGATGCATGTGTAAAGATGGAGACCATATCCAGATTGGCATAATAAGCAGCTTAAATCCAAAAATGCGTTCACATCATTGAGAAACATCTGGCTGTAAAGCCAAATTTCTAGCAAGTTTTGAATTCCCCAAAACAGTGAGACTTGCAAACAATCCCTCAGCCAAAAGTAACAAATAACTGAAAGGATGGTTAAAGAGCAACATCAAACTACAAACAAATGTAGAAAGATTTTTCTCGAAGCCCATTCCCAACGTTGGTTTCCCTATAGTCTTGAACTCTGCTACTATGATTTTTTTTTTAAAAAAAAAACAACTTCTTCAGGCAGCAAATCTGTCATCTTGCATCTACAAGATCCACAAACCACTGGCATCTCCAATGGTTTTATGAACATTAATCAAGTGTGAATGTTAACAACCAAGATTCAGGTCTGGACTATCTAAAAACTTGAGACGGAAATGTAAACCACCAAATCTACCACAAGAATGACAAGACTACAGTCTAAGTGCTAAAAAGTAGACACTCATGAACGATAAGAAGATGAAAGGGGAGAAAAAAACTAATTCATAACGCAAAACTAACCAATTCAAAAGATCTATGACGCACTAAAATGGTGCTTTGTAATTTTGCGCCTTTGCGGCTATCCAAAATTGACCGAATACTATTCTTACCCAAATCAATCACATAAACAAAATGGAGCCTCTAGGTTTATCAACTTATAAATGATATTACCCAAATATTATTCAATTATGGGATTAACAAGTGAACTCACTGAACTGACAAGTTAGTTCAAAAAAAGTAATGTGAACCGACAAGAACATAAGCATTCAAATGCCAAGAAGAATCAACCTGATCAATTGCACATGGAATCAAGCAGCGGGGATTTTCTTTGCCCGAAAAGAGGTGTGGAAATGAAGTTGGAAAAGATGGAGCAGCCTGCAGGTAACACAATTTCAGCATGTAGAATCTTTACACTAGAACCAAAAAAATTGAGAACAAAAGCAAATGGAGGCAAGGAAGATACATAAAAATGAACATAAGTGCTTATTTATCTTGATTTATACGCTCCATTTGTTTCCAGTTTCCACTCAAACAAGTAGATTGTAAAGAAAGGCAATATCCAGGTTTTGATAAGTTGACTTTTTAGCTTTCTTAGATCTTTTTAAGCTGCAAAAGAAAATATGGTGAAAATATGCAAAGTACTATCGAACAAACAACCCAAATTACCTATAACTGTTTAAGCACGTGAATTCAAATTTAAGTTAGATAAGTTGCAAATAAGTGAAAACAAACAGGTGATTCCTTTCACATTTATCCGATCCTATATTATGTGGATAGTGGACTCTTATACAGGTGTTGGATGCAAGTAGTGTCAGGAGGATTGCACAATGAAGAAGACTGTCACATTAACTTTGGACAGACTTTCACTAGAAAGCAGCCTTGTCATCAGAGGGCTTAGGACAATGAGATTGACCTCGGAGGCACACCAAAGAGAGCTTGGGATATAGGAATTTCTGCAATTGGCGAACAAGCCTCTACCAGTGTATAGGCTTCTATTATGGGTGAACTTCCAAGCCTCTACCACTGGACAGGCTTCTATTGTGCAGGATATTCCAGAATGGCTCAATACTCAATACTCGATAGTCAACCAACTCTTTCTTTTCTCAAGGTGGTCAACCAATTTATTCGACCAACATTATGCTTTGTCCCTAGTCCCTTGGACCATTATGCTTCACTTGTTGCGACTTGCTTTGTGGTCGACAAGATTTCAAAGACGAAAACCTTTGGTCGAAAAAACTAGTGAGAAATCAAAATTATAGCCATTAACACTTTCTTTAAGTAAACCCCAGTGCTTTTTAAAGGTCATCGTTGATGATGAGAGCTCTAGAGTGTTCATACGCATTCCCTTTCTCTAGTTCACTCTTCCATGTGTGTTGGAGAAGCCCATTTAAAGCCATAACATTTTACCTATGTTACGCGGACTCTCGTGATGGAGTAAAGTACCCGTGTCGGACACTCGACACTCGGATAAGGGTGTGGGATATGTGTTCGATAAGTTTAGTAAGACACTTCTATAGAAAATCTAACTGTAATTCGAGTTTATCATGGAAGTGTGCATAAACCTCCCTTATTATCCATGAAATGCGCTATAGAACCTTAAAGCACAATTTTACGTAAGAAAATACACAAAAAAAAGAAACAAATTTGAATATTTTGCCGTGTCCCCGTATCCTTGAAATGAGAAATAGTTGAACCCGACACCTAGATACGTATCCGCACCCGACACCCATACCCGAGTCCAAGTAACATAGCATTTTACCAGGCACTGCAGACAACTCAATTCTTTTGGTGAGGGGGAAAACAGAGTTCTGAAAGCATAGGCTTTGTTCGGATGACTTCTTGCCATTTTTCCAAAATAGTTTTGTGGGGTCTACCCTGACACGAAAACTACGCACCAGAGCTAAAAGGTGTACGGTTTAGGAGATAAAAAACGAAAATAACACTACTGTCTGTCAGGCACAGGACAAACACAATGGAAACAACAGCAGCAGCCACTCGTTTATTACAAAACTGCCGCCCCCCCACTCACTCTCTCTCACAAAACTGCCCCCCCCCACTTCGAAAAAGTGAACAACTGAACTGTACGTGCAATGGCAGAGGGTAGACGCCACAAATTTCAATGGCAGAGGTTAGACCCCACAACATTTTTGGAAAAATGGCAAGAAGCCATCCGAACAAAGCCATAAATATTTGAGGAAGGATTTTATTATTGATAGTTGATACATATAACGGAGGGGCTTGAATTACAGAGTTGTAACTGGTACTGTAATGTAAAAAAAAGATTCTAAACTTCAAATTTATCAAAAGGAGCCCAAACTTTGCATGTCCTATCAAGATCAAACTTGGATGCACCTACTGTTCTACAATGGCAAAAAGAAAGGAAATAAAAACTAACACAAGAAATGAATTTACATGCACCTACTGTTCTAAAGCAGCATTGCAAAAGAAAGGAAGGAAATAAAAACTAACAAAATAAATGAATTTACATCGCAACCCCTAACGTTAAGGAATGGATATATATTCTAGGTAGTATAATACCAATCTAATTGCATAAGCATGAGGTTGAGAGTATAAGTGAAAATCATAACTGTTAATGGTAAGAGGAAGGATGGCATTCATCAACAAGTGGCCTTGTTCGTTTGCCAGTTTTAGTTTTGATGACATCATCATTACTCTCGTTTCTCTCTCTATCTCTCTCCACTCATTACACATTTTTACATCATCAAAACTAAACCAAACTACCAAACGAACACAGGCAATATAATTTTTTGCACAGCCATGCAAGCATAACAAACGTCTCTACCTGGACAGCAGGAAAACTGATCTTTCCAATATGATCTTCACCAGTGAAGCCAAAAATACCTACAACCTGAACATAGCACCAACACAATACTGTCATCAAGACAAATGACAGAAAGCAATGAAGACACACCAAACGTATAAACTCAGAAAAATAATTCAACTGTCACCTTATTGTATGTGACACATTTGTCAATCTTCACCATGTTCTCGTAAAAGGTACTGCCAAGGAAAAATCAGTAAATGCATGCGGCGAATAGTGTAATCCAAAAGTGAATTCGAGGAAAAACACTTTATTTGCCACTTACACATGAGATAAAGAATAGAAAACCCTTGAAATGTCATCAGAATTCTTAAGATCAAAGTGGGAATATTATTGTAATAACCTGACCCTAAATAATTGTGAGAATTGAATCTCTGCTAACTGTGGACGTGGACGAAATGCTTGTGGAACTGTGATGTATGAAACGGGTTGGTAGGACCCATAGTGAGACAAGAAAAAGAAACAAGGAAAGAAAGAAAAGAGAATATAAGGATTCTTTGTGGAAAAGTTAGCAGGTGGCCAGGTGATTTTGTATGTGGATGTGTGCATGAAGAGTACTTGGTTCATAGGTATTGTGAGAGTGCATGTTTAATAGAAGACAAAAATAGACAATGGTCAAGTGTCCACTTCGTGGGTTTATTTTGGTGTCTACGTTTGGTAGAAAGAAGAGGAGTTGGGTGGTAAACTGGGGAGATAGAAAGGGAATGAGGAAATAACAGTGGCGGTGGGAGCTAGAAGCTCATCGGTAGAGCTGTGGATTGTAGGGATTAGAACTTAGTTGAATTTTTAGGTTATGAAAGTTGAAAATCAGCCTATCAAAATTTAGAAAACTTATACCGAACAAAAATTCCAAATTTGTTTACAATTGAATGCCAAAATCATTTCCAAAACAAGTGATATACTTTCAAAATTGACCTTAAACAATGGTGATTCACGCTCACGCCTTCCTCACGGGTTTGTTAGAAGCAGAGGAGTCAAAGAATGGAACCCAACCATTTAAAGGATACTATTTATACAACAGTTGAAGCAATATCGTAAGCCACTGAGAGTCAACGGAACATGCATAATACTCACCCACCAACATAATTGAAATCCGAGAAGATGAAGGTTCTCGAAATGTCAAAGCCACAAGCTATTATGTCTTTAGCATTCTCACGGGCAAGTCTTTTGCTCTCCTCAACGGACAAATTTTTCCACATGCACTTCTCATCATCAGTCAACTGTATGACAAGAGGAACCTTAAAAGCATCCTGCAAATATCTGCAGCAGTGTTACACCTGTTCATAAGCTAAACAACATGAAAACGAATCGATTCAACATCTTTCTTCACATCACCACCCACATCTCACAAATTATTGTTTAAGTTACAGTCTATGCAAAATCTGGCACGAGAAGCAGTAAACAACAGAGTATATGTGCAATTTTCTCACAGGTTCCAAAACCACTCGAATTTATAGAGACGAAATTACAGAATAGCAGTCTGCTAGAGGCATTCTTTTTTCATTATGACATGACACTTGAAAGTGACAGAAGTCACAGAACCAATGGAGGTGCAGAAACTTATTTAGCCTAGACTCCTGTAGGAACAAGATTCAAGTGTTGACCTAAACAGCAGCTAAAATCCTTGAAAGTAAGCCACTTGAAGACACAACTTAAATCTAAAATATGATGGATCGCTCAATCATGAGAGACAGCAGACATCGTACCAAGATTACAAAACCAAATTATACCAGGTAGTTTTTGGTACTTCAAATGGACAGGAGTGCCCAAGCCACATTCGGCATATCACGACATAGAATCATACATAATACACGAAAGAGATAGAACATATCTAAGTCAAAAACAATAGAGAGCATCTTAAAGGTTCTCTTGGAGCATCTCAAATATTTTCTCAAAGCTGAAGTCAATTTTGGGGATACTACAATGTCAAAATGCCACTATTAAGCAATATGACTCCAATGGATTAACAGAGACTGCATAAAAAACTAACCTTGACCCATTTTAGCAGGGGCCATCAAGGGGGAGGAAGGAGAGAGAAAACATCAAAAAAAATTGGGTCCTGTCAAGTACAGCGCCGGAATTTGGCAAGATATAATTTGGCTATAGCGTTGGAGCTCGGGAGATGTTTTCTTTGTGAGAGTTAATGCAAAAAAATTTAGTTCGCAAAGAAAATAGCCAAGGGCTGGAGACACTCCTGTTAGTGGTATTTGAGAGCACCAATGCTGGAGTTGTATCCATCCACATAACACTTTCTGTTTTAGCCCACAGTTACTTGAATGCAAAACAGCCTGATGAAAACAGGTTGATTGGTTCTGACTGCAGCATTAATGCTGCTATTTTACTGCTAAGTCGGCATTTGTGATCTGTTCCTAATAGGGCTAAGTTTGGATTGGTCATCAAGACTTGAGACTTGGTGCGTCACTCCCTCCAAAGGTCTTTCAAAACCTCACAGTTGCTATTAACTGTGACGGGGCCAATCCATATGGGAATTTGCCCCAGATAATTGGACTCCACGTGGACGTGCTACTGGGTCCCCAACGACTAGTTGAGTTATGAGTAAACTGGCCCAGACATCCTAAGTTGGTTTGGGTTGGTTGGTTTTGTTTGCAAAAGGGTGTTGCTTTGATTGCTTCCCGTGTGGCTCTATAGGTGTTGGTTATGGTAACAAAATTAAACTTACCCAGAACCAAAAAAAAACAAAAAAGGAGGCAAAACTTGAATACATATTTACCCAAAAAAACTTGAATACAAGACATAGAAACTGATACATAGACTGGACAACGTATTTAGATAAAGAGATGGAGAGCATACTTGGTGAACATGAAGGGAACGAGATGCCCCAAATGCAAAGCTTCAGAAGAGGGTCCTCTGCCGGTATACAGATAGAACTTCTCTCCTCTTTCATAAGCGTCCAGAATCTCATTGAAATCCCTGCCAATTATATACACACAAACGCATAAGCCGCACGCATGCATATGTAGAGAGAGAGAGAGAGAGAGAGAGAGAGAGAGAGAGAGAGAGAGAGAGAGAGAGAGAGAGTACCGGTGAGCAAAGAAAACGCCACGGCGGAGGAAGACGTGAGGAGAACGAGAGGTGAGGCGATGAACACGATCGATGATGGATTGGTCGAGCCTTTGACAGCCGAATTGGACTATGAGTTTGTCGTAATCGATCTTTCCTCCTTCCTTGGCCGATACCTCCCATGGGTTCACCACTTGATCCTCCTCTGGCTTTTCTGCTGCTGGCACTGCTACTTCGCCGTCTCCAGCCGCCATTGCTGTTCGCTCTTGTCGCTCTCTATTTCTCTCTTGCTAGGGCACCAAAGCAACGTCAAAATAAGCCACTGTCCAACGTTAAACAAAAAGCACTTAAGTATATAAGCGAGCTACTGTTCTCTCAACTGAACAACACTAGAAAACCAAAGCTATAGACAAAGTTGTTGATTTTTCACGACCTCTGAAACTTGATACCTTAAGCAACGATCGACGGCGAAGTCAGAGGCAAGGGCCGGGTCAATTCCCGATCGGCGGCGAGGGAGGAGTCGAGGCAGAGGACGAGTTGCCAGGGGCGGAGGCGGAGTTAAGTGAGGTGTGGGAGGAACGCGAGGGCTGACGATGTGGATTGGGTTTTGGGGTATTGGTTTTGGGCTGACGATCTTTAAATTGACGATATGGATCGAAAGATTGGGTTTTGGGGTTAGTTTTGGATTGGGTTTTGGCAAGGTTTTGAGGTTTTGGATTGGGTTTTGCTAGCGCATCTCCAACCACCTACTTCAATTTGAAGAACCAAAATAATGTTTTCTATTAAAAATGTGACTTTACCCTTTTATGGGCTGACCCGGCTCGAACCAGATTTAGTCGAGATTCAGTGGACTTCCGGATACCGGTGGTTTAGAGAAAAAAAAAGTGGGCTTCCGGATAGTGGTGGTTTAGACCCAAAAAAAAAATGTGACTTTAAAGAATGTCACTATTCACTCAAACTCCATCCCAATTCTTCATTTTTTTCCTCTATTTCACTCCAAAGCTTTCCCTCTAGAAAAATTTTAAATTTTATGCTACAATTTTTCTAGGGGAATGTATTGGATATTAGTCTCATTTTAAAAGTATTTTTAATATCTTTTTATTGATACCATTTTTATGAATATTTGATCAATAATTTAAAAGATAAGCACATTTAGATCAAATGAATAATGCAAAACTCATTTGAAGAATGTTCTTCATTTTTGAAATGGTTCTTCATATATGAACAACTAAAATTGATTCTACAAAATGAAGGAGGGAAATGAAGATTGGTTGGAGCCCCTTTATTCTTCAAAATGAAGAAATGAAGGTATGGTTGGAGATGTTCTAAGGTTTTAGAGCTTTTCTCCCTTTTATCCTTGAGGGATTGACAGGCCGGTACAAAAATTGGGGGTGTCTTCCCTCCCGCTCTAGTCCAATGATGAAAACCACCAATAAGGTTGCTGGCTAATTTTCTACCCAAAATACCCCAACTTTAACATGCTTCCCTCCCAATACAACTTTTACCAGTCTACGGGCACCTAAGGCCGGCTTACACATGTTGTTTCAAAGTCTCTTCAAACTCTCTCTCGTTATTGTTGCACTCATTATTCCCCAAAGTCAGAAACTCTCTCTCTCTCTCTCTCTGGGTTAACACTTTCACACTCAAAGATTAGATCAAGAAAACATACATACCCATGGAGGATAAGCACTTTCAGACTTTTCAAGCCTTCGCCGAAAAGTCGCTCGGAGACCAAATCCAAAAATCACTATGAATTTTCAGTCCCATGTCAGAAATTACTGCGAATTTTGAGAGTTCTTTGTTGATTCATAGAGTAAAGCACTCCTAGCCTTCATCAGAAAGTCGCTCAAAGACCAAATCCAAAAATCACTGTGAATTTTCAATCTAAGGTCAGAAATCACTGCAAATTTACGAGTTTTTTGTTGAGCAATTGGACCAGAGCTCCCTTATTCCTTACAAGATCTCCTTTGTAGAAGTGGACGAGAAGGTTTAAGAAATTCATAGCAGCGGTTTCAAAAATTCGCAGCCTAAAAATTGTTTTGATCTTCATAGATTCATATCTCCTTTAATTTGGATTTTTTAAAAATTCATATCCACCATTAGTTATTACTATAGATTTAATTTGGCTATGGTTGTTGACAGTGTTGTGTAATCTTTCTATTTATTTTTTGAACGTCATTGTTGTTGTAATCTTTCTCATCCACTGCGATTTTTTCTGGGGTTGCCGGTCGCTAGAAACTAAGCTCCAGTGGTTGTTGACAGTGTTGTGTAATCATTTTTCTAGAACATCATTGTTGGTAATCCAAGAATTTTTTTTACCAACATTTTGTACTCATTGCAAAATTTTCCAAGGTCACCGGTCGTCGAAAATAATGATCTGGTGGTTGCCAGAGGTCGGCAACGGTCGAAGAAGGCAGGTCGACGGGCAGTCAGTGAGTGCTGTAAGTGCTATATGGTGGTTGGCGTTTTGAGGGAGGGTATGTTTCCGTTTTAAACTAAAAGGGCAAAAAAGTAAATGTTGCTACCCCCGACTAGACCTAATGGTAAATAAAAACTCACGTCATCCTTAATGGGAATTAAACACTAGTTTTCTATACGACAGTAAAAATTTGTTAGTACGTGACCTCTTCCCTAAATCAAATCGATTAATCTTTCGCACCACGCTATCGAACAATGCAGTAGGTAAATTCTCTCCCTCTCTTTATTGTATATTCAACCTTTCCTATGTAGTTGGTTGCATGCTGCAACGATCGTGGCTAGACCCTCCCTTAATTGATTTGATGGAGTCGCCACCCGAGTTTGAGGACCGTACCTGATAAATCAATTAAAAAATCATTCTTTTGCCCTTGAAATAGGAAATATTTTACCGGTTTGCTTTTATTGAGATTTCTCAGGTCCGGGAGGTAGGTTACGAGAGAGGAAGGAATTTAAAGCACCCCTTTTGCCCGGTATGACCACCGGTCTTTACTCAATGCACAAGAGATTTTAGAAAAATATTGTTTAAATGGATAGATTAAAATGTGAGAGAAGCAGGAAATATGACAAAGGGGAAGGGGATCCAAGCGCTCGCATTGAGCAGATCCAGTCGCTTGGATTCAATACCCATACACAAAATAAATTTCTTTGTTTATGTGATTCAAACCTCTCCCATGTCCTCCACTAGTATAGAAGACTAATAAGGACTTGGTAGAGTCCCCCTCAGTCCTTATTTGAGCTTTTTGGTAGAAAAATCTACTTTTTGGCTTGATCAATGAACTTGAAATGGTTTTTTGAGTGACTTTTATGGAAGTGTAGCTACTGATTTTGAGTTTACAGAGCAACAAAGGATAGTTTATGAGTACTTTGATGGAGTTTGGTTGATAGGAGTGAATGGATGATGGATTAATGGGGCAAGAAGGTGGTTTTTGGGGTTGAAATGGAGAGGATTTGAGGAGTATCACTAGAATAGGATTTTTGGAATGAATTTAGCAGCATAACAGTAAGAGAGAGAAGGGGGACTAATCCTCTTTTGCAATGGGGGAGAGAGCATGTATATATAGGCTTGAAAGGGTCCAGAAAGGGCCATTAGAACCCTTAGGGGGCACACTAGGGGTCTAATAGGCCACTCTATTTTCCCTCCACTTACTCTAACAGATTCATGCAAAAAAATCCTCCAAGACTCTCCTCCCCACCCATTTCACCATGGGGATCAAGTATCTGGAGTGAGTCCGGGCGCTTGGAATTGGAGAATCCAAGCGCGTGGCTTGAGTCTGGGTGCCTGGAATAGGGTGATCTAGACGTCTGGATTAGGAGACAGCACAACAGCGAGGCCGCTCCGGGTGCTACAGAACTCCGTCTTGCGTATGGTTTGAAGCGTTGGAAAGCTTGTCAAGTCTACTTTCTAAGCCAAGTGATTTTAACCAAAGAAAATTTTCACATCAAAATCTATGACCATTTTACCCTCAGAAGGTTAGAAAAATAAGTTGTTTTGGTAAAACGTCCATATCTCCCTCATTTCTAAACGGATTGGGACATATTATATATCAAAAAAGAGGGTTTTGAATTTACTAGAGGATGGTGAAAGCTTGGGTTTGTTTTGGAGAGGTTTTGGAGGGGTTTTCAAGTTCACAATCAAGTCTTATGTGCTCGTATCGGGCATTTTCATCCTTGGGGATGCTTGATAAGTTTCTCAGGTCAAAATCGGGGTGTCTACAATTCCCACTGTTAGTCCAAAGGTTTCTATGAAACCTTAGTGATTTTGATGATAACAAATATATTTTATTAAAGGAGAAATATAATTAATGTTATGATATTTTGATATTCATTTGAGTAATTGTTTATTTTGTAGGATTTCGTTGAATTATAATTCTACACCAAAATCCTATCTCCAATGTTCAAGATTTCAATTGAAGGGATGGAGATTAAGGACAAATCTTCTCCTTAGTTTTTATTGGCTACAGTGAATATTATTTTTGAAATGTGGAAGATTGATTTGCTAATGGAAGAAGAAAAGGGAGTAGCTAGCATGCACATGCCATGGATAATAAAAAGGAAATGGTGATTGCCTACCTAATCAATGTTCAAGCGGCTAATGGAGAAATTTCCTGCCTAACGTGGCTCAAACGGCCAATTCAACAAAAAAAAAAAGGGGTATTGACTTGATATGCTTCATTAAGGCTAATGAATTGGGTGGCTGATTTAAATTTTCCAAATATGGATTGATTGGTTCCAACGTTCACATTTTTAAAGAATAAAGGACTTGTCGTTGCAGCATAAAAGGGGAAGAAAATTGGAAGAAGACATGACTATAAATTGAGCTTCAAAGTTGATTATTTATTGAGAGAAAAAAAATAAAGCTTCATATATTTTTTTTCTACACTTTTGAGAGTGTTTAACTTGTGAGATTTTATTAGAAAAGGGAGTGTGACCCCTTGTGAGAGGTTATCTTTTTTGAGTGATTTTTATGTGAGAAAAAATTACTCAAGCAGGTGTGACTAGCACCGGAGTAAAAATTAGTCGGAACAATTGGGGATAGATTGCTCGTCATAAAGGTTTCTCTAGCACCCGCAAAGCTAGAAAGTGTTACTATTGGAGATAGTGCAGCAATTCCCGAGTAGTACACTTGGGGAGTGGACTAGGCCGTGAAATTGCAGACTGAACCACTATAAATCTCCGCATTTAATTTCTCTCTTCCCTTACTCTTTATTTTCTGTCATATATTATTTCATTTGTGCTTGAATCTATTTAATTTTATTGGGTGTTACATTTAATTATTTAATTCCGCATTATCTTTTGAGATTCACAATTCACCCCATCTTGTATTGCTATCTGGGCCAACACCCACCCCTAATATATACTACATCTAATAGGGTACTGGTTAGATTCAAAGTATATGTATATACTAGATTGATCTTGATTTACACATTACTTTTGTTAGATTAAAAGAATCGATTGACCGAAGCAATTAGAGTTTCAATTGGTGTTTGTTATGAAACGGTTAAATACCCAAGCAATTAGACTTCTGATTAGCTTACTGGTGGTATAAACATGTGTACCCATATGCAGATAGCTTAATCGTTCAACTAAGGCTAGTTTTTAGTTAATTTAATCAAGATTGGTAGACCCATATATTAGCCCTGAACATTTTCGAAGGCCTTATAATATTTCGATTTCATTGTGGAGCATATTATGACACGAGGTAATTGACAAATACGTCGGTCGGTTCCAAGACAGAAGGACGAGAATGATCAAGTTTTTAGCTTAACTTTCAAGAAGGCAAAGGTGACATACTCTGTACCTTAGTTATATATTGTTTTTTTCAAGCAAATTTACGTTTTGTTTTTCATATGCTCAAAAGTTATGATAAGTGATTAAGGAAGCATGATATGCGATGGGTGAAAGTGCGAAGGGTGAAAGTTATGACAAGTGATTAATTCATATTCGTTTTGTCATTTAATCGCATCTCTCCTTGATATTAAATGTGTGAAGTTGTTTTGTTGTGGTGTTTGCCAATGATGCAAGTGTAATGCAAGGCTCCCCTCTCTTAATTATTTCGTATTGATTATTTGATTACTAGTTATTGAAAACTACACTTTTCTGTTATTATATAATGATTAATAGAACTTTATATGGTTTTGGCTTTTTCTTATTATGATTGTTGCTGAAAAAATAATTTAATTGTTGTACTCTTAGAACACATTTTTTAGGCTAGGCCTAGGGTACTCCAAAATCTTGGTCCGGCGTTGAATACAGCATGATAGGTTTATGTTTAACATGTCAATCGACATCAATGAATCTATCTAATATGATATCATAGCTATAGTTAAAACAAAAAGCAGTTATGTAAATAGGATACCTAAAGCCCATGTAGCTACAGTAAGTTGGTATATCTCTCGAGCTATTGTTCACTAGGAACGTCTTTTTTATGTTAGTTTTTATTTGTCAATAGACTCAATACTAAGCAAGAGCAACCTAGAAAATCGAAGTTACATAAAAGTTGTTGATTTTCCATGACCTCTGAAATTTGATAACTTAAGCAACGATCGGTGGCGAAGTTAGAGGCAAGGTTTGAGTCGAGTCCAGATTGGTAGCAAGGGAGGAGTCGACCGATTGATAGAAAGAGCAGAGCAGAGAATGAGTTGCCAGGTGCGGAGGTGTCGTTGGGCGATGTGTGGGAGGAATACGAAGGAGTGAAGGATGGCAGCGGCAGCTGGTGCAATCTTTGACTTCGCGATTTGGATTGAAAGATTGGGTTTTGGGTAATCGACATCGGGGTTCCTTTAGCAAATATTATTTGCCATGCCTTATTTGAGAGCTTTTTTCGAGGAGGACATAATAAGGGTTATTAATGGAATAAGGACATCAATAAGGCCAACAGGACATTTGGCCAATAGATGACAAAAATATCCTGCAAGGGCCTTGTTTCACTAATAATGAAATTTTCATTTTTTTTTTCATATCTGATGGTGCAGATTACGTAATCTGTTGACTTTCCGGGAAAGGCCTTGTTTGGCTAACACATAAAATAAATTTTCCATTTTTCCTCATATCTGGTTGCCCAAATAACCTAATCTGTTGACACTCCGGGAAGGGCCTTGTTTGGCTAACAAAGAAAATGAATTTTTCATTTTTTTCATATCTGGTTTTGCAGATAACCTTATCTGTTAATACAAAACATGTCTTTTTTTGGAATTTTTTTTTTCAATTAGCACATATATCATTATCTGTTGATTTTTTCTAATATACAAAAAATAGATGGCATAAATACCCTTATATGTTGATTTTTTCTCTTTATTTTCTTTTGAAAAAAAACCTTTGAGAGGCTAGGAGGTAAGTTGAGAATTTGTGAGTTGCAAGAGTAAGAGAATACTGTGCACTCTCTTGGATTTAAATATTAAGGCATCTCAACACAATGCAATAAAACAAACATATATGGTAGTCTGTTGCAATCTAGCCTCTATTTCATGCCAATAAAATCAATATATTATCAAATATGTGAAAATATGTACATTGTATCAAGTCAGCAAAAGCAAACATAGATGGTAATATGTTATAATTTGGTCTTTGTTTAATGCCAATTACAACAACATATTACCAAATATGTGTAGATCTGTATCATGCCAACAAAGCAGACATATATGGTAGTTTGATGTACTTTGGCCTTCGTTTCATGTCATTTATAGAAATAGATTATCTAATCTGTGTAGATCTATAGTTTGTGTCAAGCCACCATAGCAAATATATATAGTAATCTGTTGCAATATGGCCTTTGGTTCATGCCAATAACAACAACAGATTATCAAGTATGTGTAGATCTGTACTTAAGTAACATCCCAGCAATGCATACAAATATAGTAGTCTGTTGCAATCTTGCCTTTGTTTGATGCCAAAAACAACAACAGATTTTCAAATATGTGAAGATCTGTACTCTGCATCATGCCATCAATGCAAACATATATAGTAATCTGTGGTAGTCTAGTATTATTTCTCAAAACCAATTTTATGTGTGTTTGAAAAAACACATTCTAATCATTTTTACAATATGCATTGCAAGTTTTACCCAAACATGTTTGAAAAAATTACTCCCTCTGTCCCAAATTTCTTACCCCTTTTGGTTAATTATTCTCACCCTAAACCAATTTTTTTTTTGATTAAATTTCTTTTCATTTGTTGGTTCAGTCAATTTTTGTCCACATTGATCAAAGAGTCTTATTTTTGTCTTTATTAAACAAAAGGACTTCGATCATAAATTTTTTCCTTTTCAATTGTTTTTGTCAAAAAGAACCTATAATCGACAAAAATTAATGTGAAACGAATGAATGAGAACAATTGCAATCTGGCCATTGTTTCATGTACAAATCAAGCAAATTTAATGGTTTAGTTCCTCAAGCTAGGTGTTTTGGCTAAAAATGCACAAATCAAACAAATTTAGTGAGTATAATTCCGCAAGTAGGTTGCTTTGGCTAAAAATATACCAAATAGTTTTTTTTCGTCTTTATTAAAATTTATTTTGCATCTGTTAGTTTTGTGTCTATTTTTTGTGGATTATTATTTTGTCACGACGAGAATAATCTAAAAGGTATAAAACAAATTTGTAAAAATATTTACAAAGTTCACTAAACACAAAAATAATGCAATTTTTTTTAGATTATTGAATTATTTTTTGGCTTTATTCACAAAAAATTTATTTAGTTAATACTCCTAATTTTTTATTCTTTAGACTCCTCTCGCCTAGACAAACCAATAATCCACAAATTGACGTAAAATCAACAAACGCAATTTTTTTTAATATTTAGATTTTGTCAGAGCATCTTTGACAACTTGTATCACAAAAATCAAACTCAATTCTTAGAGGGAAGAGAGAAGAGAGAATTAGGGTAAAGTTGAAACGCCAAAAATTATTTGGGAAACTTTTTTCTTTAACTGAACCAAATGAAAGCAATACAATAAAAATAAACATGGAGGACAAATAGTTTGCTTCAATGCTTGAAGCTGAGATGAAAATTAGTGGAGGACTCTAGTAGCCACTCCATTAGCGTGAAAGGCTTAACATAAATTTGTGCAGGACGTGCGTATTGATCGGGGCTCGTAAAGCAAGCTATTCGATCCTTTATATTTTGTGTAATCCACAATAGGTATTTCATTCTACCTGTATTAATATTTTTTTATAGAGGCAAAAATAATATTCTAGAGAACTTGTTTAGAATCTTTACTTGAGGTTGTTATCAATTCCCATTGTTTTCCCATCTTATACCAAATGAGAGAGAGAGAGATACCACGTGTGCTAGTTTGAATAGTTCTGGTGGGTTTGAGGGAAATTACCACGCCATTGTTTCAAGTCAATGTGGGTCTGCCACATTTTAATTTTTTGTTTCAGAACTGCTAGCGTTGGACATGTGTCATAGTTCATTAGGGGTATTTTTGTCTAGTATTGTCCTTGAGCCCTTAAAAACTTTCAATTCATGTATTGGGAGCATTAAAATAAGTTAGGTTGGGCCAAAGACACTTTAAAGCCCCAAACTTGGCCTTTAGGCCAATTGTCTGTTATTTTATCAAGGATGTTGTGTGAGGCCCACTTCAGCATTTCACATGATTCAAGTCCTTCAATAATTTAATAAGCTTTCAAAATATTCAAGCTTAGCTTGGTAATGAAAAAAGTTGATTTCAAACAACCTTTAATCGAGTCAAATACAAACCCTGTCGGATAACTTGAATTTTGTATACATCACAACCCCAAACCAAACGAACATATTACATGGTGGTTTCTTGTTTGAGTTTTGTTATGAAAATGTTCCAAGCTTAATTTATTTATGTAAGAACAACTCCAGCCTTACTCAAACTCAAAACCAAATTTTAAATTTTAGGAAAAACATAAAAAAATCCACCTACAATTGTAGAGTTAAACTCATACCAAATTTGTTATGCAAATCTTTAGCCAAATCAAGGAAGACCCAAACTTTAACCCAAATTTCCAACGGCTCCTTATGGTATTCAATGGTCCTGATAAGCAGTGGAGGTGAACGAAAGTGCTGGTGATTACTGGTGCTGATAAGCATTGGTGGTGGTGGAAGGAATTCGATCTAGGTTAACGACATTCTGGTCGAACATATTTGAAGAAGGTCTTGATTCTAGGGTGAAGAAGGTCATGATTTGAAGGATGTCATACTCGTACAAAATCTAAAAACGCACACCATATTCGAATTAATCTAGTTGAATATCGTGGGCGATGGTCGTGATTTGACCAAATCTGGTTGATCATGGTGGGCGATGGTGAAGAAATTTCTCTCATGGGAAGGATTTTGGGGGTGAATGTGAGGAGAGAGAGACATTAAAAGGTTACTGAATTTTTTGAGTAAAACTTAAGTAAAAAAATGAGTTTGCCATTGGAGTTGATGATAACAAATAGAGCTTTTACGATGGATTTCTCATTTACGAAAAGTAAATTTTAGTACCGCCAATTCTCATTTGCTTTTAGCAACTTAGCTTTTAGAGCTCTTATGGAATATTGGCTTTTACTCTCTACATTTGTTTGTCCATTTTTTATTCTTTATATTTCCCAATTTATAATGGGTTTCATGATTTTGTACATTTTGTATAATAGAACTAATTGTAATCTATCAAATAAAATTCACATTGCATATTTTTAGACATTTATATTGAAAGATGAATAATTTTTTGAAGGGGTGTAGAATCAACCAATCTATTGGTACTGACCGACATCGGGGACCTCCTTGAATATGGTGATTTTGCTTGGAGCTCATAGTGTCGTCCAAATGCATTGATTCTGTAACACGCCGAATTTCGGAAGCATTATTTAAAATATTTCTCGTATAAGATTTAATAAATTAAAAGAGTTTTATTGATTAAATAGCAGAAATAACATTAAAATGTCTTAATTTGATTACAAACATTAATAGTACTTTATTGGGAAATTAAATTACACCATTCCACTAGAAAAATAAGAAAATCCTAGGCTTTTAGAGATTCAAGTTCATATCCTAATTCCAGTTCTCTTCTTGCACTTGATCAGTTGCAAATTCCTCCATCTGGTAGTACGGTTCATCATCTGTACCTTTAATACATGGCGTAATATGCCAAGGCCATAACAACACCATGAGTGAATAATCACCCAATAATAAACCCTACCTGAACCCATAATTTGCAAACAATAGGACATTCACATAATTAAAGTAAAGAACATTCCAATTTAATTAATAGCCTTTATCTTAGTGAATTCTAGAATCTCATCCGTTGAGAAACATCCTCCCGTGTTAACCACTAAGACTACGGCCAATCATGATTCACTCCCCCCTTGTTTGCTCTATATAGGAGCCCAGGTGAATGACCTAAGTTATCTACTTAGTCGAATTCATCAATCGCCTCACAAAGATGAATTCCCCAAGGTCTGTCGATACATCTAGGTCCACAAGGAACTATCCGTAACCTTGGGATTATATAATATCGCCCAAATTCATAAAAAGTAATCACGTATTGCCATAATTTAGGGTTTCCGAATCTCTGGCCAGCTGCCAATCATAATCTTTTCGAAATCAACCGGCTTTCTGCCATTCATAATCCCCAACTCATCAACATCATCCAAAACCATCATTTCAATAATCCACTATCATCATTTCATTTATCTATTAACTTAAACGTCCACGCGATTTCTAAATATGAGCACCAACCCAAGAACCTAGTTGTGCTTTCTATGTTATCAAGAAACAATAACAATAACCATTATAATACTAATGAACAACTATAAGAATAAGGACAATATGAACAATTTTAGTCACAAACATTATAATACAAGTAAACAAATTTTCAAATAAAAATAAAAATAAATGAACTTTAGAAAGATATAACTGACTTCTAATCAAAAAGTTCATTGGTAGTAGTAGGTTTAATATATATATATATATATATATATGTGTGTGTGTGTGTGTGTGTGTGTGTGTGTGTGTGTGTGTGGGGGTGGTTCAAGTAACACAATATTTGACATAATTTTTTTTTGGTGAACCCCGTGCGAATGATCGGAGTTGTTCAATTTATTTAAAATATGTTTATAAGATTACTTGTAAAAAATCAACTCATTTGAATATCGGTAAGGGGTTGATTAGATCATTTAGTTGATTTCAGTCAAATTTTATAGGATAAATTTGAATGAACTGATCAAACCTTTACCGATATGCAAATGAGTTGATTTTTTACATGTGATCTAAAAAACATATTTTAAAACAACTTGACCGGGTCCGATTATTAGCATGGGGCTCCGATTATTGTTGTGTCAAATGTTGTGTTATTCGTTTTACCTATGTAACCGCCCCGTATATGTACATATGAACCGAAGTCATAATTGATTTTCTCCCTTTAAGCACTAAAATTACTAACTGGAACTTGTAAGGTTAGAGGGCTCTTATGCTTATGTTCATTGTGAAACTAATCTGTTATGATTTATAACATACGGTTGATACTATGGGTATCTAAATTTAAAGAAAGTAATTAATTTGTTAAATAATCACATGGACTCATATTCTTTGCTTAAAAGTTGGGGGCACTTAAATAATCATCCTCTAAGTCACCTAGAATTACAAAGGCTGTGTTCGGTTGCACAGTTTAGTTTTGATGATGTAAACAGGTGTAATAAGTGGAGAGAGATAGAGAGAAAAGTGAAAAAGTGATAATGTAATCAAAATTGAAACAGTGTCAAAACTGCCCCAAAACCCCCAAACGAACACAGCCAAAATCATCCCGCCCCTTTTTTCGTGGGGCAAAACAAGATATCATCTGGACTTCGCGATATTTGTTTCCATTTATTACTTTCACTGCCGTCCACCAACTTCCTGACTTTCTTTTCCTCATTTGCATTTTTTTCCTTGGTGGAGTTATTGCCGTGGAGAATTATCCAGTGTGGCATGTCACACCTCCGCACAACATCGAATGCACCATTTTTATCCTATTTTCTCCTGAAACACTCAAAACAAATATTACGTGCAATATCTTATAAAAATTAATAATAAACATAATATTAAGATAAACTCGAGAACTTAAGCCCACTAATATTTACATATTTGTGTGCTTATCAATGGTATTCAAGTTTACCATGAAACCAATTCAAATGGTATTCAAAGTTTACCATAAAATGTGTTAATATGGTATTCAAGTTTGTAATGAATTCAACTAAGATGGTTTTCTGTTTTCAATGATCATGGTAAAAATGCTAATTAAGTTTGATACATTAAATTTATCATGACTCGTGATCAATTTGTATGCATTAAAAAATTGTGGTAAAAAAAATAGTACATTAAAGATATTATGGTAAAAAACAAGTGTATTACAAAATTCATTATAAGTTTGTAAAAATTTAATTGAGAAAATAAGAAGTTAAAGATTCGAAAATATATTTCCTATAAAGATTTCAAAATTGAGAATTCAAAATTTCCATTTCTTTTTCCTTTAATATTTTGAAATTTGGAAGTGATGGAGGGGTCAAATCCCTTGATTTATGGTAACTAACAACTAGTAATTAGAGTCTTGCTTAATTAGTAAACTAAATTATATATATTAAATAAGGGTAGATATGGTATATCACAAGAAAGAAGGATGAAAACATAACCGTTCAAATTGACTAGGATGAAAACTTACTCCGCCACCACCACCATTAGTATCACCATCACCACTGACAACACCATAACCATCACTCCACTACACCACCACCACCACTGCCACCACCACCACCACCACCACCATTGTTGCCACCCCACCCCCACCCCCACCACCACCACTCACACCACCCCCACTACCGCCACCAACCCACCACCTCCACTCACACCACCGTCATTATGGCCACCACCCGAGCACCACCACCACCACCATTTTGCCACCCCCACCACTAATACCACAACCACTGACACCCCCATCATCACCACTGCCGCCACTACACCACCACTACTCCCATCATCGTTCTTCCACCACCACGAGGCATCCATTCCACAATTATAACCACCACCCCACAATCACAACCACCACCGCCGCTAAACCACCATTTTTCCAATATTCTGTAATTTTTATTATTTTGATAAATGTAACTTTTTTTTCATTAATTAATTTCATTTTTTTATTTCAGTATGAATATATGAAATGAAAGAAAAAGTAAGATAATTAGTGAATTTAACACCAACACCGCTATATCATCATCTTGCTAATATTCTACATATTTTTATTATTTTCATAAATGTACTTTTTTTCATTTATGCATTTTAGTATGAATACATGAAAGGCAAATTAATAAAATTAGTGAATTTAATACCCCAGCTCCTTATATAGATCAAACAACTTATTTATTTCAGTGGTTAAGATTCAATACATATCAAATAGCTTATTAACTTAATAAATTTAGCATTCAGTTTTCAGCTTTCAACTTTATCAAACAGACCCTAAGTCTAAGGATTTTAGTTATACAGGGTGGCCTAACTTAAGGGAAATTGAGATCTTTCTCCTTCCTCTATGCTCTATCGACAGTGGAAGTAAATAAAGGAGGAAAGTTTGGGTTCTATACATATACAGCATGTGAAGAATTGACTAGAGAGTAGACTTAAGATTAAATGGTATAATATATATAAGTAGATGTATATATATATATATATATATATATATATATATATATATATATATATATATATATATATAAGAAGTTTCTTGTGAGGGCTCCTTCACAAAAAAAGTGCGAGAAAACAGTTGTGCGCTGTTGGAACCTATGCCGTTCATGCGATCCAACGACTCACAACTGTTTTCCCGCACTTTTGTTTGGTGAGGGGGCCCTCACACCCACTCATGCACTCAGACCTCTAAATGTTCAAAAGAAGTCATAAAAAAATATAACTATTAGAAATGAAAATTTTAAATAAAGAAAATGTTATTAAAAAATTTGGACCATTACAGATTCCCGCATAGATTCACTTGGAATTTAATTTTGAGATGGATGAATGGCTTGGATTGATCGTTTGGAACCCACAAAGGGTCCCCCGACTCTATCTGTACATGGTTTGTACAGGGGTGGTCGATACCTCTTGTATTCCCGGGTGTAGAATAGCGAAAGTGGAGAGATAAACACAGACGGAGGGAGTAACAAGTAAACTTTTAGCACCTTTATAGCAAGTAAATTGGCTTTTAGCAACTAAGCTTTTAGCTAATGGGCAATAAATTAGCTTTTAACAACTTAGTTTTTAGCACTTTTGACTTTTAGCAATAGGTGCTAAAAACGGAAATCTCGGCCTTACTCAAATTTAAATGAACCGCTGATGAGCTTTAGCTCAATTGGCAAGGCTCATGTCCTCCCCCTTAGAGGCATGAGTTCGAGCCCCATGAGGGGCGGTATTGGGGCCAGAGCTATGGACAACTTCTGGTCTCCGCTGTGGACTAACTCACTAACTTTACTAACTCCCCTACCCCTGTAAGGACCCATGTTTTTATATAATTTTCTAGAAATAATGTTGGGGAGGCATGAGGAAATGAAAATAGAGTAATATAGGGTCAATGTGAAGTTAGTGTTGCATTTGGGGTCTTTGTGAGATGCATTATGAACATGAGGGGTGTAAGTGCATGAGAGGGGTGTATATATATGTAATGTATGGCTGATTTTGGTCAAAAAAATACACTTCTCCCTCTCTCAAAAATTAGACGTCTCTCCTCCTCTTCTCCTCCTCTCAAACTTTCTTCAAAACTCTTCACCAAATCCACCCTCCACACTCAAATACTTCAACACCCAACCAAATATTCATCATCTACGTGCAATTTGGAGTCCGAGTTTCTTTGAAATTGCTTGGTGAGGTCTCACTTTGTTTGGAGTTGCAAGAACAAGAGCTAGGGCTTTCACTCTCTCATCCTTGGAGCTAAACCATTGAGGTAGGGAACAATCTTCTACCCCTCTAAGTGTATATTGGCTGAATAATGGCATTGTTGGTGTTATTGTTCCCAAAATTCTTGTTAAAACTTGTTTTCACCATGGAAGTGAGTTTGGTTTTTGATTGAGTTTGGATTTTGTATGTTTAGTTGATCGACCCATGAATTGATTGTTGATATGTCCTTCTCCCTTGATTAGTTGTGTTTTGGAACCCCAAATTGGACTTGGAATGAAGCCCCCATCCATTTGAGCAAGGTTGTGATTTTCCACCCGAACCCAGGTGGATCGATCCACTCTTAACAATGGATCGATCCAAAACCCTCTGTTTCACTTTTGGTATGTAGTGGATCAATCCACTCCTTGGTTGGATCGATCCAGAATGGTCTGCTCGCTGATTTCACTAGAGTGGATCGATCCACTCCTTGCATGGATCGATCCAGATTCCTTTGTTCAGACAGATTTTTTTTCCAACTTCGCGGGCACGCCCCGGCTTCGTCCGAACTCCGATTGAGGTGATTCTTGAACCGTTGGAAAGCCCTACGAGTCTACTTTCAAACCCAATTGGTTTCATATTCATATCCTTTTTATTTTGAGAGAAATGTCCTTTTTACTATTAGCGTGTCGTATTTTCTCGAGGTTTATCACTCCGTTTTCATGTTCGATCACTCCGGGCCCTCATTGGTCCTTTCAAAACCTCTCTAATTGACCTTTAAGATTTGGTAACCCATCATGGTGCATTTTATGCTTTCTCTTGGTTGTCTTGGTTTCTCATACACTTTGACACGTGTTAACTTAGCCAATATCGATACACGGCGAGTTTTTGAACTAAGTAAATTACATGGATGTTTTGGACACTTGTAAAAGGGTATTGTGATACGTGAATTGGCTTTGGACGCTAAGTTGAACTTATTAATTGATAAGTGAAAATGTAAATGTGAAATGCATGACACGGGGCCCGAAAGGGTATGCCCGGAGTGACATGGGGCCTGAAAGGGTATGCCCGGAGTGACACGGGGCCTTTAATGGTATGTCCGGAGTGACACGGGGCCTATATGGCATGCCCGGAGAATAAACGAATGATTAAAACGAATAAGATACATATGATAAATGTAAAGGATACTTGGGTTGTTTTTGGACATTTTGGGTGTTTGTGAAGTATTGTGAATGAAATGTTCGTGTAAATGACTTTGTTTTGAGGGGAATGAGTCCACGACATGAAATGTAGTGGTTATGAGGAAACTTATGGATATTTTGGATTCCACTAGATCTTTGTGGTATCTCGTAGATACCTTGTCATCGAATTCATTTATCTTGGTCCATCTTAGCTTATTCATTCACGTGCATCTTTCAATCTCTATACCCTTAGTGTTGGTAGAAACGTTTCCTATGAGCAAGTGAGCTCACCCTATCTTTCCCAGGTACACAGCATGGAGCATGAGATCGGATGCTTGGAGTGTGATTGCATGCCATGAAGATTTTATGATTTCGAAGTTATTTTCTTATCTTCATACTAAGTACATTTTTGGAAGATGATATTGTAACTTTAATTTCTCCAAGCTTTTGACTATTTCAACTTATGTAATAACTTTAATACTTTTGTTATTTTTGCATTGGTAAGGGTACCCTTGAGCAGAAGCTTATTGTACTTCGACTTTGACTTTCTATGGAAAATTGTTTGACTTTAATTGATCCTACGTGGATTTTATTTGTATTTGGCTTATTGAAATTGAGGGTGTGACAACCCCGCTGATGTATAACAGTTGACAAAAAAAATTAAATGAACCTATTTTGATATAAAAAGTCACCTGATTTATTTTTTCGTCTTTTTTTCTTCATTTGTTAGTATTTCATTATTTTTTTATGTATTATTGATTTTTCTTGATAGGAGAAATTAAAAAAGGTAAGAAATTATTATCCAAATTCAATTTTTTTGAATAAAGAAAAAAATAAGTCGAAAAGATAGATTTTAAAACTTATTTTTAGTTTTATTCAAACAATTTAGAGTTCTCTAATCATAGTCCATCTATTCCTTACTAAGTGTGTTGCTTATTTGCCGTTAAAAAAAAGTATGTTATTTCGTAAATCTTAGTTATTAAAGAAATATCATCATTACTCTATTCATATCAACTCTTACATCCACTTTACGGAATTGGGGGAACCTGTAGTGAGTGAGCTCACTGCATGCATGTGGTGAGCTATCTCGCCGTATGATCCAGAGATCAACGGTCCGGATAAATTGGAGTTAAAGTTAATGTAAAAGTGCTTTTTAAATTGTAAGACGATCTGAATTGTTGATCTAGGATTGGACAGCCGAGAGAGCTCACTACAGGGTCCCCGGTTCCCCATTTTACACCTTTCAATCATTCACATCAATTTTTACATTCACTTTCTAAAATTATCATCCACTTTTACATTAGTAACTCTTTATCTATCAACTTTTCAAATTCAAAAGAGCAAAAAAATAATTGTATAATTTTTTTTAAAACATACGCTTATTAAAAGACAACCCAAAATAAAATAAAAAATTACAATAATAAAGGACCCGCACTAAATATACAAAAATTATATAAAAAAATACAATTGGAAAGGAGGGAGTATTTTTTTACTAATTCGATTTCTCTCATTGAAACGAACCAATAATATACAAAAAAATTAACACAAAACTAACAGATCCGCACTACAATCCTGTGGTGTGGCACATGAGCCATTGATCTCGTCAATGAATGGCTCGGATTTCATCTTACCAATGAACAGCTCGAATCATGTAAATGCCAAGATAAAATCTGAGCAGTTGATTGTGCAATCAATGATTCGGATACTGGTGCGGCGCCGCACCATGCCCTGAACTTTTTTTTTCTGCGATAAAAAAACGTTCTCCTACTACTAATTTTTTTTGGGGAAATGACCAAAACATGGTGGTTGGGGCAAATTATGACAAAAACATGGTCATGGTTTCTGGAATTCCAATTGCATGAGAAGGAAAATTTTAATTCCACATGCATGGTAAATTATATGTGAACTGCCCAAAATACCCTCAGTCTAATATTCCCTTTCCAAATCAAATGTAATCCTATTCTGCTATTCCTCTCTCTCTCTCTCTCTCTCTTTCTCTCTCTCTGTGATCTAAATCTGGAAATCAACATCCTTGGTGAGAATTGTCGAAGGCGATAGGAAGTTGAATGGTGCGACGGAGCTATGGGCATCGGCAACAAGCGTAACACCTGGGAAGGAGTCTCCATAGTGGGAACTATCGATGCTTGGTAATGAGTATCTCTCTCTCTCTCTCTCTAGATCTCTCTGAGCCAACAATTTTCGATGTGGTCTATCCAGTGATTTCAAGAGCCTTTGATGGTCTATCTCCAATTGAACCTTTGGGTCATCATTTTTCGTGGTAACAATCGTCTCCCTGTTCTTCACTTTATCTATTGCCAAGTGATATTTTTGTCAAGGTACATTTATGCTTTTTTTACTTCTACTTTTCAGTATTCTGCATTTGTTCATCGTGTGGAACGAGCTCCCAAGTTTGGTATTCATGAATAAAAACGAAAAGATGAAGTAAAAAAGCTAAATCTATTCTTGTGTTTCAATACCTTTTTCCTTTCCTCCTATAAGTCCCATAAGTATGTATGCCAATTGTGGGTTTTTTTTTCTGAAGCCCGTATATTGCTTCATGAAGGTGGTGATTTGGATGTGATTGCGTGAAATTATACGATAATGGGGCTTGCTAAAAGTGGAGAAATTGAGTTTGCAAAGAATCTGTTTGATGAAATGCCTAATAGAAGTGCTATTGTATGGAATAGTATGATCAGTTAGTGGGCATGTTAGGAATGAGAAGTAGGTGAAGGCATTAGAACTCTTCAGCCAAATGCAAGTGGAGAATGTTAAACCAAGTGGGTTCACAATGGTGAGCTTGCCAGAAATTTTGAGATTGACACGGATTCCATGCTAAAGGCTTCAAATATAACAAATTATCCTCTTAACAACTTAATTGATGACTTCAAGTACCTCATGATACAGACACAATATATGTGTGTTCATTGTTTAGGTAGTCTTTAAGGGGTGAGCGTTAGAGAAATGATCATTTAATCTCGTTTTGCAGACAATTGCGGTTATCTCTTTGCCCCATTGAATTTTTGAAAAAACTTGCATATATTGTGTGGAAATTCTTTTGAGATTAAGGAAATATCTAAATATATTTTGTTTGATTTGCCTCCGTAAATTGTTATTACAGATAGCTTTGTTTATCTAGGATCTAGAAATGGTGCTTAGAAATTGTTGGATGTTGGTTGGGGTTCCGTTTTATTTGTGATGATTTTATGCTCTAGGAGTCGTTCGATCTAATTTTGTTGAACCTCAAATTGACATTGCTTTGGCAATTTGTGAAACTAGACAGCTACCATGATCTATTTAAATGAGACGACTGTGTTAGCATGGTAACTAGACTTAGTAGTTGTCTCTCCTATGCAAATGGTAGAATAAGGGTTGCACTGCCAAGTCTTTCAGCATGAATTATACCTTATTTTCTTATGATGATAAATGCTCTTGCACTCAAGATATCTTTAAACTTAGTAGCAGGGAGCTCCTAAAGTGGTGTTACTCCCACCTTAGGTGTGCGCTCCCACACTCCCGACTAAGGAAGCTTGACGGGAGCCTATTCCATTGACATGGGAGCTTGCTTTTAATGAAGATGGGAGCTTTTGTACAATCCTTGTATAGAAAAAAAGGAACTTATCACTTGGCTTTATTAATTGTTCCTTTATTAACTTGTATATCTAGCGCAAGTCATGATATCTTGAAAAGGAACGTTATACTGGAGCACTAGCCCCTTGCACAACACCAATTAGGAGTGTCGGACACATGTTCATTCTCTCTTTCTTCTTATCATGTCTTCTTCTTTCTTTTATTCTGTCTTTTGATATTTTTTTGGTTTGTACAATGTGCCCTAATACAAGCTCAAGGTGGGAAAGTTTCAGCAAGATGTGGGGGAGTAACCTTTTAGACTGCAACTCGACATCGCTTCTTATAGTGATGATGACGATGTGTCATAAGAGAGCAGCAGAGGTGAGAATGATGAGGATGAGGACAACAAGAAAGAGGAAGATGGTGAGACATGCAGCCTCTGGCAAAGAAAAATCAAACATTGATGCTAGACACTTAGGTGGATTCTTCTCTTTTATTTTCTATGTAAGAAAGTACATTTTATTTTGAAAAATATTTAATTTGACCTCACACTAGCAAGCCAAGTTGGACTAACGTGAGTGTAGTGCTTTTATTGCACGGTGCGATGGTTTTCATTTATGGTGCAATGTTATTGCATACACAGTGCAATTTTGAGATTGTCCATCCAAAAACAAGTTTTGATAAAAGTTTAAGATTGATTTGTTCATGTAAAAATTGAATCTTGGACAAGTTCAGCAAACATAGGATCAAAATCGAGTAGCTTAATTTGTTTATAAGTGGTAATGGTGAATATGTTTGGTGCTTGTTTATTTCATACACAGTGCATGTCAAGCTTATACAAAGAGCACATTCTTTTGTTGCTTGGAGCAAGTTTTTCAGTGTCAATGACAATATATTATTTTGCATGTTATAAAAATAGTGCAAAGGTCACTCCACTGACAATGGAATGTGGAGTGGATAGACTTGTATGCATGGTTCATGCCATCTAAGAACCCAAGGAAATGAGAAATAAAATTTATGGGAAGAATAGTCACGTGCTTGTGGTTTCATACACAATGCACGTCAGTGTTATACAAAGAGCATGTTTTGTTCTTGCTCGGTGCAAGTTTTTTAGTGTCAGTGACAGTACATTATTTTTCATGTTATAAAAAGAGTGCAAAAGTCACCCCACTGACAATGGAACGTCGAATGGATGGACTTGTATGCATGGTGCATGCCATCTAAAAACCTAAGGAGCATGTTAGAGGAGCAATGTTGATTCATGTAAGGAGCATGTTATTTCATACAAGGTGCAAATCAACCTATTTGTTCTCATTCGAGTACATAAATTGATAGAAACATTGTTCGAATGAGAAAATTTTTAGACAATTGTGGTGCTTGTTTGAAAAAACAAAGAACAACTCATCTTATTACAAAGTGCAACAATTTTTCATATAAAGAGTATGTTATTTCATACAAGGTGCAAATCAACCCATTTGTTCTCATTCGAGTACATAATTTGATAGAAACATTGCTCGAATGAGAAAATTTTTAAACAATTGTAGTGCTTGTTTGGGAAAACAAAGAACAAGTCATGTTATTACAAGGTGCAACAATTTTTCATATACGGAGCAAGCGGTTTTGATTTCGGTGAATTTTTTGGCTCTCCGGTTTTGGATTTAGACCACACCAAATCTCTATGTTTTGCATTGTCCATGGAAACATAATTAAACTCTATGATACAAAAATTGTTCAAATGAGAATTTGAAAACAATTATGGTGCTAGTTTAGAATGTGGAGTGCAAAAGGTCACCCCAATTGACAATGGAACGTCGAATCGGATGGGCACTTGTATGCATAGTTAAATCTTGCCATCTAAAAAATCTAAGGAAATAAGAAATAAAATTTAAAGGAAAATTTAACGATCCCCCAAGCTTGTGGTTTCACATATAGAGTCTGCACGACAAGGTTATACAAAGAGTAAGTTTTGTTGTTCTTTTGAGCAAGTTTTTGTTGTTTTTCTGGAAAAGTTTTGTTGTTCTTTTAAAGTTCCCGCATTTTTTTACCCCTGTATTTTTTTTGTCGGTCCGAAATATTGGTACCATGTATGTAGAATTATTTTTTTCCTTCTCATATTATTGGTCATTTCCAAAAACCTTACTATGAAATTGGTATTATTTGTTTTAAAACTCATTTTCTGGTCATTTTCCCATTTTTTTTCGAGCATTTAATGCACGAACAAATGGTCATTTGCATGCGACGGCCCACCAACCCGAACCCGCTCTTATAATACCCGTCCAAAGTGGAGCAAACCGGTCATTTGTAACTACTGCTGAACCCTAAAACCCTCCCTCCCTCCCTCTCTCTCTCTCTCTCTCTCTCTCTCTCTGTGAGCCGAGCAAGCCGCCATATACACAAGTCACAAGGTATGGTTTTGCTTCAACTGCTATACACGGGTGATCCTTTCCCATTAAGAATCTGTGATAAGTTCCTAATCTTGGTCTTTTTGGTGAACAGATTTTCCTTATCTAGGTGAGCAACAATTCCCATAAGGCCATGGCCCTGGTAAGTTATGCTTTTTCCCCATAAGTGTTTTTATGCTCTCTTAAATTGCAGATCTACGTGTGAATTGCAGTGAACCCAATTGGGCTTTTGAGAAGTAAGAGCATCCGCTTTTGTTGCAAAGCCAAAAGCCTTTTTTATTTTTTGGGCTTGCACCAAGTATCAGCATTTCATTTTCACAGGACACTCATTGTGTTTAGATGCATAATTAAGTCTTTCAAGTCTTCTTGTTATTGACATATTGTGCTTCCTATTTGGATTGTGAGAAAGGGCAGGGTGGCTCCAGGATTTTCATCTAGCAATAGAAAAAAATACATAGCGTGTCCATGATTAAAAGCTCTATGAAAAAAAATGAAAAAAAACTCTACCTTGACGAAAGAGAGATATACATAACATTATACATTCCACTGTTTGACAAAAAGAGACTCCAATATATTACAACATCCCACAGGTCTTCATATTTTGAAAATGTTGAATTTACTATTCAATATCAACGTTCTTAAACATTAGTTAGTATTCAATTCTTGATTTATTCTTTGGCTTGTTCTGATTTTGTGTGATTCCTTGAATTCCATCTTCTTTGAGTTTTTCTTTTAATACATAGAGGGGTTGGTTTCTCTGAATCCCTTTTGTTTGTTTTTATGCCTTGAGGCCAGCTGCCCCCACCACTATCCTAATAAAGTAATAGTATATTGGGCTCTGATCAAAGAAACAATTAATTTATTGGGCTATGCATATTTTTGTTTTGTTGGGCTATAATATTTTGTCTAAATTTACTTGGACTTTCCTTTTTTAACTTTGCACGAGTAATCCACCACCTACAGTACTAAAGAAAATTTAATTTATTTCTAATTTTTAAAAAAAATTTCAGTGCATTTTTTTAACCCAGCAAGTTCAACTTGGTGGGGTACTAGTAGAGCCGCGTGTGAGAAAGGGTGTGAATCGAAGACGAAGGGAGCCACTTAAAAAAAAAATCAGTTTTGGCAAGAATAAGGATTCTTTTCTTATCCCATAAAATCAAGTGGGGCACTACGAGCACCAAACTTAACTGACTTATTTTAACATACATTTGTTCTCTTGCTACTCTAGTCGCTTTGAGAATCTTCTTTCTAATTGTTAATCTTGAAGAATTGATAATCCTCCTATTGGACAGCTCTTTCTAATGGGAAAATGTATTCTCCAAGTTTATAAGAATGTATTGTTATTTATCTATGTTTTAAAGTCAGTGGGCAGATGGCTAGCTTCATATATGTAATTTCCTTTGCAGATTTTACATGCGGGGAGCACGAATAAAAATGCGTTCAAGGCTCTCATTGCTGCAGAATACACTGGTGTTGAAGTGGAATTAGTCAAGGACTTTGAGATGGATGTATCAAATAAAACTCCCGAGTTTCTCAAAATGAATCCTATAGGGAAGGTATGTGAATACCGATGCAGGCTTTTGTTACTTAGGTATCCTAGTGAGATGGTTATGATTTTTTTGATCCCCCTCTCAAGTGTATTATATTTTGTAGGTACCTGTGCTTGAAACACCTGATGGGCCCATATTTGAGAGTAATGCCATTGCACGCTATGGTGAGGTTACTTGTTTTAGCTATCAACTATCTTTTATGGACGTTTCATAAAAAGCCTAATTGTTTGTCTTCTTTGCTCCAGTTGCTCGCTTGAAGGATGCCAGTGTAATTTATGGATCTTCCCCTTATGAAACTGTGAGAAATTGGGCTTCAGTTATTTTATTCCCTGAATTCTCCGTTTTATAGTAGAAGCAGGCCATTTACTTGAACTATTTTCCTTTTTGATCAATAAAAACCCGAACCACCTTGGTTCCAACAGGCCCAGATAGAGCAATGGATAGATTTTGCATCTCTTGAGATTGATGCCAGTATTTTGCGGTGGTTCATTCCACGGGTTGGTTTTGCTGTATATCTTCCTCCGGTATGTGCAACATATCTAGTTCCTCTATATGATTCGGTAGTTCATGCACAACTTCTTCAATTCATAAGTATTCGTTATATAGTGAGTACTATGCTGTGATTTATGTTCAAAGGCAGAGGAAGCTGCAATTTCCGCTTTGAAGAGAGCATTAGGTGCTTTGAACACCCACCTTGCTTCCAACACTTACTTGGTTGGGCATTCTGTCACATTGGCTGATATTATTATGACATGCAACTTGGTTCTCGGCTTCAATCGGATCATGACTAAGAGCTTTACTACAGAATTTCCACATGTAGAGAGATACTTTTGGACCATGATTAATCAACCAAAGTTCCACAAGATATTGGGTGATAAGAAACAGGCAGAATCTGTCCCACCTGTTCAATCAGCAAACAAGCCATCACAGACGAAGGAATCTGCAAAACCTAAGGCCAAGGATGAACCTAAAAAAGAGACAAAGAAGGAATCAGTGAAGCCCAAACAGGAGGTAGTTGGAGAGGAGGAAGAGGAGGCACCCAAGCAAAAGCCGAAAAATCCTCTTGATCTTTTGCCTCCCAGTAAAATGATACTGGATGACTGGAAGAGACTATATTCCAACACAAAGACCAACTTCCGTGAGGTTGCTATAAAAGGTCAGTATACCCCATTTTCGTTCCTTGTTTTGCTCTGTGCTAGTAGGTAAGTCTCCCCATTGAATATTTACCTGGTGGATTACTTGTCGAGATGAAAAGCAGATATAGAGCCTGGCTCATCTGTCTGTTTATAGACAATTTGAAAACATTGGTTAGCATCCTTCCTCTTTGTTTCTGCACAAATATATCTTGATATAGGTATTGCTCAGTCCAATGAGTAGGCATTATTTTGTATCAACGAGATCTATATTTGTTTATAGTATAATTTATAAGCTATTGATCGACATTGCCAACATACTTAGCCAGTACTCCTAATTTGGGCTGCTAGCTGCTTGATACATTATTAATTATCCTGACTTGGAAGCTTGGATTCATGCTAATCCTGTATTTGAGAAACAATTTAGGACATCTCTCTCTCTCTCTCTCTCTCTCTCTTGTGTGTGTGTGTGTGTTTTCTGTGTGGTTCAGAATATGTAGTCTTATGTCTCATCTCATGGTTCAGAATATGTAGTCTTATCTCTCATGTTTGGCTTTTGCATTTGTAAGGCTAACGCCACTACTGGGGGGGAGATGATTATAAATGTGATCTAGAGCATTGTAAGCAAAGTAGAACCGACCCGGACATGCCACGCAACATGAACTTTACACCGACCTGCCGATTTGATTGCCCGACATGTTTCTTTTACGGACATGTTTCTTGATGATGTCTGACGCCCGATCGGCACCAATACATGACCTCAGGCCGTGCTTCATACCTTCTAGGCTTGACGCCTGAGAGTTGCGAAAAATTATTTGAGTGATTGCTGCCTCTCCTTTGAGTTCTATTTTGTACTAGCTCTTTACGTGCAAATACTAATACCCTATCGGCTCTTATATAGGGGTGTTTACTCATACAAGGTTTGTTTGGGTAGGGGATGTGGATGGATGATTACATTTCATAAATGGTGTTTCTGTAACCGGACTTACCTAACAAACAGGTTGTACCGGTTTAGTTTTGGTCTGTACCCTTTAAAACATGATACATATTTCCAAAATAGAAAATTTAGCAATCTTGTTTTTGAATATATTTGTCTAGTTACCATTTCTCTCAGAAGGAAAAAATTGAATATAAGGAAACAAAGTCTAGATAGAGTGCCCATCTAAAAAATCATGTTGTGAATTTTGCAGGACAAATTACAAAGACAAACCTGTGAAGCTCCTTTCTGATTAGTTTAAAGAATAATCATAGAAATAACCCGTCTTTGCCACCCTCACCACCACAGACACCCACCACTATCACTAGCCAAACCTCTACCTCTTTGTACCATTCTTTCCTACCATCGTCATTCATATCTGCCCCATCCCCATGCATTTTACCTGAGACTCCCACCGCCATTGAAACCAACCTCACAAAAATGAGACAGAGATTTCAGCTATGGCAAACCATGTGTGCAAACACACAGATACATCTTGTGCTTGTATGTACCACTGTGCATACATATATTTTTGTTGTCATGTATGCTATACGGTTTGAGTCTTCAAGGGAGATTTATAGATTTTGATATCGCTTAGAGCTTGGAAGGTTTTGAAACAGAGAGGTTTGATTCAGAGGGATTAGTAGAGGGATGAAGGGGGGGAGATTGCTGCTGATGATAATGATAATGCTAATGGTGGATTGAAGGCTTAGATGGATTTAATAATTTGAGAGTAGAGAAGGGGAAGACTTACTATGGATGTGGGGGAGAGAGAAGATAGGAAGGAAGGGTGTGCAATTTGGCCTAAGCAAAAATCCATGCTTGGATGTACACTTCCATGAATACACATACTAGTGCTGTTATCTTTCAAACGTGGCCAAGTTTTACCATCCCTATTCTTAATTAGCTATTTTCTTGGTTTGTAGGATTTTGGGATATGTATGATCCCGAGGATACTCCCTTTGGTTTTTGCGACTACAAGTACAATGAGGAAAATACCGTATCATTCGTGACTTTAAACAAGGTGGGTGGTTTCCTACAGCGAATGGATCTAGCTCGCAAATATGCATTTGGGAAGATGCTAGTGATCGGTTCAGAGTCCCCATTCAAAGTGAAGGGATTGTGGCTCTTCCGAGGGCAAGAGGTCCCTCAGTTTGTGATTGATGAATGTTACGACATGGAACTGTATGAGTGGAAGAAGGTAGATATTTCTGATGGGGATCAAAAGGAGCGTGTGAATCAGATGATTGAAGATTATGAGCCCTTTGAAGGTGAGGCTCTGCTGGATGCAAAATGCTTCAAGTAAAAAGTTAATCATAGCGGAGAAAGGTCGAAATAGTTCGGCATCAGACCTACGGTCTGTTTTTACCCTCTATCGAGTTTGTAATTTGAGGCTCAAGACTGTTGTATTGGGATAGTTTTGGACTTCTTATGTGGTACCAGTCTTTTTAGTTCAAATTTGTGATTGCACTCTACTGATCTTTGAAAGGTGGATTTGAGTTACTATTTATTCAAGATAACCATACAATTAGCAAAATAAAGAAGAAAAACGCGCACCTGGCACTTGGTTCATGCACGCACTCTCGTGCTGGGGCTTTGCACGATGTCAAAGGCGACTTCTCATTCGAATGAGCCAGAAATGAATTTCTTGGTTGGCCCTCGCATTTAGCTGAAGAGTACATGCAGACCCAGAAAATGCATTGACGGGTGAAATCTCTGTTACACTGTTTGAATTGTGTATCGGGTGGATTTCACCTGTCGGATGCATTTTCTGGGTGTTTCTATGGGTTTCTTTTCTGGTACTGTACCAAACCTAGTATATTGGGTGGGATTCTCTTGGGTATAGATTTGTTCATTTCACGTGTTTGTGGGATTCATGACAAATTTCAATAATTATCCAGTCGTCTTAGGGATTTGCGACATGCTGTCTGCCTTTCCTTACACATATTTTTGCGATATTCATACACCTAATATTAGGTTTGAGATAAATGTATAATGGAAAAGCATATCGGGTCGCAATGCCTCAAGACAAATAAGCAATTTTTATGTTTTATTGTTTTGATCAATTTGATTTGGTGGATGTTGATGTGTACATTATACAGGCAAAGTTATCACCTACTATTGTCACGGGTTTTTATTTCTTTTCGAAATTGAGTATAAGAGGTCCCAATTATCCCACCCTATTTTCAAGTTAATTTGATAAAGTTTATAGGATCGGCTCTGCAATTCGTTAAAAAGAAGTTGATAAAGTTTATATGTATGTGTGTGTATATATGTATGTGGAAACCCCTCTTAAAATTTCCAGTTATCGATTATTTTTCAGTTGTGATTATAAAATTAAATGCGATTATAATGAGATATACTAGTCTCATGGAACACGAAAAGACGGGGAATGACAATTTGTTTTAAAAAACAATTTTCCAGAATCAATGCCCAACTAATCAGTAACTTATGCATCACACTAAATGGCCAAATAGTCCTCGCGGGACTTGGATTCCCGTAGTGATTCAAGTGACTTCAATTGTTGGTCATTTGAAATTTTCATTTTAGGATCGGAACAATTTATTCTTTTAGAAAATTTGAGAACATTTTGGGTATAAAATTATGATAATCGGAGATTGACAGACACACGATTGAAACAATTTGTCTTTTATTGTATTCTCCATATGATATTAGCTATCTATATAATGGTTTCCGAACATATGGATACCAATATTCAATTAATTTAATTTTTTGCATGAATGATCTATTCAACATTCCTGACAAATTGTACGGTTTCGATGCCAAATACAGATTATAGAAGACCTACAATTGAGATCATTATGAGAATGTAGTGATTTCAGTCCAAGCCCCAAATTCTCACGCTTACCGTCCACCTTTTTCTAATAGTAGTAATTCTTTTAGAACTTGAGGAAAGTGAGGAAAAAGAAAGGAACGATGAAAATTTTTCCGTCCTCTTGTTTGGTTTAGAGAGAAAGAAGAAAGAAAGTAAAAAATTTTATGATTGTGTATAGTAAAATTTTTCTCCCATTTTTTTAAGGATAGTTTGGAAAGTGTGGAAGGGAAAAAGAAAAAAAGAAAAAATAAAATGAGTGGAAAGTGAGAAAAATTTCTCTATTCACAATAATTAGATTTTTTTATTCCCTCTTCTTTATTTCTTTCCAAACCAAACAAAAGTTTGGGGAAATTTTTTTGGGGTGCTTTGGATAAAAAATAAAAAGTGGTTTTAAAAAAAATTATTGTCTTTATTCAATTTTTTTTGCATTCATTAGTTTTGCATTAAAATGTTATGATTTCTAGATTCTTCTCGACGAAACAAATAAAACAAGTAAAAAATTATGGTCAAAACTCAATTTTTTTTAAATAAAATCAAAATAGATGAATTAGTCAATAAAATATTTTTTTTAAAAACCACTTTTTGATTTTTTTACTCAAATCACCCCTTATTTTCCTTCTTTATCCATGACTTTCCTCAGGTTTCACAACCACCAAATCTCACGCGCACTCGAGTCGAACGGCGATTCGTAGGGGGAGATAGAGAACGAAGACCTGCGAAGCACACAGAGGGTGATTCAGTTCTCGATCGAACTTTCAAGCCTCGATTCAGCAGCATCTCCAGACATCATCATCGTCGATCTAATCACCATTTTCACAGACCGATCTTCGATTCACAACCATCGATTCAGGTAAAAACTTGAACTGATTCGGATGTACTCATGGTTTTCTGACGTCGCACCCTAATATTGCATCGTGCCCGGTACGCATATGGCGACTTTTCTGGCGTACCCGTGCTTCATAGCCCGAAAGCAAATAGCACCTGAGAACATCCATTCCACAGAATTTAGAGCTTAGTAAAATACACTAATAGTATGATTATAGATGGGCATATGATTATAGATGGGCATGCGATTCAGACCAAACGTATATCGACTGCTAACTGACTTGATGAAAATTGCTTATTAGTTAATTGGTAGTGTCGTTTACAGTTTCGTTGTTGTTATGTAATCAGTTTAGTTTCTCTTAAGGTCAATCAGGGTGGATGAAAGAAGTGTTCTTTTTAGACCTCCGCCCATCTCTCTCTCTCCCTCTCCCTCTCCCCAATTTCAGGTTGTGCTGACTCTGCTGCTCAATTTTGCAGATATTCATTGCGTTTCAGATTTTGCTGAGAATCGTTATATTGAATCGCTAAGCAAGAATTAACATGCAGGTGTGTTATTTTATTTTATTTTTTGTGCAATTATGGTTTGTACTCGTCTCAAGAGATAAATGTTGGTTTTCTTGGTAACTTCACTTTGAAAAAATAGTCATGTTAAAGAACGTGAGTTTTTGCTGTTGTCTGTGTTGCTTTATTTGTGTTGGAACGTAAAAATTGAAAGGAAGCAAAACTAAAAGTTTGGCTTGTTAATTTACAGAAACTTTGATTGATCAACTGATGGTTGAGAAGGCCTTTCAGACTTATGTTCGTGCCTTGGTTTTCTCTTTGCAATCAATCCTGAAACATCACTCGAGGACTCAACTTTGATGTTGATCGATCTACTGTGATAGTTTCATCTCCTCATTGAAAATTAGTGATTTCTTAAACACCTGAGACTCGTGCATCATTTGATGAAATCAAGAAATGTGGTAGTTTGGTAGACGTATTAAACACAGTTTTAGTTTATTGCATCTAATTGGTAGTAAGTTCGATGTCTGCATTTATATCTAGATTCATTCACATTATCTTATAAAATATATTCATTGGATATGTTCGTGTCATTTAGACTTCTAGGAATTAGAAGAATCTTTTCCATTGATCATAAATTGGGTTGTAATCTTTCATTTTATGAATAGAGTTGATTATTGAATTTGAGTAATCGAGACTGTGGTCATCATATTTGGGGATGCGGTCCTTGCATAAATCGCCCAATCCTTGTGAGGATGAAGAGCTGTCTCTCTTGCTCTCTTCTTCTTCTAATCATTCTTTTTTTTCTTCTTCTTTGCGTCTTCTTTGCGCACCTACCCTGAGTATTCTTTCCCACCCCAAAACCACCACGTTTCATATTGTAGGCGGCAATACTTAAATGTCCTAAAACCGTCCTACATCAGTTTGGTATTAGAGCTTAATCATGCAACTCAAAGTTGATCTATGTACAATGGTGACAACTAAGGAACTTAACCCTAAGGTTGAAGCTCTTTCCAAAAAGCTTCATGCTACTCATGAAGGTGTTGCAACTTTGAAAAGTGATTTTGCAATGGTCAAGAGCTAGGAAACATGGGTATTGGCACGGGTACGGGATATGGCAACAATCCAAAAAAATATGGTACGGGTACGGCGGGGGTACGGCAATTTTTTTATGTATATTTTTTACAGTTTTGGCATGCTTCATTAGATATAACAAATATAACATATTTTGTAGATAGAAGCAAGATAACAAAAGCCAATAACACTTGAACTTGAACCCATACTCCTTGATGGACCCATCTTCCTATGAAATAAAATAGCCTAATTTTTGTGCATGCAATTGATAACAAAAGATATTTCAAGGCCTTTCTAAAAAAAGAAAAAAAAAGAATAGATTTTGACATAATAACGAGAGAGAGAGAGAGAGAGAGAGAGAGAGAGAGAGAGAGAGAGAGAGAGAGAGAGAGAGAGAGAGAGAGAGAGAGAGAGAGAGAGAGAGAGAGAGAGAGAGAGAGAGAGAGAGAGAGAGAGAGAGAGAGAGAGAGAGAGAGAGAGAGAGAGAGAGAGAGAGAGAGAGAGAGAGAGAGAGAGAGAGAGAGTCTTAGTCTCTAGAGAAAGACTGACAAAAAAAAATTAGTCAACCCAGCTTTTGTTTTTCCAAAACGTAGCTCTAGATCTAAGTCGTGGTCTCGAGTTTATGACTTTATCGCATTGAATTCTTGCATATTAAGGCCATCAGTTTGAGAGAGAGAGAGAGAGAGAGAGAGAGAGAGAGAGAGAGAGAGAGAGTCTCTAGAGAGAGATTGACAAAAAAGATTAGTTAGCCCAACTCTTGTTTTTCCAAAACGTAGCTCTAGATCTAAGTCGTGGTCTTGAGTTTATGACTTTATCGCATTGAATTCTTGCATATTAAGGCCATCAGTTTGAGTTTTTTTTCCTTTTCATAAAGAATCCGCAAAATTTTCTATACTTTATGAATAGCCCAAAAGTACCCAAAAAAGTACTCAATGAAGTACCCGTAAACTCAAAAGTATCTGGTACGTTTTTGGAGTACCCGGTACGTATTTTGGAGTACCCATGAAGTACTGGTACCCGGTACGGGTACTTTGGGGTTTTAGAAGTACCCGTGCTTCATAGGTCAATAGTGATGTTGCTACTTTAAAAGATAGTAGTGTTGCGTTAGTAGGTGGTGTACATGAGATAAAATCATCGATAGAGAGATTGGTGGTTGCTTTTCTAGGAGAAGCATATGGAGCTAACGATGCAATGGAAGAAACCAACAAATTGGACGCTGAACATGTTGCGAGGGACATCCAAGAGACAATAGAAAGTATTGTTGAAAGTGAAATACGCGAGAAACAGCTTACTGATCATAACTTCCGCCTCAAGGAGGCAAAAGTTGATTGCAGTCGAAGTCATGAAGAGCATAGTGACGATGATTTGCTGTTTAAGGAAGTCACGGCCTGTGCTTTTTTGGGGGCGGAAAATGTTTCCATTGAGTTTGTTATTTGACATAAGTTCAATGGAGCCAATGGGTTATGAAAAGTTTGGCATCTTGGGCCTTCTCATTGTTTCTTCAAAAAGATCGAGTTGAATGGTTGAAACTCCTCAATTTGTATATTTAGACACTACAAAACTCGAGGTCAAGTTTTTTCCAACGAAGAGAGCATGATGAAATCAAGAAAATGTGGTAGTTTGGTAGACGAGGGTAGCTTGGTAACTGAAGGGATACTATTTAGGGACATCATATTGCTTTGTTTGTGGTAGTTTTGAGATAAGCTTTTTAGATAAAGAAGGCAAAGAAGCTATATAGGGTTGCTTGATTTTCGCCTTTAGTAGTTCTTTTTGATATTTTGAACAACTTTTTTAGTTTTTGAATAGAGGTACGCGATATACATCAATTAAGTAAAAATAAACAAAAAATTTGATAAGAAATCATTAAAGATGAAAAAATATGGATGCTCAAACAGTGAACTTTTCGGGATAAGTTTTCTGAGATGGGAACCGAGCAAAGCAGTCATTGACTCATTGAAGGGTCATCATGAATCTAGTAGTTGCATGAATATGCATTTAGATTTTATTAAACACATGTCAGATGGCGCAATGTATACATTGACCATATTTTTAGTTCATTGCTTCTACTTATTAGTAAGTTCGATGTATGCATTTATATTTCGGTTCATTCACAAATCTTATTAGATGTATTCATTGAATAGGCTAGTGTCCTTTAGACCTCTAGCAATTAGAAGCGTTTTTTATTATATACTGGGTTGTAATCTTTCCTTTTTTGAGTAGAGTTGATTATTGAATTTGAGTAATTGAGAGTGGGGTCATTGTATTTGGGGTTGCAGTCCTTGCATAAATCGCTTAAGCCTTGCGAGGGTGGATCTCCCTCTCTTCTTCTCATTTGTTGATTTCCTCTTTTTTGCGCACCTACCCCGATTACTGTTCTTTCCCACCAAAAAACCACCACTTTTCATATTGTTGGCGGCAAACTTAGGTTTCCTAAAACCGTCCTACATCTATCATGCATGATTGCATTTACATCACGTGAATCTGATTGTTCAGTGTATCCACGTGGCCACATGTGAGAGAGAATGAAAGAATTAAAACCTTAGCATCTGCTCAGTGGTAAATTAAAATTTTATTTCTTCTGGGGGAGCAGTTGTGAAAGTGCACATGTGAAACCTGGTTGGTAGCCTTCTTTGGCATAAGAAGCGACCTTTTCCTGAGGCATCTCTGCATTTTGTTTAGCTTTTACTCTATCCTATTCCTATATAAAACGCTTTTACTCTATCCAGGTATACTTCATGGTTTTGTTCTGAATGCAGGCATCAAGGGCAAGGCTTTTCAAGGAATACAAAGAGGTGCAGCGAGAGAAGGCAGCGGATCCAGATATCCAACTAGTCTGTGACGATTCCAATATATTTAAATGGACTGCTCTTATAAAGGTAGATTTGGTTATGAGCGTAATGGTCCAGTGTTTTAAGCTGTTTGTTGACAGAATACTGTATCCAGGGACCATCAGAGACTCCTTACGAGGGTGGTGTTTTCCAGCTTGCTTTCTCTGTCCCTGAGCAGTACCCGCTGCAGCCTCCTCAAGTGCGGTTCTTAACCAAAATATTCCACCCAAATGTGCACTTTAAGGTATGAATCTTTTTGATGTGTGCTTTTTCATTATGATATCTTACTCAAATTCTGAGAAGGGCAAAATGTAGTAGACAAGTAGTGGTACTTGTTGATCCATTGGCTGCATAAATGTGTAACATTTTACAAGTTGATTGGTACTTGTTGATCCATTGGCTGTATAAATGTGTAACATGTTACAAGTTGATTGGTACTTGTTGATCCATTGGCTGCATAAATGTAACATGTTACAAGTGGAGATGACATTTTGAGTGTGGTCTCATACTTGGTATTTGGAACATAGCTGGGGTATTCTAGTTACATGGACGTATAATGTGCTTTGTGCAGGGAACAAATTGGTAGAAGCTCCTAAGCGGTTAGGAACGTTTTGAGGTTTCATATTATTTGTATGACTAACCCTATGTGTGTTGAAAATACCAGTGACAACATTGTGATTTCTGAAAGGACATTGACCACCTGTGTCAGTGTTTGTCAAGTGACAAAAGTTGACTGAAATTGTTGAATCACCGGTAACCACTCTCTCTCTTAGATGAGAAATAAAAACTTGGAAGGAGAGGGTTCTTGTATTATTCTACTTAATATTCTTAGGTGGATATAATTTTATGTATATGTATTATATTGCCCAATTCTATAATTTTATTACAGGTGTATTAAAATTATATTTCAAGGAAAATAGGGTACTCATTCAAGTTACATCTGGTTATGTATAACCAGCAGTGCTCTATACGTAAAGGTTCAACTTCTGTCGTCGAAAGCTTTTCAATTACATGTTACAAATCTGTTACAGACAATTGAATCAGAAGAGTGGTTAGTGGTATTTGAGAAACCACGGGGGTACTTCCTTTATCTTCACATACCACAGTGATGTTAATTATCTAGGAAACGTGGAAAGTGGGTTGTAGTTTCACAAGTTGGAATGTTCTGAGGGAGGGAGGGAGGGATGGATTTATGATGGTCACATGCTTAGTATGTAGTATAGATATGCTCTAGTATGGTCAAAATGAAAGCTTTAGAAAAGTAGTTTGACTAGGTCGGGATTTGCTCTGTCCTCGAAAGCTTTTCAATGACATGTTACAAATCTGTTACAGACAATTGAATCAGAAGAGAGGTTAGTGATATTTGAGAAACCATGGGGGTACTTCCTTTATCTTCGCATACCACAGTGATGTTCATTATCTAGGAAACGTGGAAAGTGGGTTGTAGTTTCACAAGCTGGAATGTTCTGAGAGTCTTACAGACTTGAGCAATTTCTTGAAGTTTTTTGAAGTCCAACTTTGAACCTTGTTTTGCCTATCTATTGGGTTCAGTGTAATACTTCGAGAGCTCATGCTATTTTTTTTTTTTTTGTCATATGATAGAAGAACTATTTTTACCCTAACCCCACCCCACCCCACCCCACCCAATCACAATGGGCTATCAAAGTCCTCTCCATAGGATTTGAGCTCGCAACCTCACAATGGTTTTTTTGGTGAATACACCGTCACAGTATTACACAACCACTAAGCCAACTTCCGTGGTTCATGCTGAGTTCTCATGGGACAAGATGTATGGGACCAGATGTATCAGCAGAACAGTTTGGGCAAAATGGAACTTTTTTGGAGTTAGAACTTTGTCTAATCCTAGTATAACAAGGTCAAATTTTTACTTGCTAGATACCAAAGTCATGTCCATACTTGTGTGTTTCATTGGTGGACAGAAGACCTTCACAGGATTGAGAAACCTTTATGCTCAGTTTAGAACTTGTGGAAAGTGGGACAAAGAAAGGAAAATGATTAAGAAGGAAAATGGGAGAAAATGAAAGGAAATTTTAGTGTGCCTTGAACTCTATTTTGCCATTTTGTCTTCTCTTCTCTCTCGAACCAAAATAGGGAAGGAAAATTTGTTAAACTTCCCTTTCCCTATGTTTCAAACAAACCCTTGCATTCTTGGATCTCAACTCAACATGGTTTAAGCTTATTTCCACTTTGATTTGACCCATTCCCATTGGTTGGTAAACTGAACAGCGCTTATCATTTGTATTATGTTTTAATCTCCCCGTTGCAGACAGGAGAGATTTGCCTTGATATCTTGAAGAATGCATGGAGTCCAGCTTGGACGCTCCAGTCTGTTTGTAGGGCTATAATTGCTCTAATGGCCCATCCAGAAGCAGATAGCCCACTCAATTGTGATTCAGGTAATTTCTTGGTAAATTTTAGCATGGCATTCCAACCTTTCCGTTTTCCCCCATCCTTCTTTGGTTATTTAAATTGCTGCTGCTGTTGCTTAATTATTGCCATCTCAATCTCACACTTCTGTATGATTTGAACTGCTGGGTTGAATCACATATTGCAATTAATCCTAACCAATTGAATGAAATATAAGGGGTATCATGGTTCTGAACTATGACGTGTTATTAGCTAGCATTTTGAGCCTCATGGCCTTATGCTTTTTCCCATGCAATCAAGATTTCTGGAGCTCTTTTAAGTAGTATAATATGATGTTAGGGTTTGTAGGCAAGAAAGAAGAGAGAAGTAAGAGAGAGAATAATAAGAAAATAGGTAGAAGCATTAACTTGCATCTACTCTCCACAATGTATTTATATCAAGATACCGAGAGAATTACAGTAATACCCTAAGTAACATAAACAGAGTGAATAAGCAAATAAAACAAAGAAAGACTCTCTTTGACACTTCCCCTCAAGCTGGAGCATAGATATGGAACATGCCCAGCTTGAAGATCAATTGATCAAAACAAGAACGAGACAAAGGCTTCGTAAGAATGTCACCCAACAATGTGTTGTCATAATGGCCGCCAGGTATGAGATTCTAGATACTTACAATATCAGTCCTTCAGCATCTGTACATGCCAAGAATGTTGATCGAAAAGGAAAGTATCTTATGATATTGACATTTGTCTTAATATCCTTAACATGTGGACTATAGATTTATAATGACATTAGAATGGGCAAGAGAATGGAAATGCCAAACAAGTGAATGAAATTCATATAAAGAAATGCACTTGATGGTATCATGGTGATCTTCCCATCATATGGATGCTGATTCACGTTATTGAGTCCTGATATGTCTACTCATTCTAGTTTCTGTTAATGTTGCTTTGGATAATGGTGGCTGTCTCCACTTAACTGATCTATAAAGGTCAAAGGAGGGGCTCACATAGACTCTAACTGATCCACTTAACTGATTTTTGGTTATTCTGGATTAGCCTGAAAGTTGACTGCAAATATTGGCACTTGTGTACTATAGACATTGGATTGGAAATGTGATATTGGAATTAGGCGGCATCCTAAGGAGATCAGTAAATCCTGACCTTTTAAGCTGGGTTTGGAACTTGGATTTATGGATGAAGTTCATGGAGACACTCAAGGTGGAAAGGGGTACAGGACACTAGTTTCTCTTCTTTTCCCTCTCTCTTTTGTTTTGCTTCTGCACATTTCTCCACAAATTCAAGATCAAAACACAGCTCTAGGGTTCAAGCCGGGTGGTATCGTTGGATGTCATGAAAGGGAATTTGGGTGTGATGTATTAGTCTCAATTTTACTGTTCTTTTATGTTTTGTTTTTCCATTCGCCAGAGCTTGTACAGTTTTCTGTGGCGTCATTCCACTATTTCTTTTGTACAGGCAATCTTCTGCGTTCTGGCGATATCCGAGGTTTTCATTCCATGGCAAGGATGTACACTAAGCTTGCTGCTATGCCAAAGAAGGGATGAAATTGACAATTCAGTCTTCTATTTCCTATTGCCAGCCGATCAAAAAATAAAAATATTCCCTCTTGCCGGTAGTCTTGTACTGGTTTGCACTCTGTTGCTGTGACAGTCAACTTTAAGATATTCAATCTTTGTAAACCCTACTGTAAGTTTTGAAAGGCAAAGAAAGTAAACCCTACTGTAAGTAGCTGTTCAGTTTGTGTTATGTTTGTTTAAAATGTTCCTAACCTCTGAGTTTGCATTACTTCGTATTGAATCTTTTGAACCGACGATTCTTGATAATCTGTGTTCACAAAAACAAACAGGATTAGAGTTATTGCAGGAGTCTTCTTACGGACCAATTATTTCACGTTCTTGTGGCACCGCTGCGTGATGACCCCAATACCCTTATCTATCCTTTATAGGGTAAAAGGGCCATTAGAGATTTGTTATTTATTCTGGGCCACTTCACCACTACCAAATGCAGAATAAACTATTCAAATCTTGCTCCCTAATTGCAAATAAAAAATGACATTGAAAATGTATGCATTTGCACCTGATACCGGAGACAAGACAATGATGAAGATACGGGTAATTAACATTGAAAATGTTTTTATTAATTGTATTCCAAATGTGAATCAGATGATTGAAGATTGTGAGCCCTTTGAAGGTGAGACACTGCTGGATGCAAAATTCTTCAAGTAAAAAGAATAATCATCGCAGGGGAATGGTCCCACATTCGAGTTTGTAATTCGAGGAACACGACTATTTAAGTGGGATGGTTTTGGACTTTTACTGTGGTAGTACTTGTCTTTTTTGTTCAAATGTTTGGTTGCACTCTACTAATCTTTGAAGAGAGAACGTTCCTTACACTGCTGGCGTAAACAAAAATTTCCTCTAATTCTATTACATTGTGTCATGTCCAAACAGTGATCCGAAATAGTTATACATGAACATGGGCTCCAATGTAGTTGATTTAGAGGAAGCTTTTATTTACATTGGCGATGTAAAAAATGTTTTCTCACCTTTTGAAAGGTGGATTTGAGTTCCTTTTTATTCAAAGATAACTATATGCTTGGGCCTCGTTTAATTCCCGGATTGAAATGGATATGATGTACTATAAGAGAGTGACTGTCTCAATTTTTGTAATATATAAGCTGGCTTTTTGAATTTTTTGAGTTGGTGGAATTGGGCTTAAGAGTCATCAACGTGTATATACTTATATATCTAGTAAACATTAATTATCACACCCCTGCATTGGCTAACCCATGTGATCAACCACTGGAATTTGAGAATTGGTAGGCCCTATAATCTGTCATAATTACAAATTAGGAGTCACTTTCATCCTTAACATTTAAGTGTGTTGAATAATTCATCAGCAAGCATGTAAATGCAGCAAAATAAGGAAACTATGGTGTGAACGTAGACTTCTCATTTTGGGGTCATGTGATTCATTCGAATGAGCGATTTCTTAGTTGGCCCTCGCATTTGCAGGGTGCTCTACACAGTCGTAGTGTCCAATACGAGCTGTTTATTGTACAATTAACGGTTTGGATTATTTTAAACATAAAATAAATATCTTCCATGTAAGATAATCTTGAAATTTGGACCATTAAAAGCATTTTGGAAGGCTCAAATTGTACATTATGACCTTGTAGTGCACCTCTACACTATAAGGTTTCCAATTCCGGGATTCTCTTGGGTCAAGATTGTTCATTTAACCGTGTTACAGGTGTTTGTGGGTTCCAGCACAAATATCAATAATTATTGAGTGGTCCCTGACGTCCTTCTTCAAGTCATAATTTTGTAGGGTCTACAGATTTAGTGATGTGTTCTAGATAAATGCGATGGAAAAACATATTAAAGTAGAGGTGCCACGAGACTACTGAATACGTTTTCCATTTTTATTATTTCGATCCATTCATTTAGCAAATGTTGATGTGTACATTATACAGGCAAAGTTAACGTAAAAGTTACGTACCGTAATAGCCTAATATTGTCACGTTTTATTTTTTGAAAATTTGAATTATCCATCTTGAAAGTAATGTTTTATAGTATATCTGTGATGTAGCCCACTGCCCCAACAAACCTGTCTAAATGGAATTATTAAACAAAATCACTATACGTTCAGTCAAACAGCCAGACAATATCCAATTAAGGTCCGAACCCGATAGTCTGGATCCGAGAACCCAAATAAAATTAGGATAGAATCGGAGAAATCTAGATCCTATCCGATTAAGGTCCGAATCTGGATTTGCGAAAACAAACGCTTCCTTTTTACGTCAAACCCAAAGCCGCCTCTCTCTCTCTCTCTCTCTCTCTCTCTCTCAAAGTGATCGTCCACTGCAATCTTGGTTTACTCTGGCAAAAAAAGAAAAAAGAAAAAAGAGGATTGGATCCGAATTTGGATTGCTGTTATCTGATTTGTCGAGATCTGGATTTGGATTACCATTATTGTATTTGTTGATATCAGATTCGGATATGGATTTAAACTAACTAGATCCAGATTGAACTCGGATTGATTTAGATTCAATCCGGTCCATCGACATGCCTACTATATGGGTGTTGTTATGAATTGTTTCAAGTTGCATGTGTATATGTCCTACCTTTTCAAAGAATGAAAATGGGTTCAAAAAAATGGACCCGACATGCTAGTGTGTGGCTTTAGTGTGCGCATCCGAGCTGCTAATCTTGGTAATCAACGGCTTGGATTTCATCTTAGTCATGGAAGGCTCGAATTTCATCTTGGCAATGAATGGTTTGAATCTACAAATAACGAGATAAAATCAGGATAATTAAAAATACATCTGACTGCTCGAATGCTTTACACCTGTGCAGCACAAGAGGGAGCGCACACTAGGTCTCCGTTTCTCAGAAAAATTGCTCATTATGGTTTGGTTATTGTTAAAGTTTCACGAAATTTCATTTTCGTCCAGTCAAAATCATACGGTTGGAGGTCTTTGATGCTATTTGAACTCTGATGATATGGAATTCATAGTTGGTTCTCCCACACTACAACTCAAAGGCCAAATTTCAAATATTTGCATTTCGCCTCGCATCGATTCTTAAAAGGACAAAAAACAAGTATAGGAAAGAGCAAAAGTTAACAGATATCAACCTTTAAGTCTTGTTGAGGGTGAATAGAAAAAGAAAAAAAAATGCATAATCAAGAATGGAGCTAGAGGGGGACAAGTGGGGGTGGCCGCCACCATAAGATTTTCAAAAAATGCAATTATTATATCGAAAATAAATTTTTATTCCCGAATTGTATAAACTTGTCACCACTAGATTTTTTTAATTATTCATCCTCACAATGCAGTTTGTTTTTTTTTTTTATTTTTTTAAATATATATTTTTGCCACCACAAAAGTAAAATCCTAGTTCCATCCTTGTGCATAATAATCCAATTATTTGCCGCAAAACTAAAAAAAAGGAGAGAGCATAATGATCCAATTATTTGCCGCGAAACTAAAAAAACAAGAAGCATAATGATCCAATTATTTGCCTCGAAACTTTAATCTGGACTCGTAATTTTCACCAATGAAATTATTGCTTCATTAATCATCAACTTACTATCGTAATTCTTCAGGAAAAAATTTTCAATGCTGAGTGGAGACCATGTGGTGCCCACTCGTGGACATTCAATCGTCCAAAAATTCAACGGACAGCCCAGATTGAAAGTGAGTGCTGTATTTTAGAAAAAAAGAAAAAAAAAGAAAAAGGAAAAGTGTGTTTTCTAAAAGTAAAAGTGTGTTTTCATTTGGGCCATCTATTGCATTTTTGGATGGTCGGATATGCCGTATGCGCGAGTGGGTACCACGTCAGGCATACTCATTTGGCACTGAAAAATATCCTCTTTTTTTTTTTGGGATGTCTTCAATGATTTGGTAAGCAAGCCTTCGACATTGAGTCGCATTCATTTTTTCTTGTGGCCAAACAACAAATTTCAAGTGTAGTTAAGTGAATTAATCCTCACGTTTATAAACAATCTTTAGGCAAATTTTGTATACAACTGGTTCAATGTCTAATTAACGATATCTATCTGTGTGGTGAAATAGACAACTTAACATTTTCATGGAATTAAAAGTTTTGTATGTTACATTTTCATCTAACATATTCTTACAATACAAAATTTAAGCTGATTTTGCTAACTTTGGCAAAACAACTTAATCCATTTTTTTGTTTTTTTTCATTGTCTTTATTCATTTTATTTTATTTTTTACATTTGTTAGTTTTGCGTCAAGATTTTGTAGTTTCTAGATTCCTCTTGACGAGACGAATCTAACAAGTATAAATTTATGGTCAAACAAAATATTTTTTTTGAATAAAGCCGAAAATCCTTGAATTATTGGATTAATTTTAGCTTTATTCAAAAAAAATTGAGTTTTGACCATAATTTTATACTTGTTAGATTTGTCTCATCGAGAGAAATCCAGAAATCACAAAATCTTGATGCAAAACTAACAAATGCAAAAAAAATAAAAAAATTGAATAAAAACAAAACAAATAATCCAATAATCCAAATTATGGATGATTTGCCAAATGAAGGTAAAATTCTGACTCCGTCCTTGATCATGATTATGATCATGTTAGCATTGTGAAAAGATTACACAATCCAAACATATTTCCTTACAAAAATTTGGTGTAATAGGATTTGTCTTGAATGTGTGTAAACAATTCGTCACGAGTTTAATTTGGTATGTTTTTCTCACTTTGTTTCCTTTTCATTTTTTGTTAATTTGATGAACTTTAAGAAGTGCATGCAATGACTTAATTAGCAGGTAACTTAAAAAACGTTTCTAGTCTTTTACCCAGTAATTGCGTTCAAGTTATAACAATATGTACTATCTAGAACTGAGTAAACTCTATAAATTTTGCAGGCAAACATTTTTCTTACAAGATCTAAGGATTTTAAGGCTCATTTCACTGTCGGATAACTTTTAGAAAGAATTGAAAATAATGGAATTAAGTATGCAGATAGAGGATACAAGTATAGGTTCCGCTTCTTATCCGGACTTTTTATCCAATTTTTTTTTGACGATCCGATCCGTCCAATGTGTTCAGAAAGTGTTTTCAAAAGTCCTCGCGGAAAATCTTAAAAAAAAATTACCGGGAAGGGCTTGATCCAAGCAATTTTCGCAAAAAAAAATAAAAAATAATATATATATATAGTTTTTGCGAAAACTGCTTGGATCAAGCTCTTCGTGGTATTTTTTTTTGAAGAATTTCTTTCACAAATCTTGAAAACACCTTCTGAACACATTGGACTGATCGGATTTTTCAAAAAAAATTTGCAACACAAAAAAAACTATTTTTTTCTTATTTTCGGGAGGCGTAGATAAGAAGATTTCTGTACAAGTATATCTTTAGATGGAAATAGTATTTCCCGCGGGATAAGGGTGAGATTAGATATGTAAATTGTGAGACTAATTGTATCGAATTCGGTAAATTTTGACCTTCGACAAAAGTGATGAGATAATCCCAAGAAGAGGGACTAGCTATGTCACCTTCTCAATGGTATTAACTTTTTTTTTTGTTGAAACAAGTCAAGTCATATTATTAGAAATGAAATGAAACCAAAACTACTAACAATTGAAATGAGCATGGCATGGAAAAGACTTTCAAGGGCCACCAGCTCGCAGACACACCTGCTTAAGCAGACCCGACACCTTCGGAACGGGGTGATGATCCTATCAAAGGTTAGTAGTAGATCGAGAATCCAAGCGGATACCCAACACAATCCATTACACACTACAACACTGATGCAATCAAAGAAAACCAACAACCAAGCAGATAAAAACAATAAAAAAAAAAAACAGCTAATCTGTCCAATCCAACCAAAACAACCACTAAGTTGCCTCACCGAGTTCAATTGGTATGGACTGATTAGCAGACTTGCCTCTTCTCCGAGATAAAAACCAAGCTCCAAGGCTGGCCGCCTGCGGGTCTGAAGCTTTATTGCGCTGGAGGGGCCAAACCACCCAAGTTCAACCCATTGTCATATCTACCGCAAAGCTCCTGAATCAGACATTGGAGAAAGGTTTAGAGATGGAGAAATGGTGGGAGATGGTGGCCTTTATTGGTGGTGGTGGCTGGTGGATGTTGGTGAAGGTGGAGAACGAAAGGGGTTGGTAGCGGTTGGAGGAGGGCTAGAGGTGGATTGGTAATGGATTGAAAGTCGGTGGTCGGCGGTAGGAACCAAGGGGGTTGAGGCGCGAGGGCGGCAAGTCCACCCCCAAAACAGAGAAGGGAGGAGAGGGGGAGTGATGGAGGAAAAGATCTACTGTGAAAGAGGTCAGAAGGAGGGGTGGTAGCTATGGAGGGATGAAACCCTAGATCTCCTTTAGAGAGAGAGAGAGAGAGAGAGAGAGAGAGGAGACCTAGCTCCACAAGAGGAGACCCACTCAATGGCATTAACTAATCACACATAACGGGTACTAAAATGCCGCTGTCCAACCTTGTCCAATTCATTCTTTGATTTTGAGAATATTATTTCTTCTTCCTCGAAGTACTCTTATCGAGCTTTATAATATTTTTCTTTCGCTAATAAAAATTTCATTCTTTAATTTTGAGTGTCCACAAACACCAAAAATTTCATTCCTTAATCTCAAGAAATTGTTAAGTAGCTTACGGACCCTTACTCATGCACCGCACATTTTTGAAAGGTTTGTAGTTTGTACACTTAGTCATGAATTCTTGTGACCATGCCTTAGGAGCACCTTCTATTAGGGGATGTTCCATTAAGGGTGTTTTTAAAAATAAGTTGGTTTTTTTACGGCTTTTTATATGATGTATTGTGAGAGAATGACCTATTTTGATTTTTAAAGTAAACTAGCTTTTTGTTGGTGGAATGGGGTCTTAATGTCACCCGTCTCATCAATTTTGAGCTAGCCCTATTTGGTGTTCTTAACCTGCATGTGGATGAGAGTAATTCTTCCATAGTCTTAGGGCAATGTCACGTGTCCCAAGATCATAGAACAATCGGCAAGTGTATGAAAATGATTCAAACTTTTCATTGAACTCACACCAATGTTTTAATCAATAACAAGTGAGCTTCATGTAAACTGCTTGTCAAGGGATTGAAAAAAAAAAAAAAATCCAAACTCTCAATAGTTCTCTGCATTTTGAACATCTGAATGTTAGAGCCAAGTTACCTGCATGCATCTCAATTAATTTCAGGGTATAAACCTATTTATAATTAAATGTGTTAAGTGGAAGGCACCAAACCCTAATCTATTAAACAAGACTACTGTCATTTCCTTCAACCTCTCTTTTATAACCTCACATGGTCACTAGTCTGATGGAATGATGAATCTTCTCTCTCTCACATAATAAAGAGAGAGAGTTTGGAATGGAAGGATATTTAAGTCACATCAAAGCTTAGTTTGACTAACTTGGAAAAAATGGTTTATTGGTTTATTTGGTTTTGTCCTTATTCAAATTTTTTTTGCATTTGTTAGTTTTCGGTCGATTTTTTGAGGTTTTTTGGCTTGTCTCGACGAGAGGAATCTAAAAAGTATAAAATTATTAGCCAAACTTAAAGTTTTGTGAATAAAGATAAAAAATAAACCAAAAAACGTGACCAAATAAACCAACAAACCATTTTTTCCAAGTTAGCCAAACAAAGCCCAAATAGAAAAGAACCCTTTCAGAAAATGGAAGGAAAATGCACTGGAAAGGTGTTTAAGTGAGCCAAAACCACAGCACCAAGCATTCCAAATATGGAAAAATAATCACTCTCTCTCTCTCTCTCTGATACAATTGCTAGACCTGGTTAAATTGTAGAAAGCAAGACAATGACGTATATTTATTGAATAGTAGTAATTAAAAACCAGCTTCCTATAAAAATTGGGGTGTTGTTTATTTGGTTTTTCATTCATTGGAAGTCTCACCGGAAGAATATAGCAAAGTTTTCAGAAATTTTCTAAGTCAGGTAGCAGCTCTCTCTCGATCCCTTCAATCTTCTTTCTCCTTCTCCATCCAACCAATAACCCTTCTTCCTATCTATATATCTATGTGTATAAATAAACATACATACATCATCTCTGAAATTTTTCTCCTTTTGTTTGTCTCTATAATAAATAACAATCCTTAATACATTTAATCCAAAACCTAGTTTCAGTTTAGCTTAAAGAATCTTCATTTTTCTTACGTCTAAACTCTCTCTCTCTCTCCTCTCTCTCTCTCTCTCACTCTAACTCTCTTCTACATACTTCTTCTTTTGTCTTGATCTTTTTTGAGCATTTCCAGTTTTCCAGGAAAAAAATCTGTTTGATCTAGGTTTTTGGGTTACTTTTTTTTTTTGTTTGTTTGTTGCCATTTCTATTATTTACGATTTTCTTGAAAAGCTTGGTCCGTAGCTTGTAAAGATCTACCCATTTTATTTCGTTTTTGTTTCAAATTTTGGTTTGTAAATTTTTTTTTTTCCCGAGAAGCCATTTTTCCGGTAGCAGTGAGGCCACTGTTCGATCGGTTTGAGAACAATGTTACCTGACTTGGAGGTATTTCTTCCCCTATATTTTGCTCGCAGATCTAGCTAACTTTTAGGTCTTGCCCTAGAATAACATCTAGCCGTCGATCTCGATCACACTGTCTCCAAAAGCTTGTTAACTCTTCAAATGATTCTTCAGCATTTTATGTAAATATATATTCGTATATATAGCATTTTTTTATAAAAATTTTGATTATCAAAAAAATTCATCAAGATCTGTATCTACTCGACTTAGTTGAAAGCTGATTATGGGGACATCTTTGTTTCATAATCTCGCCTGGCCAGCGTAGTTTTCTGCAAAATCTCCAAACTTTTAGAAAAAAAAAATTGCTACTAATTTTTGCAATCGGAAAATAAAAATTGCTAATACAAAGAACGGATTCCCGTAACAGAAATAAGAAACATCCACATACATGAAAGTTTTTATACACATGATTAAATAACACATTTGTTTTTCGGTAACTGGATGTCTGGTCAGTTTGTGCGCATCTCTACTAATTCCGGGACGACTGATGGTTATATTTTTCGTCATATATATTTTGGGTAGAATAATTGTGATCAAATCTGTTTAATATACATTGATCGAAGTCGATATATTAAGCTGTAATTGTGGGTAATTTAGGGTGAAATGGGGAGAGGGAAGATAGAAATAAAGCGGATCGAGAACAACACGAATCGGCAGGTGACATTTTGCAAGAGGAGGAATGGGCTGCTGAAGAAAGCTTACGAGTTATCTGTACTCTGCGAGGCTGAAGTTGGTCTTCTTGTCTTCTCCAGCCGTGGCCGAGTCTACGAGTTCGGTAACAACAACAAGTATGTTAATTGCATTTCTTAATTTAAGTTTCAGTTTCTAGATTTATTTCATTATATATATATATATATATATATATATATATATATATATATATATATATATATATATATATATATATATATATATATATGCTTCATTTTCATATATACACTATATTGATTTAGCCACTGATCTAATTTTGAGCTCTCTTTGCTTGGAATTTTTTTTGAGAAAAATAGACGTTAGATTCTTGTATTATGTGCTCAGCTGAAAACAATGTTACTTTATATGACGGTATAATGCCTTCTATCTTGGAATATAAGTTGGCGCTTACTATATCAATCTGCGAGGCAAATGACCTTAATATTCAAAGGCTTATTGAGCCACTATTTATTTTTTTATTGTACCAAAGTCCAAAACGCAGATCAGGGGCCCAGCTAACGCGAGAAACACTACACCTGGGGACCGAAAAAAGAAAGGTTTTGGAAGGAAAAAAAAGTGGATTACCTTTTGTGAGCAAGAGCCCATCCTTGATTAGAGATTTTAGGACGAGCTTCCTGACAGCCATCCACTGGAATCACACTTCCTGAAGATCTTACAGAATCAGCCACTTGATAGGTGTCGTTAGACTCTTTCATTTTGAGATTAAAAAATAAAATCATGATTAGAGTATGTAGCATGAAGGTAGAAAAAGTTGGAGTTTTTACTTGGTAGCAGCAGTGAGTAAATTTCTGATGCGTTACCCGTTTTGTGTTTTGCATTGACTCTGAATGTGCATGGTGTGTTATTTCTTCTTTTAGCTAAGTGAAAGTCTTGCACATTGCACAAAGCAATTCTAGCAGTGATTTTTGATCACGCGATTGTCTCAGATGTTTTTACTCTTTCCAGTTTCATGATAGAATTAACAAGAATGAGGTAGGACACGTTGGAGGAAGTGGATATTGTTGTCCTTTGGGATTTTTTTCTAACTAGATATCGAGGTCAGCTTACGTGAACATCGACTAATTCATGGCCGAACAAATCTCTAGTAGCCCAATGTTGTGAGAGAGAGAGAGAGAGAGAGAGAGAGAGAGAGAGGTATATTCCCTCCTGTATCTGATCTGGAATTGAGACTCACTTGAGTTCCACTCCAGTCTTTACTGATTTTCATACTCCCTATGAGTTTCTTTTCAGTTTTAACAGATGAATTAGCTAGGTTTTGTTGGAAGTTGTTGTGCTTGAGTACCTTTTCCATTGTGGTGTTTAACCTGTTTTCTGGCTCTCATGAAACATGTCAGAGTCAAGAAACAATAGTATTAAAACCAATATATCACATAAGGTTCCATTTTTATTGACCAGGAGCTACTATATTATTTCATTTGGTTATAGTAAAACTCATGCTTGAAAATCGGCTTATATACAAACCTATGATTGGCCGAGTACTAATATCAGGGCCGGCTCAAACTCAAGCCTGGCAAGACCTTGGGCTAGGGCAACCCCCTGGGCCAGGGTAACCCACCAAATAAAAATCATAAGTTGTATATAAATATAAAAAGTTTCCATCTATTTCCAAACCGATGCCTTGGCGTGTTGGTCTGTTGAAGTTACCAAGTTTCCGCATGACTCGAGTTCAAATCATTTCCCAGGCATTTCTCTACAATTTCTTTGACAAAAACTACAGATCCAAAACACACCAAAGATTCTGACAAAATTTTCCCTATTCCTAAGAAAATAGGTTCATTTTTTGTTGTTTCCTGCGAAAGGCTACTCCTATATGCTCTTAAATTAAAAACCAAAATGGAACCAATTATTAAGCCCTACATATACCACACTTGATTTCCACAGCAAGCAGGGAAGCTTATCAACTGACCTTATGAAGAAGAATTAATTTTGTGCATATGCAATGTTCTCATTAAGTATATATGAAGAAGAATGTGTTAGGGTTTGTTGTTTGCTTGTTGGACCTTCTTATATAGATGAATGAATATTGAGGTTTTAGGACAATAAGGTAGTCATAATATGCTTTTTCCCTGTACTGCATGTAGTTTACAAACCCTTAAGTCACATTGTTTGTTGGATTATTTTTAGGACTGGTTAGAAAAGAAGAAATTAAGGATGGGAATAGAATAGATATGTGGAATTCATGCCATAATAGATTGGATTACATGAATAATGAGATGAGTTATAGTACTGTTTGATTAAGTGGGATAAAGAAGGAATAAATATGAGATAACATAAATGAGAATTTCTTTTACAATTGAATAAGGAGGGAGACAATCCGGAGGGGAAGGATTAGTTTGTATTTTTTTTTTTTTTTTTTATCAACCTCCCTATGGTATTAGTTATTTTCCCTTATAGCGTACTAAAATAGACAAAGAATCCAGTCTTCTCCATTTCGGTTTTGAGTCTTGAGTATCCATGAATATTTGAACTATGTTCTCCGACCGTTTAGTCCCCATATCTTTTTTCTTTCTTGCGCGGCAAAAAGAATTTTATTAATTTTATTGTTTTTAGTCCCCATATCTTAACCAAGTATAAGTGAGTTCACTTTACCCCACTTACTTTGATTTCTCACAAAGACATTTGATAATTTATGATCAAATTTTGCTATTTTGACCCCACAAAAAACGTAAATTGCCCAAACTTACATCAAACGCATAGAAACCATATTCATTCTCTTCCTTTCTAGAGTTGATAGTATCATGAATGAGACCATTATACATCGTTTTCAAAATATAATATAATCAGTCTTTGGTATCAATTATAAAGCAAACTTTGATTTTTTTTTTACCATATCTGCCTTAATAATTAATTACCACTTAATGTAGTTATTTTTTAGATTAGAGTAATTAGTAAATAAAAAAATTATCTGGCATATAAATCTGATTTTTAATCCCCCTAATCGAGATTCATGCCTCTGCTTAGTACAAAGTACCATAATACATGCATGTCTCGGAAGAACCGTTGATAACTTGATGCATATCTCTTGTTTTGTTCTTCTAAGTTATAGTATCAAATAACATTTTATCGCCTACCTTACCAGATTCCAAATTCAAATCCAAAAAGGATTGCCATTCTTGGAGAAAGAAGGAAATAAAAGATCTTTAACTTGCCTCTTTTTGGCTTCCGTTTTGATGTAATACTGTATATGTAGCCTCAGAAAATCTTTAACTTGATAGATTTGATACTATATTTTCCAAAACTTCATCAAAAAGGAAAAGACAACTTTAAGTTCCACCATGCACGAGCTAGATAGCTCTGTACCTTTCTTTCTTCTTCCATTGTTTGAGCACAGGGTTCCTTTTTTAGCTTCCAAAGTTTCAGATTGTTTCTCTCTGTTGTTTCTTCGATGAAAGAAGATAATTATCAAATCTGCGTACCTTTTCTTATTACATTTTTTCAAATCCTTTTTCTTGCTTTTGCACTTCCCCCAAGACACTAAATGTAACGCCCAAAATTTCGGAACTAACAAAATCATTTTCAAATGAATTAATAACTTAAGACGAATTTTGATTAAACGAGCACCAGAGTTAAACAACGAAAGTCTTACATTTATTCACAATGACTAGAGTTTCGGCAAATGTGATTACCCTTCTTGAAATTCAAATAATAATACTTAAAATGTAACAGAGCCTCTACCGGTATGGTATTACACCCATGGCTCAACAACCTCTCCCTCTGAAGCTGTTGTGTTCTCTGTTTGGTTTGATTTTCGGGATGAGGTTATTGCTATTCTTTATTTCCCTTGGTACCTGTAATGAAACGCCAAGTCACATAACACCAAGAGTTTTAACACTCAATAGATAGTTCCCTACACCTCTAACCCTTACATTACAAATAGAGGCATGATAAATTAACACAGAGATGTGAACAGGGATAACACGACGTCCAATTCCTTACTAGCCATTAAACTTACGTGTATTCTAAAAATCTTTTCCCAAGGTCCTTTTCTCCCACAATTGCTAACTTATTTCCAAACACGATACATACCCGGAGTCCTTTACTATCCTCCACACACACACTGGGTACTGTACCGTATCCAGAATCCTTTACCATTTTTCGGACATTGTACTCGGAGTCCTTTATCGTTCTCCACACACGTTCGGTCCTTTACCACACCTGGAGTCCTTTACCGTCTTCCAAACACACACAGGTTACTATATCGTATCCAGGATCCTTTACCATCTCTCAGACAATGCACCGGAGTCTTTTACCATTCTCCATACCTTTACCGGCTAGTTCAACGTCACCTCAGTTATTTGATCTGGAATTACCAGTGGCCCCAAATTTTAGAGAGAGAGAGAGAGAGAGAGAGAGAGAGAGAGAGGAATATTCCCTCGTGTATCTGATCTGGAATTGAGACTCACTTGAGTTCTACTCCAATGTTTACTGATTTCCATACACCCTTTGAGTTTCTTTTCAGTTTTCACAGATGAGTTAGCTAGGTTTTGTTGGAATTTGTTGTGCTTGAGTACCTTTTCCATTGTGGCGTTTAACCTGTTTTCTGGCTCTCAAGAAACATGTCAGAGTTAAGAAACAATAGTATGAAAACCAATACATCACATAAGGTTGCATTTTTATTGACCAGAGGTCCAGAGCTACTATTTTTGTTTCATTAATTTGGACTCACGCTTTAAAACCGGCTTATATACAAACCTACGTTCTTCAATTACTAATATACACATTACACACAGCCAATCTCGTACTTAACTCATAATTGGAGTTAATTAATTATAACATCTCGCCACGCTTAGTAGTTGACGGCCCACTCTATCGACGTTTTGCTCATTCACTCGCATATTAGTGTTCGATCTCTTTAATTAGCCTACGAACTGCCCATGACAAAAAAAAATCTTCAAACCCATGCCAAGAAATTAAGATTAATAAAAGTAGCATTCGATTCATTTCATTGCCTTACATTTTTATTCCTTTTTATTCTTCCTCTACAATTTCTTTGGCAAAACTACAGATACAAAACACACCAAAGATTCTGACCAATTTTTCCCTATTCCTAAGAAAATGGGTTCATTTTTGTTGTTTTCCTGCAAAAGGCTACACCTATATGCTCTTAAATTAAAAACCAAAATGGAACAAATTATTAAGCCGTATATATAGCACACTAGATTTCCACAGTAAGGAAGCTTATCAACTCACCTTATCAAGAAGAATTTATTTTTTGCTTGTACAATATTCTCCTAAGTATGAGGAAGAATGTGTTAGGGTTTGTTGGTTGCTTGTTGGACCTTATTATATAGATGAATGAATATTGAGGTTTTAGGACAATAAGGTAGTTATATGGAGTATAATATGCCTGAAGACACTCGTCTCAGGCCTAATTTGGCCTAAAAGTAAAAACCGGATTATTGGTTTTTTTGTTTTGTTTTTATTCAATTTTTTTTTCATTTGTTAGTTTCTCGTCAAGATTTTGTGGTTTATGGATTCCTCTCGGCGAGACGAATCTAACGAGTATAAAATTGTGGTCAAAACTCAATTTTTTTTGAATAAAGCCAAAATAGGTCCAATAATCCACCTATTTTGGGAAGAGAGAGAGAGAGAGAGAGAGAGAGAGAGAGAGAGGAATATTTATTCAAAAAAATTTGAGTTTTGACCACAATTTTATACTCGTTAGATTCGTCTCGTCGAGAGGAATCCATAAACCACAAAATATTGACGAGAAACTAACAAATGAAATTTTTTTTTGAATAAAGACAAAACAAAAAAACCAATAATCCGGTTTTTACTTTTAGGCCAAATTAGGCCTCAATATGCAAAGAGAATGTTTTACTTTGAATATTTCCAACAAAACTTAACCTTAATCTTTGATCCAATTGGTGTCCTTTATTTTTGAGTTGCAAATAATAAATATAGGAGTAATAAGCTTTTGCCCTGTACTACATGCATGTAGTGTACAAACCCTTAACTCACATTTTTTGTTGGATTATTTTTAGGAATGGTTAGAAAAGATGAAATTAAGGATGGGAATAGAATAGATATGTGGAATTCATGCCATAATAGATTGGATTACATGAATCATGAGATGAGTTATAGAACTGTTTGATTAAGTGGGATCAATAAGGAATAAATATGAGATAACGTAAATGAGAATTTCTTTTACCATTGAGTGAAGAGGCGAAGAATTAGTTTTTTTTTTGTGTATATATTTTTTTATCAGCCTCCCTATGGTATTAGTTATTTTCCCATACGTGGGGTACTAAATATACAAAAAGTCCAGTTTTCTCCATTTGGCTTTTGAGTCTCGAGTATCCATGAATATTTGAACAATGAGGGAAACATTTGGGACCTATGTTCTCCGACCCTTTAATCCCCCATATCTTAACTAGGTACAAGTGGGTTCACCTGGCCCCACTTAGTTTGATTTCTCACACCGACATTTGATATTTTAAAATCAAATTTTGCTATTTTGACCCCACATAAAACGTAAATTGCCCAAACTCACATCAAATCCATAGAAACCATATAAATTCTCTTCCTTTCCAAAGTTGATAGTATCATGGATGAGACTATAATACATCGTTTCAAAATATAATGAGTATTTGGTACCAAATATAACTTTGATTTTTTTACTATATCTACCTTAATAGTAGTAATTACCTCTTAATATAATTATTTTTTGATAAAGTACCATAATGCATGCATGTCTCAGAAAAGGACCGTTGAGGACTTGATGTATATCTCGTTTTGTTCTTCTAAGTTATATCATCAAGAACATTATATTGCCTACCTTACCAGATTCCAAATTCAAATCCAAAAAGGATTGCCATGCTTGGAGAAAGAAGGAAATCAAAGATCCTCCGACTTGACTCTTTTTGGCTTCCGTTTTGGTGCAATACTATAGATATAGTCTCAGAAAGTCTTTAATTTGATATATTTGATACTATATTTCCATCATCAAATAGGACAAGACAACTTTAAGTTCCATCATGCTCGAGCTAGATAGCTCTGTACCTTTCTTTCTTCTTCCACCGTTTGAGCACAGGTTCCTTTTTGGTCTTCTTGTTTCCATTTTTAGCTTCCAAAGTTTCAGATTGTTTGTCTCTGTTGGTCTCTTCGATGAAAGCAGATAATTATCATATCTTTTTTTTTGAACGGCAAAAATATTTTATTAATCACATATATCAAGGATAATTATCAAATCTACATACCTTCTCCTATTACATTTTTTAAAACCCTTTTTCATGTTTTTGCTCTACCCCCAAGACACTAAATGTAACACCCCAAATTTTGGAACTAGCAAAATCATTTTCAAATGAATTAATACCTTAAAACGAATTTTGATTAAACAAGCAACAAAGTTAAACATCGAAAGTCTTACATTATTAACAATGACTAGAGTTTCGCCAAATGTGATTACACTTCTTGAAATTCAAATAACAATACTTAAAATGTAACAAAGCCTTAACTAGTATGGTATGATACCCATGGCCCAACAAACTCTCCCTTGGTAGCTATGGTGTTCTTTGTTTGGTATTGATCTTTTCGGGATGAGGCTATGCGGTTTTTCATTTCCCTCGGTAATTGTCATGAAATGCCAAGTCACATAACACCAAGAGTTTTGACACTCAATAGATAGTGTCCTACACCTCTAACCCTTACATTACCAATAGAGGCATGATAATTAACACAAAGATGTGAACAGGGATAACAAGACGTCCAATTCCTCACTAACCATTAACTTATGTGGATCCTATAGATCTTTTCCCAAGGTTGTTTCCTCCTACATTTCTAACTTGTTTCCCAACACCGTACACACCCAGAGTCCTTTACCGTCCTCCACACACATATTGGGTACTGTATCGTATCCAAAATCTTTTACCATTTTTCAGACACTGTACCCGGAGTCCTTTACCATCCTCCACACACATTGGGTACTTTACCGCACCTGGAATCCTTTATCATCCTCCAAACACACACAAGGTACTATACCGTATCCAGGATCCTTTATTGTCACTCAGACACTGCACCCAGAGTCCTTTATTGTCCTCTAGATCTTTACCAGTTCAACGTCACCTTATTTATCTTTACCATTTTCCCATTACATAACAATGTCTATATGATCCTCCACTCAAAACCACCAAATGATCCTAAGTCCATTTTAACATACTACAATGACATCAAACTTATTGGCATGGTGATTTAGTAAATCAAATACAATAGAAAAATAGCAAGCCAAATAGTCGATAAGAACATTGAAATAACATGTCAGTAGTTGAATTGAAATCTCTTCAATCTAAGGTCAATTAGGTAATTTAGCAAAGCATAGGGTAATTATATACTTTGGCTAAATGTAGATGTACTTTTAGTAATTTAGTGAAAGGGTACACTAAATTGACTAAGCACAATGGTAATTTGGTAAATAGGCTAAGTATAATGGTAGTTTAGTAATTTGGCCAAGTATAAGGTAGTTTGGTGAAATGGCTAAGTATAAGGGTATTCATGTAATTTTTAAATAGATAAATGAATTCTTTTGTAATTTTAATAAACTAAAGGGGGTATTTTGGTAATTTCATCCCTTCTTAGAGTAAAATAATCAAATCTTAGGTTATGCTATTAACTAGAACCTAAGATTTTAATTAGTTCATAAGATGAACAATTGTACAACAAAAATAAAATCAAGGGCAATTTGGTACTTTAAGTCTTATGGGTAATATGGTCATTTTACCACTTTTGAGGATAATATATATTTTAATAGGTGTTTAATATTTTAAACATAATTAGCATGTATTATGTTTAACAAGTTTAATCTTAAATATTTATTGACAGTTTTTAGTCGTTAACTAAGGTTTAATCACATAATTAATTCAAATAACAATAATGAAATAGTTGGTAAGGCTAAAATGATCCTAAAATAAATTTAACAATGTTAATAGTTGATCTCACAAGTAATGAGGTTAAATAAGCAATTAAAATCATATCCTAGGGTCAATCCATAGAGAAAACAAATACCAGGGGGGCTAAATGTAATAAAACCTAATTTGTGAGTTGCAGCCCGCTGGTAGGGGTGTAAAAGAGCCGAGTCGAGCTGAGCTTTAGATTGCCCGGGCTTGGCTCAGCCTAAAATTAGGGGGCTCGAGCTTGGCTTAAACTCGTGACAAGTTAGAAAAATGAGCTCGAGCTTGGCTTGTAGAGTTTTACACAAGGTTGAGCTCGGCTAGCTTGGCTCAGTGGGATGCCACGCTGCTGAATCGAAATCCAAAGGGGTTGGGTTTTTCATTTATTATGGATCCAAAGCTTTGTGTTTGAGTAGATGCCCGATGTGGGACAAAAAGCCTAAAAGAAACAAGGACGAAAACGACGTCATTGCCATACGCATGCCTTTGCCTTTTGATTCCTTTGTCCCACATCACCTAAATGATGTTCAGGAGGCAAGCCTCCTCCTATAAAGCATGTGGTAAAACCCTCCCCCAGAAGTGCTACTACCTTAATGAGGAATTATCTCCTACATCATGTGCTTATATGCATGCATGTACACTTATAAATATGTACATGTGTATATATAGTGGCTCGCGAGCCTGTACGAGCTGAGTACCTTGTACCTCGGGCTCAGCTTGTTTATCAAACGTGCTTGAAATGGTAGCTCAAGCTTCATCGAGCTCAAAATTGAGCCGAGTCTCGAGCTGCTTGTGAGCAACTCGTCTCATTTACAACCCTACCTGCTAGTCTGGACAATCACTATCTTGGTCTGAAAGAGAGATGCTGCGAAACAAAGTTTGGCTCAAATTGAGCTCGTTTTGATGCATGGGTTTGTTTCTTTCGATTCTAAATCTCATAAGTCAAATCTAGGGACTGAAATATACTTAGACTAGAGAGTGAATATGAGTCTACGCTACCTCAAATTGGAAGAACAAGCTAAAACGTGTTTTTTTGGCAAAAAAAGGGTTGTCGTCGATGGAGGTGGCTCCTCGGTTTGATTTACTCCATATATATGGTTGGTTGGTTTATGATCTCGGGGAGTGGTTAAGAGTATGTGTATGTGGGTTACGTGTGGCGGTGGTTTGGAGGAAACCCGCTTCTCTCTCTCTTTCTCTCTCTCTAACCTTCTAGAAAAAATGAAAGGGAAGGGGTGGACGTTTTGGAGTCTTTATAGGGAAGGGAGGTGTGGAGAGCAAGCAAGAGGTGGGGAGACAAGTCCACATGGGAAGCATGGTGTGGGTGAGAGAAATGATGATTGGGGTGATGTTTGAAAGAGATAAGGAGGGATAAGGTTGGCTAATTCTGTTCAAGGATAAGGTGCAATGATGTAGGAGATTTGATAGTGTAAAGCACCTAGGTGCACAGCTGTGCACCACGGGGGGTGGGGGGGAGGGGATTCACAATGGGTGTAAAAATAGGGTTGATTGATAGGTGGTGGTGGAAGGAAGTGATGGGTGATGATGGAGGAGAGGAGAGTGTAGTGTTTATGGTTAGTATTAGGGTTTATGGGTGTGTATATATGTGCATATATACTATATGCATATATAATGTACTTAGGTTAGGAGGTTGAAGGAGAGAGATTATGTATGTATAATTGTATATGTATTGTATACAAAAAGACTAGTCCGATATAGTTAGGATAATAATTTAGGGTTCACAGCATAATTAATAATAGATTATTAGGATAATATTTAAAATTTAAAATTAGAACAGTTCTAATAAAAATATTTAATCCGAGAAAAATAAGGGTGAAAATCTGGGTTATTACACCGAAACTGATTTTGTGTTTGAACTTGTCATTTGCTAATGCATTGCTTATGGATTTAAAGGAGGAAATATTTAGCAAAGTATGAATAATAAGTAATTGGGGTCGATTATGAGAAACTGGGAATATTGCATTAAGTCTATAACTCTTCAATTAATTGCCCAAAAACCAGCAAATCTCGGAAACTTAATAGGAGTAATTAATTTTATGGGAAGAAATTACTTGGTTGTTGCTAGATCATTAAGTGAAACTAAAAACTAAAGAAATTCCTTCAATTAACGAAGTAAAGCAAATGATCAAAACAACAGATTTACGTATTCTTTTGGTGAATGTTTCGAAGCTCTTATTTTTTATTTTATAATTTTTATTTTTATTTTTTTGGCATGCAGCTTAAAAGCAATAATTGAGAGATACAAGAAGGCAGTTTCAGATACCTCAAACACATGCCCTACTCCGGAGGCCAATGCTCGAGTAAGCACTTAATTATGAAAGTAAAATAGATCTTGTTCATGGAGCAACTTCTTCCTATGGAGTATTTGATCTCTTGTATCTTTTGGATTTGAGTGTAGTTTTATCAACAAGAATCAGAGAAGCTGCGCCAACAAATTCAGATGCTTCAGAATACCAACAGGTTCTTTTTACAATCATAACCTTGCGAGTTGCTATTTGCAACTCAAACTACCACAAGATAATAGTACACCCCGTTAGCACTCGTTAGCTAGCTAGAGGGCCGGTGTCTGGCCTTCTGGGGGTGGTAAAACGGGTATAGAAAAATTAACATCCATTTTCTCCCACCAATTTTGCTAGGCAAAAAAATGGTTTTTTTTTTTATTTGATCGGCTAGGAAAAAAATGCTTCCCACTTGTTTTAATGGAAAATCGTGTTCATTTTAATTTGATACTAACTATATGAACGTATGGAGCATGTAGCCCATTTTTAGTAGTAAATACATCAAATTTAATTGATGGATGAATATTAAAGAGATGGTAGTACTAAATACATCAAATTTATCTCGATGTACTCTTTGTCAAGTTTCAATAAAATTATTTTTGCTGATAAAAAAAATTATTAGAGAGACGGTCTAATATATATGTGAAGCATTTTCTATTTCTATTTCGATTTCATTTTCTATTACTTGTGGACTTGGCTTACAGGAACATAATGGGTGAAGGCTTGGGGTCCTTGAACATCAAGGAGTTAAAGCATTTGGAGAATCGACTCGAACGAGGTATCACCAGAATCAGATCTAAAAAGGTAAAATGAGTTCAAGGCAAATGCTAAGCTAGATTAGTACTGTTGACAACTTGACATTCATTTATGTCTTACTTGGTTGTCAGTTTTGAAATTAATTTTTTTATATATAAAATGGTTGTATAGGGTTGTGTATTATTTCATTTTTAGTCAATTTTTTTAAAACCTTTTAACAATTTTTTTAAAAATCTTGTTGAATAGATCTACCTCACACGTATCCAAAAACGTAAAACTAAATAAAAAAAATTAGCTAAAAATCACTAAAGACACAAAAAACAAGAATGACAAAGCTGTCAAACATTTTGGGGATAAATTTACTGAGACGGGAAAAGAGCAAAGCATATTTTGCATGTGATATATAGGCACAGGACTATATACAGCAGGTTGTAGGGAATAGGGATTAGCTAGTTTTTAGATGGTTATGTAAATTTTCCAGCACTGTTGAAATTGATTGCAGTGATGATGCCTTATAATTTCTCTCTTTTCTGCTTGAACAGCATGAAATGATACTTGCTGAAACTGAAAACTTACAGAAAAGGGTAATTTCTTGAGTTCATATCATATACATAGAATGTTTTCACCCTTTCATCCTTTTCTTCCACCTATGATTTGGTATGATACTAATCAATTTCATGCGTTTTTTTTTTTGAACAATTGACAATAGGAATTGGAGCTCGAGCATGAAAATGCACTCCTTCGAGCCAAGGTATCTTCGTACTGGACAACCAATGAGCAAGTATAGAGTATTAGAATATTAACTATATATTCATCTAAAAGTTTAAGCCGTTGAAATAGGGGTAACATTATTATTTGTATTCTAGACATGCCCAATCACGTGTAGTAAGACTCCTCTCACAACGGGCTATATGGACATGTAAAAATATTTTAATTATGACCTATTGCTTGCTTCGATATCATATTAGATTCTTAACCACCAACTTATCTAAAAATATAAACGGTTGTAGGAGCACACACATCCCTATTTGTTTCGAAATTAGACTATCTCACACAGTTAAACTACTATCGCTAATACAATGATCATGATATTTGAAGGGGTTTTTTTTTTTAAACGTGAGATTGAGCAAAATCTGGTTTAAAAGAAATTAAAAAATCATCAAAATTGATGCTTTTCAGGATCAGTTTAATTGTACATGAGAGATGTGCAAATGCTAATAACAAGAGGATAATTTCAGATTGCAGAAAATGAGAGGCTACAGGAACTAAGCATGGTGTCAGGGCAAGAATACAATGCAATTCAGGCATACATTGCTCGCAATGTGCTTCAACTTAACCTAATGGAGGGTGTTACTGAACCTGCTGCTGCTTACCCACCACTTCATGCAGACAAGAAGCACCGCTCTCTCCATCTTGGGTAAGTTCATATACATACTTACATCTATATACTGATTAGGAAGGCCGGTCCTAAGCAAAGGTCCACGAGGCCAGCGTCCCAAGTCCCCAAAATGAGCAGATATTAGGGCCCATTAATTTTCCCTATAAGACATGAATAAATTATATATAAGTTTCCCTGTAATTTAAAGAATTTCGGGTTCTTGCATCAGCGTTGCATGCCGCCTCAAATTCAATATATCTATAGTTCCCTGGTTAAAGTCCTAGGTGAAGCTTCTTGGCAAAACAATTTTTTTTTTTTTGGATTTAAGTGTAGATGATCTATTAAGACCTCCTTTTTTTAGATCATCTTAAGACCCCAAAATGTCGAGGCCGGTTCCAAGAATTTCACTACGCAAGGGCACGCTATAGAATTCATTGGAATCTTTTTGAAAATATTTGTTTTTCTATAGAGTATTATAGATGTTTATTTTCCTTGCAGGGGCGACCGCTCCTATTGGTATCCGGCTCCATCCCTAGCCGGCCCTGTGGATTAGTAACCACAAATGAGTACGGGTCATTTGTTTGACTGGATTAATATGATCTCGTTAGATAAATGGTTCAAAATTTGCGTGTTAACGCTCATATATACTACCTTTATTCTTACATGATCAAAATCTCAAAAGGCTATACGCAGAATTTTTTTTTTGCCCTTCTCCTTTAACCACCTTAATGAATTGATTTTCTTTTTTTTTTTTTTTGGTACATGAATTGATTTTCTTTGCCTTTCTGTGTATACAGGTAAATTTGGTGAGAGTTTGTCCTGATGGTATCCCTATATATATAATGCTTGGAATAAAGAAATTTGTCGATAAGTTGCTGTGTACGTAGCACGGTTATCGGTACTCCAACATGTTTGGGCTCTAAAAACTGTATTAAGTAGCCACTGCACTGCTGGTATGTGTGATTGTATCGGACCATATATATCTGTAAACATTATTAAGACATCAAAATGGCTTGATAATAACATATATCTAAGTTACTATGCGGCATGAAGACGTGCAGAGAGCTCTCGAGGTTCATTAGATCGTCATAGTCATTACAAGTGCCGCGTTATTCCTGCAGCTTAATGCCTCAATAGACAACCCGCCCCAACAAGTCTCTTATTGAGGCATTTATGACTGTCCTAACAAAGCTTATTTTATTGTAGTGTGTACATTTTAGACCAGGGGTGTACCCCTATATATAGTGAGTATGTGAGCAATTCATTTCGGCAATCAATGGTTTAAATATGTTTTTTAACTCTTACCAATAAGAGTGTACTTTTACTGGTAAGAGTACTATTGGGTGAATCTAAACAATCAATTACGGAGATGAACGGTTATAATTGCTCACTGTAGAGCTTGAATCCGTATAAATTCTATTGAAGAAAGGAAAAGAGTCGAACTGGGAATTAGTTGCAAGTCCTAGAATATTTATGAGGTTTCTAATTAGCAACAAAGGGAGTTGGTCTAGTAGGTGGGTTCTTGGTCCTTGCAATTAAGTTAATCTTACTATCTATCTACCACATTTTCTTTGCCATTCCCTCCTTCTAACGGTTACACTAATTGTCCCACGTAACTTAAGCTTGTTTGGGTATGGAATGAGAGATCGGATCTCTCTACTCATTGTTAATTAGATTTGAGTGAGATATACCGTTTTCCATATGGTATTAATAGAGCGGGCCTTAGAGGTGTCAAATGGGCCTTGCCGGCCCGGCCCGGCACAAAAAACTCTGGCGCGGGCATGGTAAAAGTTGGGCACGGCACGACACAATTTGAGGGGGCATGGGCACGAGCATGGGGCACGGAAATGGGTGGGCACGGCACGATAGTTGGCCTGGCACGACACGGCACAACACGGTCTAAGCCGGGCACAACATGGTAGTTGGCTTGGCGTGGCACGGCACGGCACGACACAAACTTAATCAGGCACAACATGGTTTTAGTCTAGCATGGCACGGGCACGGTCTTAGTCTGACACGAAACGGTAGTGTGAAGGACATGGGCAAGGGCACGGGCACAACATGGTATAATAACGAAAATAATTAGGGAAAATAAAAATAAACTAAGGAAAAATAAATTTTATTTTATTTCAAAAAATGAGGAAAAATAAAAAATGAATTTTTGAATAATAAAAGTAAAAATTTTGATTTTAAAATTGATAGGTGAAAAATAATTTTTTGTAATTTCGCAATATGTCATGGGGGAGAGAGAGAGAGAGAGAGAGAGAGAGAGAGAGAGAGAGAGAGAGAGAGAGAGAGATGAATTTTGAATAAGTTTTTATTAAATAAATGGACTTTTAAAAAATAAATAAATACATAATAAATAAAAAATGAATTTATGAATAATAATTACAATTTAATAAATGGACTTGCCATAATAAGGAAAAATGAGGAAATTAAAATTGAATAACATAAATGAAAACTTAGGGGTAAAATAAAAATTAAATTTTGATAACAAACGTATAATGATATAAATTTTGAAATTTTTTTTTTATAAAATAAATTAAATTTTATTTGAAAATGAGGAAAAAATGAAAAATAAATTTTTAATAATTAAAATGAATTTTTTTAGGGGACAAAATTTGGGGAAAAAATTGGGAGAAAAATGAAATATTTGAATAAATTTTAATTAAATAAATGGACATCGCAAAAATAAATAAATACATAATAAATCAAAATTTTAATTTTATTAAATAAATTAAGTTTCCAAATTACATAATAAGAAAAAAATGAGGGAAATTAAAAATGAATTTTTGAATAACATAAATGAAAAAAGTTAGGGGTGAAACAAAAATTAAATTTTGATAACAAAAATGTAAATTTTGAAAAAATATTTATAACATAAATTAAATTGAAGAAAAAATGAAAAATAAATTTTTAATAATTAAAATGAAATATTTGATTTTTGAATTGATAGGTCAAAATTGAATTTTTATAATTACATAATATGTTAAATTATTAATATGTTATATTGTTTTGTATAAAATTTTGATTATATTATGTATTAGCCACACAATTGCAACACATTTGTGACGATCCACACCGTTCACTTTGTTTGTTTTGCTATTTGAATCACCCTTGCCAAATTTGAAGTCCATCGGGTATTGAAAGTCCTTTCATCAGGGACATTTATTTATTATCAACCGACAATTTCTGTCCTTCAATCAAATCTGTAACGATAGTTAAATCACTCATTTTTTACATAGAGGATATAATCACTCTTACTTACAATCTAGATGGTTCTGATTCGAAACAAACTGCTATAATAGGCGTCGAGCCATGCATTATAGGACATTATTGCTCTTAGATGCACTGAATGTGATCCGATCAGGTGGTTACCGACATTTGATCACCACCGTTTTCAGAGGAAATGATAGAATTGATAAGATATGAAATCAGAACGGTTTAGATCGAACATTCGAGAAACAAAGTCTGCACCTGCCTTTTAATCATGTACATTGAACTAACTTGGTTATGAACTAAGCTATTATACTATAGGATAATGTACGCTAGCCACGCAATCTCAACATAATTATAACGATCCAAATCGTTCATATTGTTTGGATTGCTGTTTTAACCACTCTCGCCAAATTTGAAGTCTATCGGGTATTCAAAGCCTTTTCATCGAGACGTTGACTTATTGTAAACAAATTTTTTTGTCTCAATCGATCAGGTACCTAATGATGATCAATTTACTTTATTTTTTGCACAGAGGATATAATCACTCCCACGTAAAATGTAGACAGTTTCAATTCAAAGAAAAATAATCTGACGACCCTCGCGTAGTTCAATTTTACGAAATTTTTTATCGTTGGGTGCATAGATGAGACGTGTGACAAATGCACTACATTTCTTACTCAGTATAAATAGGATGTTATAGGCATCCTTGGCAAACCCTAAACGGCTCTCTTTGACTAATTGACTCTCTCCCTCTCGCTCTCTCTCTTCTTCCTCGTACACCACACCACCGACGATCAATCTCTCTCTCTCCCTCTCTCTCTCTCTCTCTCTCTCTCTCTTCGCTTGCTGGAAACACCTGCAATCACCATCAGAAAGCCACTGCGTCGGATCTGTCACCATTGACACCAGCCACCACTCAACTCTTGACCACCACCAGTAGTCACCACCGCACCACCACACTAACGCACCAATCCACCACCCCCAATCGCTTCACTACTCAAACCCTAACCACCACCACCAGAAAACCCTAATCGTAACCCTAACCACCGCGTCGCCGAACCCCCACACCACCGCACCACTCAAACCCTAACTACCACCACTAGAAAACCCTAACCCTAACCCTAACTACTGCATTACCACTTAACATCGCACCACCACATGACCGCACCACCGAACCCCTACACCACCATCGCACCACCACTTGAACCGCACCAGAAAACCATAGATCTATAGCCCAACGGCCACCACTGCCTCTGCCACCAGAAACAGGATATCTCTCTCACTCTCTCTCTGTTTAGTTTGTGTTTACTTTGTTTGTGATTATGTTGTTTACTTTGTTTGTGAATCTGTGTGTACTCTGTTTATGAATTTGTGTTTACTCTGTTTGTGTTTGTGATTTTGTGTTTCTGTGTTTACTGTTGTGTTTATTATGGCACAAATTCACATAGACTTTACACATGGCCCTAATTCAGACTCTAATGAGTCATAAGATCCACAACCACAAATTCCACCACGTGGACTTGGTTCTGTAGGTGAAGCTGCTTCAAACACTGATGGCCCTAATTCAGGTTCGACATCTACACAACGTACTGTTGCGAAAAGGGGTCACACTTCATGGGTATGGAATCATGCCAAAATTGAGGAACATTACATAAACAAAGAAGGGGTTAACATAGGAATGAGAGGTGTGTGTAATTATTGTTTCAATCGTTATTCTTGCAGTAGTAACAGGGGCACAGGGCATATTGAGAGGCATCTTAGGAAGAAACATAAAGAGGATATTGGCATAGTTGGTGGTGATAGTAGTGGTGTTTGTAATTTCATATACACGAAACCTAAAATGAGACATGGACTGACCCTTTATGTAGCTGCAGCAGAGCAGTCATTCACTTTCGGTGATGATATTAGATTTGAACATTTCATGCAAACTAGTGTTCATCCTGCTTTTTCTAAAGTTTCTAGAAATACTACTAGAGCTGATTGTTTGAAAGCTTTTATTGAAGTTCGAAAAAATTTGATTACTGAAATTGGTCAACTTGGTAGTACAATCTCTTTTACTTCTGATTTGTAGAGTGGTACAAATAATCTTGGATATATTGCTGTGACTGCTCATTATATAGATGCTAGTTGGATTTTGCATAAAAAAATCATTGCTTTCCGTTTGATGGAGTATCCTCATAATGCTAATCACATTTTTCAATGTATAAATGGTGTTTTTAGGGAGTTTGATATTGTTGATAAAGTTTTTAGTATTACATTTGATAAACATACTGCTAATATTGCTGCTATTGATTTATTCCAACGAAATTTGTCTACTCCTCATGCTGGTACATTTTTTCATATGCGATGTGTATGCCATATCATTAATTTAGTTGTGCAAGATGGTTTGAAACATATAGGAGTACATATTGATAAAATTAGAGATGCAATTTTTTTTATATCTACTTCCCAACCTAGGACCCAAGAATTTGAAGGGTTGTGTGCTAGTTTTAATGTGAAACAAGGAAAATGAAAACTGATGTGAAAACTCATTGGAATTCGACATATCTTATGTTAAAATCTTGTGTGAAACATGTTGATGTTATTACTTCTTATGTGAATGCCAAGTATGGTGATTGTTCTTTAACTCAAGCTGATTGGAACATTGCATTCGAGTATATGAAGTTTTTAAAGATTTTTTATGCGGCTACTTGTGCTTGTTCTGGTTCTTATTATTTATTTCTTGTCTTGTGCTCAATAACTTGTGTAATATCAGTCTTAATTTTTTTCAATATAGATATAGAGCAAATTTTGTTGATGCAATTTTAGATATGGAAACAAAATTAAAAAAATATTTGAGAACATGCCTAAAATATTTATTTTAGCTGCAATAATGGACCCAAGGATTAAGATAGAAGGTGTTGTCTTGCTTTTAAATGAGATTTCTAGTAATTTAGATATTACATTACCTTCTACTTCTACTTCTACTTCTGATGTGACATTACTTGTGAGATCTATATATACTTCATATGAGTCTAAATTTGCATCTTCTACAACTAATGTTGCTCCTTCACCATCCCCTACAACTAGCAATGACCCATCTTGGTCTCTACTTTCAAGTAGAGGAAGAAATGTAGTTTCACACACCGAACTTTCTATGTATTTAGATATGGATTGTCTTACAACTCTAGACACCGCAAATAATTTGGATATCTTAGCTTGGTGGAAAAAAATGAAAGGACATTTCCCATTCTTTCAATCATGGCACGTGATGTACAAACACCTATTGTCTCTTCAGTTGCTTCTAAATCGCTTTTAGTGCAGGTAAAAAGAGTGTTGGATGAGAGGAGAAGCTGACTGGGTGTGGACATTTTGGATTGTCTATTATGCTTGAACGATTGGGGGGATGCACGTCTTGGAATTAAGAAGTGTGAGGCTAAAGATGGGTTCAGAGATTATTATGAGAACTCTGATATAGATAGTCCTTAGGGATTGTTTATATCGACTTCTCAAAAAGATTTTGAGGATGCTAATACTGCTGCAACTTAATGTTGCATTCCAAGTGCTATATGGGCATTTGGTTATTGGTTTATGGATATGTTTGTGTGTGTGTGTGCCTGTGTGGGCATGGCTGGTGATTGGTGGTGTAGTGGTATGTGTTTATGCGACTGCAACTTAGGGGCAATGATGATTTGAGCCCATTACTTGTGATGTACTAGGGCAATGATGTGAGTCCTAATAGGCTTAGTTGAGCCCATTGCTACTGTTGTATTGTGTATCTACTGCTGTATTTTGTTCATAGCAGTTTGGGTAATGATGAAAACTGACTTTTTGGGCAGTTTATGGTTATGTTGTTAATGTTGACATGCTTTTTGGGCATTATTCTATTTGTGGGCTATGATATTACTTTGTTTTTCTGGGCTATGATAATACCTATTATTGTTGATGTTGAGTTATGAAGGTAAAACCCTGACAGGGAAACTAAGTTGCAGCCAGTTAGTTTGCTTATGATTCGTTGATAATTACTAAGCCTATGTATTCCCTTGATCCTTATTCATGGTTGTGCATGCTTATTTGTGGACTGCCAAGTTCTGGGCAGAGCTGTTGTTAGAGCTATTCTTCAAAATACATTGAATGTTAGAGCTGTTCTTACAAGTGTTATTAAAAAATTTGACCAAGTGTTACCAAAAATTGGCATCCATACCATTTGATTAGCAAGATGAGCTTAGTTGCATTTGGATTAGTTCATTTAGTGGTTTAGTTGAAAACCTTTGAAGTTGTGTTGATAATTAGTTCAATCCTATAGTTGTGGCTGGTTCTAGCCTTGTTTTATATTGAATGAGTGGCTTTCTTACTGGAATGCCAAGGTGTTGAAATTGTTGAAACTGCTTTTGTGCTTGGGCAGTGTTGAAACTAGGTGCTGAAATTGCACTGTTTGGTGCTAAAATTGAATGGTTTCATGTTGAATTTGTGCAATTGGAAGCTAAAACTACATTTTTTAGTGCTATAACTGGAACGTGGTTGCCGAAAGTATGTGATTAAGTGCAGAACATTGTCTCTAGTTGCTGAAAATGACATTTTAAAGGTAAAAATCACTTTCGTGAGTGTCGAAACTGTGTAGTTTAGTGCATAAAACTATAAATAGCTGCAAGAAATGTGTTTTTAGAGCTGAATCTGGGTTGTGGCCTCTATTTGTGAATCTGGGTAGGTGTTTTATGAATTTGAGCTTCATAGAAACATGGGCAGTGATTAAAACTGGGCATTGATGAAAGCCTGAGCCCATTTATCTCTCTCTCTCTCTCTCTCTCTCTCTCTCTCTCTATTCCTATCATTGTGTGAAATCATATTTCTTGATTGAATGGAAGTACATGAATGGATCTTCTTCTTGTCAAAACTATATACAATGGTTGGCAAGCCATTCATTGATGAATCTTGGGCTTTGAAAAAGATATCATAATTTTAGATTCCTACATCTGAATGCTGAATGTGATGAATCTTGCTTTCAATTTTCGATGTTTAGAGCCACATTCTTTGAGATGATACTACTGAAATCTACTAGTAAAGTATTGAAATTCTATTATTGAAATGTGTTGAAACTCTGAATTAGAGAGGTGGAAGTACGAAATCCACTGCATGTCGTATCTGAAACTTCACTACTAGGTGTCGTATCTGAAAGTTCACTACTAGGTGCTGAAAATGCACTGTTTGGTGCTAAAACTGAATGGTTTCATACTAAATTTGTGCAATTGGAAGCTAAAACTGCATTTTTGAGTGCTAAAATTGGAACGTGGTTGTTGAAAGTATGTGATTAGGTGTAGAACATTGTCTTTAATTGCTAAAATTGACATTTTAAAGCTAAAAATCACTTCCGTGAGTGCTGAAATTGTGTACTTTAGTGCATAAAATATAAATAGCTACAACAAATGTGTTTTTAGAGCTGAAATTACATTCTTAGATGCTGAAATTGCATTTGTAGATGCTGAAACTGTGTTTTAATTGTAGATGCATTCTTACATGCTGAAAATACATTGGTAGATGCATTCTTAGATGCTAAAATTATGAGAAAAGAATGTTCAATAGTTTGTTAGTATGTACGGTACAACTTTCAAAGTGACAGGATTTTCTGGGCAGTGATGGTTTCCTGAGCCCTTAGTATTGAATTCTGGGCCCTTTCTCTCTCTTTCTCTCTCTCTCTCTCTTCCTCTCTTGATTTTGGACAGTTATCTTGAATTGATAAATTACGAGATGTGCTTTAGTTGTTTTCTGGGCAGTGATGGTTGTCTGAGCCCTTCGTATTGAATTATGGGCCCTCTCTCTCTCTCTCTCTCTCTAATTGTCCTACATTTGGACAGTGTATCTTGTTGGTTTTTAGTTGATTCACAACCTGTATTTGTGATTTTGTTGTGATTGTGGGTTTTGCTATGTTCTGATGTATTCTGTTGTGGGTTCTGCTATGTTTCTGGGCAGTGAACAAGTTTATGGGTGGTTCTTGACTTTTGAACGGGCGATGATGAATTAAACCAAATATTAATGACGGTAGTTACTTGGCGTGGCAACCTTGGTTGCAGCCATGCGCAAACTTATGGATAAATTTTTTATTTCTGAGCCCTTTTTACTTCTATATTGCTTGTTTAATGAGAAACATGACTGTTAATATTGCTGCAAAACTTGTTGATACTGCTGAAAATTTGTTAAGATTGCTGCAAAGCTACAAATTTGTTACTGTTTCCATATAGCAACAGTGGACAGTCTTATTTTTGGTTTGTGGGCAATGATGATTCTTGAGCCAAACTTGTTTTGTGGGCATTTATGTACTCATTTCTGGGCATTAATGCTACTGTTTTATTGGCACTTATGCTACTCATTTCCACTGCTTCTGTTGTTGTTGTTGTAGCTACCTTGGGATATGTTAGTTTGTTTACTACTTGTGCTTGATGGGCCTCTGAATTTCCAATATTAACATGCCTTAATTTATGGGCATTAAGCAACAAGTTCTGGGCATTAATGAGTTGTGATGATATATATTAACCTTTAGTTTAACTGAGCCCTTTCAAATTGTTATATCGTTGAGTTTAACTGAGCCCATTTAATTGACACTTGTTGGTAACACAATAACTGGTACTTGCTGGTTATATTTGTAATAACCTGTAAGTGTTTGTTAATATTATAACTCTAAAGCAAGTATATTAATTGCAATAAACCAAAGCTTGAGCTTTGGTCAAAGTATGGATATCTATAAGAGGTGGGTTTAGCCAAAGAAGTGCACGTGGAACATTGGGTGTGTGTGTGTGCTACTAGTGTTAGGGAGAGTTCTTAATGGTAGAAATGTGGCATAGTGGACAGTGGGCATGAACTCATGAAGGCCCTGGTGGTGATGCTTCGTGCTTATTTTGTTTAAGGTTGGCGGTGCGGCGAGGGTTGGATAGGATTGGTATATGAAGACTAAGGGATAAGCTGATGTTGAACCAAAATATGCTGGTGCTATAAAGGCGAAGGTCTCACCTAAATCTTTTCGATTATATGGTTACATGCTGCAGTTATGCCATGTTTTTTTGTGCTATGGTTCAGAGCTCTACGGATTGTAACAACATACCTTTGTCTTGGCCACTTCCAGAAAGAGAGATTACAACAGTTCTTTTGTTTTGTTTTTTTTTGAAGAGTGTACTTAGTCGGACTCTTTTATGTAGATTGTGTAGAGAAATGTTCTCCAAGCTAATGTAATGAATCTTAATGCAATGGTTGTATTATTTATTTTACATTGACATTAGTTCGCGTTTGGATATGGTTGGTGTTGAATGGAATAAAGTGTTTATGCTTTTTCATATGAAATTATGATGGCAAAGAACACTGTCGAAAGTCCGAGACTTTTTATAACAGGGGCTAACACAGCGCTCTTAGGAAATGGGCCAACACGACACGATTTATTTTGTTTTTTCCTTATGTACATAACAAACGAATAAAATAATAATTTAATATCAACAATCAATAACAAGAGTAAGTTAATTAAAATTTATTTTGTTTTTTTCCTTATGTACATAACAAACAAACGAAATAAAGATCCTCTTTGCGGGCCCACACGACTCGATTAAGTAAACGGCTCGGCACGGGAAGTAAATGAGCACGACATGGCACGATACGACACAAGTCAAACGATTAAGCAAGCCGGCACGACACGACACGACACGATTAAGTAAGCGGGTCAGCCCGGCACGACACGATTTTAAAAAATAGCATACCACGACATAACTAAGTAAATGGGCACGGCATGGCACGAGTCAAACAATTAAACGGGTCGGCACGGCATGGCACGACACAATTAAGTAAGTGGGCCGGCACGACACACTTAAGTAAATGGGCCGGCACGGCACGACATGGTTACAAAATGGCACGACACGACATGAATGAAGAAAAATGGCATGGCACGGCATGACTAAAAATGGGCACAACACAATTAAGCACGGCACGACATGACATGATTAAGTAAACAGGCACGGCACGGCGCGACGGGCCTGTTTGACACCTCTGGCGGGCCTATTCTGTCCTAAATTTTATAACAAAAATTTAATCAAGCCTACGCCCCATGATGATAGACCCATAAGAAAACATTGCACAATGAAAAGATTCAAAAAGTGGTCATACGTGACAGACGTTATTGTAATTGCAAGAGAGTGGAAGGTTATAATAATTATCTCACATTGCTTGAGTATGGAATGAGAGATCACATAATAACATTTGGAACATCTCCACTCATTCTCAATTGATTTTGAGTAAAATATTAAAGTTTTCATGCTAACATTAGGCTATCTTGAGTAGGTGTTTGTAATGTCAAAGAAGTGAAGAGTTTTGGGGGTAAAGGTTTCGTGGACTTTTTGAGGGTAACAAGTGGAGAGAGGGGTAGAGGGATGAGAGTAACAATTGAGGAGAAAACTTATTGAAAAATTGTGCTTGAGAACCAAAATGATTTTCTCAAACACACTGAAGTAGTTAAAATCATGATAATCTTGGCTTTGAGAGGGTGTAGAGAAAACTTTTGTGATGAACACGTTATGGTCAATACACGTTTTGTTATTTGGTTTACTAAGAGCATCTCTAATCATGCTTCAAATCTTCGAATTCATTCTTCAAATATTCAAAATGAAAAATTGCACCTCTTCAATTCAAAATGAAGAATCAAAAATGATTTTTCATATAGGAAGACTCCTTCAAATTATGAAAAATGTTCTTCCTAGCTATATATATTTATACAACAAATATTCTACAACTTTAATTTAACATTTGATCAAACGGTGATACAATTAGTACCATGAAAAGATGCTAACAATATCTTTAAAAATACGACAAATGTTTAATATATTTAATTAATATGAGAAAATTTTGGAGGGAAAAAGAGAAATGATTGATTTTGAGTGTTATTTGAAAAAATGAGGATAGAAATGAAGAATTTTGGTTGGAGTTTGAATGAATACCACTCTTCTAATTCACTTTTTGTAATAATCTTGATTCTTCAAAATGAAGAATTGGATTGGAGATGCTCTATACCCCAATTGAGATGTATATTGTTATCTATCAAAGAAGAGCAAATAATTTAAAATATCCATTTTGTTTGGAGCTATTGACGTGACTAAGGCTCCGTGATTTTGTCTTTTTATATAAATGGCTTTTTTTTTTTTTTACTTTTTTGTAATTTTTTGTTTAGGTTTATGATAAGTGCCGAAATATTCATATTTTGTTCCTCCAAACTACATGTACTAGTCTTTTATATTAGTTATTCGGTAATTATTTTTATCTTTTTGTGTTTATAGGTGGTTTGAGTTCATTTTCCAAGATTTGGGATAAAAACGAAAGTAAAAAAGAAGTTTTGGGGTTAAAATGAAAGGTGCTTTAAAGTTGGACATTAATTTATTACCTCAAAAGTCCAAGGGCCCTTTTGTGATTAATGGATTGAGTTCCTATAAAAGCTATTTTTTTCGAGAATAGAGGGAAAATTATATTAATCACTAAGCAATGCCGATATAGTAGGCATTAAATTAATGATGCAACCGATCAGAACACAGGGAGACCTACAACGCCATCACATCTAGTCTACACAATAAAACACAATGAAACTAAAATATTAACCAAGCACCAACAACAAAATTGAAACATCCAACGACGAAAATAAACAAAATAGCCTCAACTGAAGGCTCCCAACACCTCTGCCACTTGAAGCCCCCCAATTGCAACTGCAACTTGAGACATAAAGGCCCACATATGGCATTTAATTGGACTCCACAACCACCGAAACGTCATCACCCTGCAAAGTCCAACAAACACTGCATTTACCTTACTTCCAATATCCGCTGCTCAAAACAAACACAATAATATCCTTACTCCTATCCGTTGCTCATAAAAACAACAAGAAGCCAACTCATGCGCCCAAAAGCCCACGAGAAGAAAAACCCATACCCAAAACCCATTTTGAAAACGCGATTTAAAAACCCAACTTAAAATCCCAGTTGAAAACCAATTTGAAACCCATTTTCTAAAACCGTTTTGAAAAGGCCGGAATAGCACTGGTTTGCTGGAAAGGGAAACCATTTACAAAACCAAAATGAAACCCAAATACAGAACCAAAGAAATCAACGGCAGATCCAAAAATGGATGCATGCACGGCATTACTATTATCCAGAGACGGCAGATCCAAAACCCGGAACTTTGCTTAGTTATTCAGTTTTCCACTGTGAGGTGTGAATCAGGAATTGGTTTCGGCCTGAGAGCTTTTGACGTGTGTACGCCAGTGGCAAGTTGGGTAGCGACGCCAACAATTCTGACACTGGCAATTTTTTTTTGTTGAACATGAAAGACTTAGCATTTCATGAAATCGCCCACCTGCACCTACAAAGATTGCATTCAAAATACACTGAAAATAATGAACAATGATAGGTATATATCCTTTCAACCACTACTCACCACACCCTCTCTCACATGTGTGGTAGGGTCCACTAGGACCCATCTAGTGAGCCCCATCACACATGTGAGAGAGGGTGTGGTGGGGAGTGATTGAGAGGGTGTGTACCTATCATTCTTGGAAGATAATTTAGAGAAGCAATCCCACACAAATAGAGAATAAAACATTTAGGTGCAAAGTAAGAGGCCGTCTCAAACATCGTGAAATGAGTCTCACGCTCGCTAACCCATACTGCGCATCACAACCAACTCTTGCGTTGGCAAACCAAATCAAAGTTAGGTTTAGGGCGATCCCCGGAGGAAAGAGATTAAACTTCTTACAGATCATGAAGATTAAAATCAGATTGTAACACAACAAGCATGGATCAACCTTGAATTATTAGCCCACCACCAACACCCAATGAACTTGGGAAGACTAGATTGGTACAAGAAAGTCATCGAACTGGCACTCCGGGAGGAGCTCCGAGCAAGACAGTCGATAAAAAGAAAAGAAAATCAGAAACCCACCTCTAACCTCAACTTGTTATTTGACCCTTCGCTGGCCACCACTCGTGTACCACCAACCGCCACCTCCACGTCAACAACAGGTCAACTAGAGAAGCCAGATCTGCACCTCTCTGACAAAAACCACTAAAGGGACCGGACCAGACCACCTCAACAGTAGGTCGAGTAGAGACATCGGATTTTATTATATTTATTTCGAATTTCGTTTATCAAAACAATTGTATGATCGCAAGACTTCTTTTTATGAAGTGCTATTATAAATCCAATCTTATGTTACATATTTGTTTTCCGTGATTACAAATATATAGGTCATATATATAGACTATACAATAGTTTTTTCTGCGCATGTGAGTGGTCATTGAGATAATCTATACCTATAGAAGACGAGTTGCTTAGATTAATTAGTTATAGAATCGAAGACGATTTGTGCCTACCGAAGATAAGTTATGCCTATTCTCAATTACATGGATCCTCTTGGCAATGTCACTAGGGCTTGTAGCTTTTGGTGAATAATAATTGTTTTGGTAACTGATTTCCTATTGATATAATTGCTTCGTTACAAAGTTATAATGGATTTCAAACCTTGAGACCTTTTACATATTATTTACCTCAGCATCTTTAGCTTTTAATTACGTAGATTAATTTAGTTTAAACAAAACTTTAATCACTTTTTCTTGAATTAAAGTGAGAACTGATTTATAAAATAATGCAATTTAGCCTCTTGATCCTTGTAGTACGATATTTGGACTTAACTGCAGTTCTATTTCAATTGAGGTGTAACTCAATTTTATTATTATTTTTGGTGTGAAAAATGACTGACTAACTTTTATTGTCATTTTTGGGATTAATCATTCGTTTTGACAAAAATAAATCAGAAAAGTATAAAAATCATGTGGATCGAAGTTGAAAAAAGTTCATATAAGATGATATTTTAAACAAAAAAACAGTTGTTTAGTACTTTTTTGTCTTTAGTACTTTTTTTTTGGGATTTTGGTCATAATTTTTTGGTTTTGAGACTCCTCTAGTCAAGACAAATGATTAATCCAAAAAAATATATTGCAAATCTAACAAAACTCTAGAAAGATAAACAAAAAATGTAAAACCAAAAAGACAAAAGAATGGAGCCTAAGTTTTGAAGCCACTTTGTATCTTGGAGTATTTACGGGATCCGTGGATCATTGAGGTTTCAATTGATCTCCAAGAGGTTTCTACATCTTTTTCTCAACTTACTTAAGTTTCAATTTTGGTGGATTTCTAAAGGAGTTTGGAAGGTGAGTTGACTAATCGTCCTTGGTTCAGTTGGCGAGGATTCATAATTGTTTTAGAGAGGTCGTTTGTAACCATACAATGTTTCATATGGTGTTTGATTCATTCCCATGGTTTTCACCCATTTAATTGATTTTCACGTGCATCGCATGTTCATCGTTGTTCTTTAAATTTCATTTGTTACTTTGTGTTAGGTTGAGTATCAAAGTAGGTTTTTCAGTATTTTCAAATCGTGTTTGATCAATGAAATTGCTCTCTTGAAATTACCGTAATATTTTTCCCAACAAGCTTAGAACCAATTTTTTTTTATTGTTGATCGGTAATCGAATTTCTAGAAAACTGTTTTTGGTTCTAACTGTTCAGTTGTAAATAGCTGTACAGGTCAAAAAATGTATTTTCGTAGTATGGCTTTGACTCGGAAATACAGTACCAGGTTTGATATCCAACTGTTTCAAATTGGATAAATTGAAACGGTTGCTATTTCGATTATGTATTTGATTTATGTAATTTGTAATTTTGTGTTATAGTATAATAGAGTTGTTCTCTGAAATTGCCGTTTAAATCATATCTCGAGCCCCTTTGATTGGTGAGATGAGAAAAAGAAAAAAAAAAAAGGTGTGATTTCACTAGATGGTGAGAAAAGAAAAGAAAAGAAAAATTTGTGCTCTCTCACCATCTCATTTGGATTGACAAATTGGGGGAGAGTATGGTTTATCTCCTGCCATGCTTATTTTACCAAAATACTCTGGTGTCAATCTAGATTTTGTTTCAGTTCAAAAAACAAAATCCAGATTTTGGAGGGGAGTGAGAGAGAGAGAGAGTGAGAGCAATGAACCTGAGGAAGAAGAAGAGCAATGAACCCTAGAAGCATCAATCGATCAGTTCCAAAATCAAATCTTCTCCAAAAAAACATCTCCAAAATCAGCCCCATATACGTTGTCGTTTGAGAAGAGCGATGATGCAGCGTCTGATGTATGACAAGATATACACCCCTATCATTCATGGAAACATTATTTTGGTAACAATTTTTATTTATGATTAGTATTATGAGATCTTATTTAGTGCTGCCTGTTGAGCACGATTCTAGTTTCCTATTTTTTTAAAATTTTCTACAGTTTTATTTCTTTTTATTATAGTCCTAGTTTCCAATTATTACTTTGCTTGGTCTCCACTCAAAGTAATTACCTTTTCATTAGAACTCCTTTAGTGTGTAAGCCTATGACATTATCATTCAATTATCAATAAAATTTATAGAGTTTCTCTGTTTTTCTTGTGGATTCAAGAACATCTCGTGGATTTGAGTACCTATCTCGTTTGGACTAGTACGCTAACTAGTCTCTCAACAATTCCGCTGCATCAAGTGGTATCAGAGCAAGAAAGTTTCTGGCTCGATGGCATTGATCAAAGTTAGAGACACACCCCTTGCCGTTGCCCAAGGGCTTGCTGATCTAAGGGTGGTGGTAGAAGAAGAACAACGAACACAGTTTCACGATTTTCAGACAGAAATTTGTGAAGCATTACGACAGTTGACTCTACGCCTCTACCAAGGAACCAATAAGGGTTGAAAAAGATCGCGTGGTGGGAGTTGCCCAACGCCGTCCTCTAAACTAGGTTTGGGAATGCACGGTGGGATTTGCCCAATGCCAGCCTGGTAACTAGATTGTAGTTGGGAGACGCCCAACTAATCGTGTGGATAGCGAAGAAGAAACAAAGCTCAAAGTTGAGGAAGAACCAGAAGAAGAAGGGGAGCGAATAAACTGTGTGGTGCAAAAGGCTCTATTTGCATCTTTGTTAGATGATAACAACCAGCGGCACGACATCTTTTGATTAAGCTGTTCGATCAACAAAAAAGTGTGTGATTTGATTGTGGACAACAGAAGTTGTGAGAATTTTTTGGCGAGGAGGCTAGTAGACCATCTGAAGTTGCCGACAGAACCCCATCCTTCACCTCACAACATTGGATGGATAAAGAAAGGCCATATAGAAAAAGTAACTGAAGTTTGTAAAATTCCTCTTTCAATTGGAAAATTTTACTCCCTCCGTCCCAATTTGTTTGCTCAATACGAAATTACGTGCAATTTTCAAACTAAAAAATAATGTACTTACAAAAATAATTTTCTAACCAATATAGATCTTGTTTAATGGATCTCATTGAGAACTTTAATACAGTGCAAAAAAAATTAAAAATCATTTTGATAAATACATTATATTTTAGTTTGAAAATCGCACATAGTTTCGTAGTGAGCAAACGAATTGGGATAGAGGGAGTATAAGGTTGATGTTATATGTGATGTTATCGACATGGATGCTAGTCATGTACTGTTAGGTAGACCCTGGCAGTTTTATGTTGATGTGGTATATATGGGTCGTGACAACACCTACTCTTTCAGTTGGGAAGGCCATAAGGTTGTTATGATTCCTCCCAGCCAAAGGGTGCCTTTCAAACTTAAAATAGAGCAGCCATTGATTTTAATTGTTGCTAGTTCAAAAGCTAAGTTTGTGAAGATTTTATGGAGTATGAACAAATTTATGCCATGGTGGTGAATGCGATGGTAGTAGAAGATAACAACGAGGCTGTGATTTCAGTGCCTATGAAAATACAACCGCTGTTAAAGGAGTTTGACAAGTGGGTTACTGATGATGTGCCTAACAAACTCCCTCCAATGAGGCATATTCAACATCAGGTTAATTTGGTGTTTGGGACAAGTCTGTCCAATTTACCACAGTATTATATAAGGTCAAATGATTATAAAATTTTGAGGGAGAAGAAGAAAATTGTTATTGTTATTGGTAATCAAGTTGTTGAGAACCAATACATATTTTCACGAGAGGCGATTGATGCTGCGATGGCTATATGGTCAAGCCAGTCTTTGTCAATGGGTTGATCATTTATGTGTCAACCAATGCCAATCAAGTACAAAATCAAGAGAACCCGCAAAGTCAAGTTGACGTGGTTGATTTTCATGGAGTGCAATGATATGATTGGACTCCTAATATTCATCTAATAGATTTTATGAGACAATTGAAGCTTTAAAAGAAGTTGTCATGGCAAGTAATTTTTGGTGTTGAACTTTTTTGGAAGGGAATCAAGTGATTGAAGTATTCCAAGTAGTTATTTATTTGGTGTGGAAGATGGAAGATTCCTAATGAGAACTCGAGGTTGAGTTCTTTTGAAGAAAAGAAGAATGATGTAGGACAAGATATATACTCCTATCATTTATGGAAACATTATTTTGGTAACAATTTTTATTTATGATTATTATTAGGAGATCTTATTTAGTGCTACCTGTTTAGCACGATTTTAGTTTCCTATTTTCTAATTATCTAGAGTTTTTTTCTTTATTTTTTTTCTTTTTCTTATAGTCTTGGTTTCCCTGTATTACTCTGCTTGGTCTCCACTCAAAGTAATTTCCTTTTTAATAGGACTCATGCTAGTATAGATAAGTGTGTAAGCCTATGACATTATCATTCAATTATCAATAAAATTTATAGAGTTTCTCTTTTTTTCTTGTGAATTCAAGAACATCTCGTAGATTAGAATACTTATCTTGTCTGGACTAGTATGCTAACTAGTCTATCGTGAATTCCGCTACATCAGTGTCGGAGCTTGCTGATTTTGATGAAGAACGAGCTTGCCGTCATCGGAGAAGAATGACAACGGCAAATAAGGGCGTGAGAGGGGGAAAAAATTAGAACCTCTTTCCTTTCTCTTGGAATCTCACCAATTTTGGTGTGAAAGCATAATGGGCGGTGTGAGGGGTTCCACAATCTCATCCTCTCTCCCAACCCTCTAGCCTTTTTGATCATCCAAATGTGCGAGAGAATTAGTTCTCTCTCTCTCTCTCTCTCTCATTTCTTCTCTTTTGGAATCTCTCAATCCAAAGAGTGTGTAACACCTTTGAGATCATAAACCAATATCTTATCCAAATCCGATCACCATAGCCTATAAAATTTATAATTGTATTTAGACTATAATGTGGAAAAACAAATATAATAAGATCTTGAATTCAACAAATCTCAAGCACAATAAAATAAACGTACTTTTAACGGACCATCGAATTAGAAGGAGCAAACCCCTTAATTAGAAACACCTTAATTCTTGGCTCACTGTCACGCTCTCAAATTTAATAAACTACAAATAAGTAATATCCATGTGGAACAAGTCAAACTCTTACATTCATCCTTTGAATAATCAAAGTCAAAATAGCTACATTCTCACCATAAATAATAAACGAGTTCTAACTACGAGTACCCGTAACCCAAATGCATAAGTATCGAGTTTTAAGAGTTATTACAATAACCAAATAGTCAAAAGATTAACAAATAGAAGTTACACAATCATCTTTCAAAAATATAAAACAAAGATGGGAAAATAACTTTATGCTCGATGAACTCCAATGTTATGCACCTGCATTCCATGCATCCATCTCATGCTCCATTTCGAGTACCTGGAAATTGATAGGTTGAGCTCACTAGCCCAGAAGGAAAACTATTCTACCAACGCTAGGTGTATAAATATGATACATGCATAATAAATGTGTATGATGATGGATACGACCAATGTATAAGGCTAGGATGAACAAAAGGTTTTAACTCAACAATTAAGTACCCGAAATGTGTTTACGTGTCTAAAATGTGTCCAGGTGTCCCAAACTAAGTTTAAGTATCCAACCAAAGTCCAAGTAATTGCCAAATTTTCATACTTGTACGTAAAAACCCAATTTTTGCCAAATATTCCAAATCCAACTCAAATATGTCATTTCCAACATTTTATGAGAAAAACCTTCATCAATTTAATAGGGAAGTATCCCTCTGCCGGATTTCGTGGGCTCCGTGCACCCCTGTCGAATTTCGTGCGCTCCATGCACACTGTTGGATTTCGCAGGCTCCGTGCACCCATGGCTAGGGACACCAAACAGGTGATCCCTAGAGTTCACATTTATCCATAAAATACTTTTGATTCAAAACTCATCTCAAAACTTTACATTTTGTCTCAAAATTTAGCATGTGCATCGAAAAGTCAAACAAACTCTTTACATTACCCAAATGATGCCAAAATAAGGTTGGAGGGATGTACGATGTGTCTAATATTTACGGGAAGGATTAGGGATGAAAATATAATATTTTAGCGCTTTCCAACCAGTTGGAGGTTTTTGCCCAATTAGTTGGACCAAAAAATAGACAAGCACAATTTTTCAGAAAAACCCTAGTTGGTGGTTTTTGCCCAACTGGTTGGGTAGAGACAAATTCTAGCGAAAAATGGTATAAGGCACATATTAGTGAGTTACACGTAACTAGCCTAACTAGCCCTCATACGTACGCCTAACTTTTTTGTTGGCCTTTTAGCACTGTTTTTTTTTTTTTGGTAACTTTCAATATTTCTGTGTGATTATTACATTACATTGTTCAGTTCGAACTAAGAACTTCAATACATGAAGTGAGGTTACGATTGTGTTTGGTTTGGGTTTTGATTTTTTAATAATTAAATGAAAAAATAAGGATAATAATTAAAAATAGGGGTTAGTGATTAGAGAGATAGAGAGAAAAATAAAAATAATATTTAAAAATAAGAATAATGATTAGGGCTTGGTTTGGCTAAATTGAAAAAACTAGTTTTTTGGTTTTGTCCTTATTCAATTTTTTTTTTTGTATTCGTTAATTTTCGGTCAATGATATAAGGCACATATTAGTGAGTTACACCTAACTAGCCTAACTAGCCCTCATACGTATGCCTAACTTTTTTGTTGGCCTTTTAGCACTGTTTTTTTTTTTTTTTGGTAACTTTCAATATTTCTGTGTGATTATTACATTACATTGTTCGGTTCGAACTAAGAACTTCAATACATGAAGTGAGGTTACGATTGTGTTTGGTTTGGGTTTTGATTTTTGTAATAATTAAATGAAAAAATAAGGATAATAATTAAAAATAGAGGTTAATGATTAGAGAGATAGAGAGAAAAATAAAAATAATACTTCCTCCGTTCCTTTTTATTTGTCCTCTACGAAAAGTCGTGTCACTTTTCAAATGAAAAAAATAAAGCGTTTTCATGTATCATTTTTGAAATTTTTTTACACAAAATTAAAGTACTCATCGTGTACTTTAATTCGGTGCCAAAAAATTTGAAAAATGATACATGGAAGTACTTAATTTTTTTATTTGAAAAAAGGCAAGAGAGAGAGTGAGGGACAAATAAAAAGAAACGGAGGGAGTATTTAAAAATAAGAATAATGATTAGGGCTTGGTTTGGCTAAATTGAAAAAACTAGTTTTTTGGTTTTGTCCTTATTCAATTTTTTTTTGTATTCGTTAGTTTTTCTTAGATTTTTTTTCGGTTTTTCTGAGCATTGCATGCCGAATGAAAATTTTGGATTATTTTTCGTCTTTATTCACAAAACTTAAAATTTGGCTAATAATTTTATACTTTTAGATTCCTCTCGTCGAGACAAGCCAAGAAACCTCAAAAAATAGACCAAAAACCAACAAATGCAATTTTTTTTTTGAATAAGGACAAAACCAAAAAACCAAAAAACTAATTTTTTTTAATTTAGCCAACTCAAGCCTAGATAGTAATTAAAAAAATTGGGTCTTAAAACCCAAAACGAACAAGGCCTACCATCTAGTTTTGGTGAAAAATCATTGGACCAATGTCATCCCTACTCGAGAGGTTCCACGCCTTCTTTTGAATTCAACGGATTGAGTTCGAGGGAATATGAGAAAAATAAATGGGGGTCGAATATGATTCAAGATATATTTGTCTCGCTCATTTTTTGTTGCAGAATACTTTTATGAATAAAATTACCCTTTTATCCTTGTATTTTGACACTTTAACCAAAATAAAGTGTATTTTGATCCTCTTTCTTTTTTTATGCCAATGTACTAATAATGCTCTCTATGTTCCAAATTACTGGTCTTATACGGGAACTACAATTTTGTAAGAGACATACAATAGATGCATTCATACTGAAAAAATATAGTATATTGATTTCCAACAATACCCACATATTTCAACTTTTGAACGAAATTGTTGTTATTGGTAAATGGAATATTTTGAAAGATTGAATACATTTTGTTTTGACTTTTCAAATAAGATTAATTATTTAGAACATTTCAAAATATTATAAGTGACAAGTAATTTGGAACGGAGGGAGTACAACTTTACGTATAATTATTTCCTTCCATTTTGTTTTGAGGTTAAACAATTTTTCTTATTCTTACATTATAGAATAGGGTGAATAAATTAGTATCCGACTGAGTCGGAAATAGGAACACCCAAGCTTACACGATCGGGGTTCGAGGCAAGGTCGGGCCCATTTGGTGCATAAGATACGACAAAACCTGCCCCGCACTCCCGCCTGTTGCCCCCTACCCTTGAGAGAAAAATAACGGCGGTATTTAATTAGATAGTTTAGTTTAGTTTTGATGATATCAGTAGGTGTAATGAGTGGAAAGAGATAAAAAGAGAAATAAGGAAAATGATAACATCATCAAAACTAAAACTGAACCTAAAACTAAATTGGAAAACGAACAAAGCTAGCAAAATTTCGTTTAAACCTTAAACAAATGTCGAATTTTACCAAAGAAAAACACGTAACCGTTCAACTAGTAACAAAAATGATGCATACACACTCACTCGGACACACTCTGCCACACCTCCTCTCACATGTGGGGTGGATCTCTCCCTGAGGGTGTGTATTTATTATTGTTGAACTAGCAAACGGAGTAAAATTTCCCAGATGAATTCCCTCAAATGTGTGTATTTATTATCGTTGAACTAGCAAACGGAGTAAAATTTCGTTGGGAAAATCATGTCTATCGTTTTCACAGTGACTCCAGTCGAGGACCAGTTGTTTGTCTTTCCTTCGATGACAAGCCCTCCGCAGTGCACCACATCCTCTGGGAATCTCAACGTTTGACCTAAAATGGACACAACGCCCTTTCCCAAACGCAACCGCAACCCGTAACCAAAACAGAGTCAAGCAGGTAAGAGAGAGAGAGAGAGAGAGTGAAGACTTGCCCAAACGGCAGGTGTCTGTGCTAATTGCTAGACGTTGAAAAAGGAGTAGAGAGAGAGAGAATAAGAGGGCATTAATTGCTTGGATTTTTCTGTTGTACTAGTAATTGCTACCCTCACCGTCCTGTTTTCGTCCTCTCACCTACTCTCTCTTGGCTTCACACCCAACAGTTCTTAGACTATCTAGTTCTAGAATTTTTCCGATCCCCAAATTTTGCCCTCCATAGTTCAGGAGAAAAAGATTTGTTTCAGTTTGAGAGAGAGAGAGAGAGAGAGAGAGAGAGAGTGTTCTAATGGGGAATTTATTGGGCAAGAAGAAGAAGGATGGGAAAGAAGGAGGAGGAGGATCGAGGAGTAAGAGGATGATGGGTAATGGTCGGTCGCAGAGGAAAATGCAAGCGGAGGAGGAGTTGATTCACAGGCAAGCTCTGACTATGGCAATTCATCAGCAGCTTTCTCAGCGCTTCGAGGGACCGTCTATGTCTAGGCGAATCGGGCCGGGAGGATCTACTAGCTCTCGCCGCCAATGCAATCTCTCCGATTCTTTCACTACTACGAAACAGGTGCTCAAAATGCCCTATTAATACTCAATTTGATTTTTTTTTGCGTATGTACTTGTACTCTATGATACAAATGACCTGCCTAAAGTTCGCTTTGTACTGGACGTGATGTTTGGATCTGTGGAAAGAGTCAAGAGTAAAGATTAGTGGGTTTTGATTGATGTAGATATGGTCTGGGTCTAAGACACCTAATGCGGGAGCGGACATCTCAAACTACTAAAATTTGCGTGAGCGAAAATTGAAAGTGAGAGAACAGCACTGCTGAAAGATTATGTGTGTGAATGTATGCATCCTTATGCACAATAGTACAAATGACCTGCCCAACTTTTGCTTTGTTAGTGGACTTGATGATTGGATCTATGGAAAGTGTAATAAAGTGTAGTGGGTTTGGATTCATGCTATTACTTCTTATGTTGAACGAGGAAAAAGTAGGGACTCAAAACAGTTTGTTTGAAAGATTTCAAAAGGGCCGATTCACTTTTGTCTTTTTGGGTTCTTGCTGATTCCGAGTTAAACAATAGTGCGTGTGAACTCTTTGTACTTTATGAAGAAAGATAAAGGGCAAGGGAAAGAAGAATTCTGAAAAGGTGCCTGGAGATTCACTTTTCTTCTGGTCCTTGTGGTGGTATAATATAATATAAATTTTAGTGTAAAAATAAGATATGGTAATTTAATTGGAAGATAATGTGCACTTTCAGGCATGATATGACACTGCAGTACGCTATCCGACACTTAGATTGTCTTGCTTAAGGGATTTTTTGGTTCTACATTCATGTGTGTAATTTCGTCACTGTGCAAATGCATCTTATGCAGCTTCCAGAATTTTTGGAGAGTTTGAAAACAAAGAAAATTGTTTTAATACACGGAGAAGGATTTGGAGCATGGTGTTGGTACAAAACTATTGCTCTATTGGAGGAATCAGGATTGGTTGCCACTGCCTTGGATCTCACAGGATCGGGAATTGAGTTGACAGATACAAACAAGATCACTTCTCTGGCAGACTACTCAAAACCATTAACTGATTTTCTAAATAACCTTCCAGAGGATGAAAAGGTAAATGCGCGTGGGGCTGCTCTAACTCCTTTTCACCGTCTTAACAACTCTCATGGCATTTATCATGTAAACTTTTTTATAGGTAATTTTGGTTGGTCATAGTTGTGGAGGTGCATGCGTTTCATATGCTTTGGAGCATTTTTCCCAGAAAATCTCAAAAGCAGTTTTCCTTTGTGCTACAATGGTTGCTGATGGGCAGATGCCTTTCGATGTATTTGCACAAGAGGTATGTAATCAGTACACTATTGCCCTTGGACAGCCCATTAACCCAAACATCTGAGGAAAATGCTTTTGGCCTGTCTGTTAAGGCGGCTTTTGGTTCTCAAATGTCGTTGTAAATGGTGATTCTTTCAGACAGTTTTCCTTTGCTTCACTTCTGTGTTTTGTATTTTGCAGCTTGGGTCTGCTGAACTTTTTATGAAGGAATCGAAATTCCTAATTTACGGGAATGGCAAAGACAACCCTCCTACTGGCTTCATGTTTGCGAAACAACAATTGAAAGGTTTATATTTCAACCAATCCCCTGCAAAGGTATTTTATGACCTAACCCTGTTAATATTTGTGGATCATTATGATTTGGTCTGCTTTTCTTTGTCAGTCTAGACTCTGTTCATTATCCCATCTCATGGAAATTATTCTGTGGACCTTGACTGAAAGTACTTTCACAATATTATTAATCATTTCGAGAAAATCAGCTTGTTGATGATATTTCATCTCGAGTCCATTACATGACAACAATAACCAGTGCAAAACTAGGTATTCAAGAGGGACATGACCTCTATGTTTTAAGCCTATTACTGTACCATGATTACATGGTTCTTTTGCCTCTTGTAATACCTTTCTTGCTAATCTAAGAACTATGACATATTTCACTTTAGTTTGATATGCAGCCAAAGCAAAACAAATGTCAAGTAGGAATAAATTTTGATATGAAATTAGTCCCTTCAACTGTTGTACTTGTACCGTGGTTGATCACATAACAATGCATGTCCAAAATACTTGTTTCTTGTGTGATTAAGTTTTGGAATTGGTATTGCTAGAATGATTTTAAGAGTGATTATAGATACACCGAATGAAATATTCCATTCCCACATGAGCTGCTATGCAACACAGACATGCGACATGACACAGGCACTTTGAACACTTAGTTTTTAAGAATTGGAGAACACCACATTGGGAGCCTGTTACAAAAATTACTTGTATTTTTTGATATGGGCAAAAAATAACTGACACCTTAAATCATATCTATCCTTACATCATTCCTAACAGTTTCCAGCAGAAAGGCATTTTATCAATAAACCATAACTTGTCTCACCAAAAGACTTCCTCTTCACTGAGCTAGAGCCTACTATTTCGTTTAATAACCCTGACGTGTTTTGTGAGTGTCCAGAAACATGTCATGGGAAGATAATGACTGAACTTTTTTGGATATTATAACTTGGACGGACAATTGGGCTTCCAGAAAAAAAGGAATGGGTTGAGGGATTCTCTGTGATTCGGCTCAATATCTGGAAGCTCCTTAGAGAGAGACCTAACCTTAGGATCTTGCAGTGTTTACACATTATATCTGTTTTGTTTTCTAGGTTTTAGTCCCATACAACAGAGCTTAATGAAGCTGTCCGGTTGAGAAGAATATGATGACAGTTGCAACAAGTGTAGTGATCAACAATTTCTTTGTTCTGGTTTTCCTGGTATAAAGTCTATTCTATATCGACAAAAGCAAAATGTGGAGGAAGCATGCACGTAAGCAAAGTTACAGGCATTCGTGATACCACGCTTAAGCTTGTTTGGGTTAAAGTGGATTTCAAATGAAGGTGAAGTGTTCACTTTGAGCAAAAACATGTTATGCTGAAGTAAATAACGGAAGATGAAATAGAGGTGCAAAGATGTACTTTTTTTGGGTTCATTTCATAATTACAATCCTTAAAGTGAAGTCGAAATTTGTGTAAGTTAAATGGAAGTTGGAGTTGTCCTCACTGAATTCTTTGTTTGAAGAGACATTAAATCCCTTACTTTAAAATCACATTCACCCGAATGGGGCCTTTATTCTTGGGACACTACCATATGTTGATGATTATATAACTTGATTTTTTTCAGGATGTTGCTTTGGCCATGGTTTCCATGAGACCCATCCCTCTTGGTCCCATAATGGAGAAACTGTCTCTGACACCTGAAAAATATGGTACCGGTCGGCGATTCTTCATTCAAACCCTAGATGATAATGCACTATCACCTGATGTCCAGGAAAAGCTGGTGAGGGAGAACCCTCCTGAAGGAGTCTTCAAGATCAAAGGCAGTGACCATTGCCCTTTCTTTTCAAAGCCCCAGTCACTGCATAAAATTTTGCTTGAAATTGTGCAGATTCAGTAGCTTAAATTTCTGTTACGGTAATTCTTTTTCACCTTACCGGAAGATACCTTACCTTGATTTCGTTAAATAGAAACAGGAGCTGCTTTCTTCCTCTTCTTTTCTTCTTTTGAAATATGGATATAGGCATTAGGGAGGGTCTGAACTCATTTTCTATTCATAGTAGGTTAATGTAAAGATAAAAAGTATTTCTTTGGTCAACAAGGATATTATTTCACTAGATTCTGTGTTATGTATACATGTTACTGTTTCCGCGTAGTATTTTGTACCAAAATCATGTAACAATGTGCATAGTCTAGCCAAGAGGCCTTTGGCCCAACGGTGTTAAGGCGCACTTACGTGCTAGGAGTAAAGAGGTCAAGAGTTCAACTCATCCTCTAAGGTGCTTTAGTGCTTATCTAACTATTTTAACAATACTAACTTTCGCCTAGCAAGATGCCCAACTCCGCATGCGTTTGAAGCTCAGGTCCCTGTTTACAACTTGCTATTTTGCGCGCTTGATGCAATTCAAGGCATTTTGCGTACTTAGCTGGTTTGTGAATTCTGTGCACTGACTTTAGTATTGGGTTACTTGAGTACTTTATTGGAATTGATTTTGTTAAAGAATGGAAACAGTGCCTCCACTACTCAATCAGATCGATCACAGAATCCTTCCAATTGCACTTTTGGTTTATGCCATTGCCCGACTGTTGCAACTTTTGCTCCTGCCTTCTGAGAAAAACGTGGGTGCGGCCATGCGGGTATGGCCACCTGGTGCCCGAGACCATGCATCTCGGCTGTCTAAAAGCGTATTGAACGGTCCAATTTATTCCCCCCTCTTTCTCTTTCTCTCTTTGCAATTTGGGCCGTTCAATTTTGGACGGCTGAAATACGTGGTCGGGCACCACATGTCCATAATCGACATGCACCCAAGTTTTTCTCTGCTTTTTGGTGGTGAATCTCTCCTTGCAATCCATTTCCTTTCCTTTTTCCCTAAGGTCGTGTTTGGAAGCTGTTTAAGAAAACTAGAGAAGAAAATTCAATTAAAAGAGGGAAATCGAACAAAGTTAAACATGTCTTGCACATGTATTTTGGTTTCTTTGTTCTCCCTCTTGAGATTCCAAGCAGAGTGGATATAAATTTAATTTTCCTTGCTCTCCACCTCTTTCCATGGTTTCTAAACAGGGTGTTAATAAAGTGGGGATAAAATTGGTTCGGTTCAGTTGGGTGGGTGGGTGCAATTGCTTTTCAAAAGAATGGTAAAAAAGAACAGTTGATTCATAAATAGGCTTGGAAAACTTATATTCGTAACAAACTGGTGAAGAAGGTAACGTATGACCAAAAATATAAATGAGTAATGAAACTTAAATTAACTACCAAATAAAAATTGAGCAACACAGAGAATACTCAGGTTAGGGTTTGATTTTTGGGACATTTACCATCAGGTCACCATTGGATTCCTTAATTACCATCAGGTCAAGTCCAACTCTAAAAAATTCTCATCAACTCCCCAACCCGTATAAAAATGCCTAAATCATAGGTTACCCTATGAAAGTGCATAAAATTCTCGGGTATCCTATGAAAGTGCCTAAACCACTAAATCTTATAATAGGAAAGTGCACCATAAACCTAAACTCTAGGGTACCCTAAGACTAGGGTGCCCTTATGATTAGGGTACCCTACGACTCGTGTACCTTATGAAAGTACCTAAAATCCTAGGGTATCTTATGAAAGTGCCTAAAATTCTAAGATACCTTACGACTAGGGTACCCTATGAAAGTGCCTAAAATCCTAGGGTATCCTACGACTAGGGTACCCCATGAAAGTGCTTAAAATCCTAGGGTACTCTATGAAAGTTCCTAAAACACTAAAACCCTATAATAGGAAAGTGCACCTTAAACCTAAACTCTAGGGTACCCTTATGACAAGGGTAACTTACGACTAGAGTACCCTACGAAAGTGCCTAAAATCCTAGGGTACTTTAAATCCTATGGTACTTTATGAAAGTGCCTAAACCACTAAAACCCTATAATAGGAAAGTGCACCCTAAACCTAAACTTAAAAAAAGAGTGACTTACCTTAGTGGTAATTAAAAAAAATGACTTACCTTATTGGTAATTAGACATCTCTTTTCTAGACCTAGAGGTAATAATCCCTTGATTTTTCTTTTCGTCTTCATAGGCCCAAGAATGCATTTGCAATTTTATCCGGAAGGAAATGGAAAGAGATTTATCAAAAGGAAATTGCTATATTACACTAACTGTCCATATAACACTTTTTTAATGGATAAATCTATGTATTGATTAGTGCATTGATGTAGTAATGTCATTTGAGCATTTAATATAATAGTTGGTACACTAGTTAGTGTTTGTAGCATTGGTCTTATCGAAAAATCAGTGTAGAGCACATTTCTCATTAGAATTTAGAAGTGTAGTTTTTGGGTTGTCTACTCCTGGATCTATTGAAATTCTTACTCTACTACCCAAAAAAGAAGGGTGTAGTATGGGACGGAAAGAAGTTGCAATACCAATTCCCAAATTTACCCTTTAAAGGCCGAGCCAAAAAAAAAAAACCTTTAAAGAGGCCAATGTGAGCAGCCTGTGGTCACTTCCCGTCTAAATTGTTAGTGTGAACACGTGTTGGGTTGCTAAAAAAATTCGGTGAACCTTGAAACCGATTTGAATGAACCGATCCGTACGTTTTGGATTGGAATCAAGGATTAATGGTCTAGACCCGGATTCAAAAATTAAAAAACCATGACTGGCGGTCAGGACATTGATTTTCATTTTGAAACCATGCACTAATTGGACCGAACCGTGAGATATTTATTATATATATAAATAAAATAGGGTGGTGTTAATGCCAAAACCATTTTTGGCATAAACAAAAATGGTTTTGGCATTATCATTTCACATAAAATAATGGGGTGTTCTACTAACAAAAAATAGTTTTTTCTAAAAATCAAAATAGGTTATTCTCTCACAATACATCACATAAAAAATTGTGAAAAGTCAAAAAAAAAATCTAAAAACTAGCTTAGTGGAATACTCCCTAAATATATAGTTAAACCTTGAAAATTTTATGGATTGGAAACCAGTTGCTAGGTTAGAAACTGGTTCCTGGTTCTTGTTTTCCTGCACTTGAATGTAGAAATTGATTCCTTTATAGTTTAATATAACGCTTAATCTAATTCTAAAGTATTCCATTAGTAAATGCTTTTACTTGCTGGTTGTTGTATTTTCGTTATATTATGAAATGTAGATAAAAATTTGAACCGATCCATGACTCATGGATTGGATTAAAATCGCACCGTAAGACTTAAGGTCCTAAAAGGACGCATATTGCATTTTTTTTTAAAATCATGACTTACGGATTAGGATTGGATTCAAAGAAATCTAATTCGATCCAAACCTTGAGCAGTCCTAAGCACGGGGTACTGTTACATTCGATTGGAGTAGTTCACTTAAATTTACAGGGTTTCAGTTGTCTAAATCAGAACTATAGGGATCAAATTCAAACTCGGACCAAAACTATAGAGTCCAATAGTGAATTCAAAACCTAGTTAGAGCCTGTTTGGGCGCTGTGTTTTCTCCTTTTCACTTTCCCATTATCAACTTCTACATGTTTGGCTGCCCAAACTGAAAACAGGTTCTCAGTTTTTCACTTTCTAAGCCAAAAGCCATAATTTGGTTATTACCTCATTTTCCATTTCTACTTCTCCTTTTCACTTTCTCTTCAATTTCCTCTCTCATTCCTACCCCTCTCTTCCTCCCCCTTTTCCACCACAAGCATGAAACGCGAGAGAGAGAGAGAGAGAGAGAGAGGAAAGGCAAGCCTCCTGCCATTGGGGTTTGGGTTAGGATTTTCTATTTTAGAGGTCGAGTGGGTAGATTAGGGCTTGAAATGAAGCTTTTTAAATCATGAATGGTGAGGAGAGAGAGCGAGAGAGAGAGAGAGAGAGAGAGAGAGAGAGAGAGAAGAAGAAGAAGAAGAATTTTGGCCCTTTTGGGTTATGAATGCTCAGGAGACAGAAAGAGAGAGCAATACCACTTCTCTTCTTCTTCTTTTTCTTCTTCTTCTTTTTCCCCTGAAAAATTGTTAAATCTCAAATGGATAGGCTATCCATCTCAAGTATTTTTCAAAAAAAAAAATAATAATACTCCTACCTTTTTAATTGCTAATTTTTTTCCCAATATAATTTTTAAAAAATGCTAAAAAGATATTTTTACACATTTTTAATGTCATAATCACAAAACAGGGGCAAAATGGTAAACAATTCATCCACAATTCATTTTTATCATCATTCTCCTAAACACTCCTATTAAATTTAAAATACATTCTAACCATAATCCAAAAAATCAAAAATCCAAAAACTAAAAATAAAAAACAAAAAACGAGGCTTTCAAACACCTCTTGAAAGTCTTTCCAAACCTACAGGTCGTCGTAAATACGGTCATTCGCTTCTACGTAGGTAAATTCCTTTTGGCGATCAAATTAGCGTCAATAAGTAAATTCTATCCTGTACCCTACGTTTCCTCTCTCTCTCTCTCTCTCTCTCTCTCTCTCTCTCCGCGGCTCTTCGATTCTTCCTCTCTCTCCAGCCCCGACGATATACCTCAAAGTAATTAGGTACGTACGTATGGATCAATTTGTTGCTTTTGTTGATGGATTATTCCTTTTTCTGATCCTCCTCAAATAAGTTCTTCGTTGAATTGGTTTCCTACCCGTTGAAGTAAGAGCTTTTTTGTGGCCAATTTTGCTTTTCTCGTAGAGTTGTGGTTGTGAATTGTGATTGTGGTTGTGTTTTTATGCTGCTGCATCGAATTAGAAATATGGTGGGGATACCTAGTCAATGATATGAATTGATACCCTCTTAGGGTTTGCTTGGGGTTCGGCCTTTTGTTTTGTTTGTCGCCGCTTTGATTTGGTAATATTCTGGGACTGATAATAGATTGGTAACGTAAATTCCGTTGATGCAATCTTTAATCAGTCGGAGAATGTGCCAGAAAAACAAAAGTAAAGGTTGATTTTTGGTCCTTACGGATAATAAGGAGTATTTATTATCAGACCATTATTTCTCAGTTTTGTGGCTGTATGACTATTTATTTTTGTTAGTTTGAATCTGCAAAATGGACCCCTTTAATTGCTTCAACATCTGTATAATTTTGTTCTTGGCTTTAGAATATATAATTTGGATTTACCGTAGTGCCCACAAACCGTAAGGGTACTTTACTTGAGTCAGAGGTGAGGTTAATCCTTCTGGAAATTGCTTTTGCATAGAGCTTGGAGCTTTGAGTTGATGGCGTTTGGCGAGGGAAAGAATTCCCCAACCCCATTCCTTGTTTCTTGGGTTCCTTAAATCTACACCAGCATAAAATGAACTATGAGTGGTAAAATCTACATGAAGTAAACTACGTTAGAAATTAGGCTAATGGATGTTGAATGTTCTATTAATACTTCGTGAGCTGGTGCAAGTTGTATGTAACTTACCTTAGGATAGGAGAGAAGAACAGATTTTGTGAGGTTCATTTATTTTCAGCCAAACTAATGTCAGGCTGCAGGACTTTATGGAATTGTATGCATTTTTGTGGCTTTAGCTAGAGGAATGAGTTTTAGCGTGACATGTATTTCCCAATCATTAGAAAGATTTCTAATGATTTTTGGTTTCTTTCTTTGCTTAGGTATATATTTTCCTGTGACTAGAATACTAGATCCAAATCAAATTCCATCAAGTAAAAGCCAATTGAAACAAGTCAAAGTACATATCAGTAAATGTGGCCCATTTAGTTTCCATCTTTGCGAATTTATCTCATTTTAAAAAAATTGGAGGGTTGTGAGAATGTAAACATAATGGAAAACATGGGCTTCTAATGATGTTTTCCAACTGGTGGGAGTTTGGAATTCACTATGTTATATTTTGGAATGCGTGTTATTTTGTTCTGATCTGTCCAGAAGTTTTTACCTGACTTTGAATATTTCTTAAATTTTGGAATGCCAATGATGCTGTTTTCATATTGCTTCATGCATGTTGTTTAGATTGGAAAGTTATGGCTAGGGACGCAAAATGGTACTGATATCTGTCATTCTTACAGAAAATTTGATTTTGTAGAATGGGTGGAAGCTCAATCGATAATGACTGGGAGTTCACTTCCCCTTCAAATGGAGTTCGGACTGTGGTGTTAGTTGGACGTACGGGCAATGGAAAAAGTGCAACAGGCAATAGCATCATTGGAAAAAAAGCCTTTAAGTCAAGGGCTAGCTCTGCTGGTGTTACCAGTACTTGTGAGCTGCAGAGAACTGTGTTGAGAGATGGCGAGATTCTTAACGTCATTGACACTCCCGGTATAAATCTTTTAGTGAGCAATGTTATTGCAATTCCTCATGACTCCAAGCGTTGTGTGCATAATTGCATATGGAAACAACCAACGGTGTTAATGTGTTGGTTGTAGGTTAATAGAACATGAAAATGGAAATGAGCAGAATTCCAAATTAATCAATAAGGCGAACATTTTAATGAGACATGCTATCAAACTCATGTGTTGTTTTGGATTGAACTGCTAAGCCAAATTATTTCTATTTTTTTTGTAGGATTATTTGATTTTTCTGCCGAATCTGAATTTATTGGGAAAGAAATTGTCAAATGCATCAATATGGCCAAGGATGGTATCCATGCAGTTGTGGTAGTTTTCTCAGTCAGGACTCGCTTTTCGAAAGAAGAGGAAGCTGCTCTTCGTAGCTTGCAGACTTTGTTTGGGACAAAGATTAATGACTATATGATTGTGGTCTTTACTGGTGGTGATGAACTTGAAGAAAATGATGAAACATTGGAAGATTACCTAGGTCGTGGATGCCCGGAGCCTTTGAAGGTAGAATATCTAAATCCTCTTGATCTTTGTATGTCTATATTTCGTATTCATCGTTGCTTATGATGTGATAACTCGTGATAATTTTATAAGTAACTTATGGGCTCTCTATTTTGTCTCCCGTTGCAGATTTTTTTGTTAATAACTTAAGATGTCCGGGTGCTCATAAGCACCCCGACTAGCTCCTAGGGTACCAATCAACAGACTTATAAGGGAGAAAGCCTTGTATAGACTATACTAGCACAAGAGTTGATAGCTCCTAGTTTCGAACTTGACTTTAGGAGGGAGCCTAGGAAGCACGGGTATGGTACGGTGCTGGTATGGGATACGGCAAAAACCCAAAAAAGTAGGGAGCGGGTACGACAATTTTTTAATGTATCTTTTTACAATTTTGGCCTAATTCATTAGATATAACAATTATAACATATTTTATATATAGAAGCAAGACAACAAAAGCTAATAGTGCTTGAACTTGAACCCATACTGCTTGATGGACTCATCTTCCTATGAAATTAAGTGCAATAGCCTAATTTTTTTGCATGCAACTATCATATATTTCAAGATGGAGAGCACAAGATATTTTAAGGCCCATTTAAAAAATCAAAAAAATGAATAGATTTTGATATAATAATGAGGTAGAAGGGGCAGAGAGAGAGATAGAGAGAGAGTTGTATTGCTGGAGGAAGATTAACAAAAAAGATTTATCAACCCTGCTCTTGTTTTTCCAAAATCAAGCTCTAGATCTAAGTTGTGGTCTCGAGTTTATGGCTTTATCGCATTGAGTTCTTGCATATTAAGACTAATAGTTCAAGGTTTCTTTCCATGCAGAATCCCTAAAATTTTGAAAACTTTATGAATATGCTTAAAAGTACCCAACGAAGTACCCATAAGCTCAAAAGTACCTGGTACGTTTTTGGAGTACCCAATACGTATTTTGGAGTACCCATGAAGTACAGGTACCCAGTACGGGTACTTTGGGGTTTTAAAAGTACTAGTGATTCATACGAGGGAGCAAACCCTAAGTCCCAAGTGTTGACCACTAGGCCAATCCCTTGGGGTTAGTCCCTTTGCTAGTTTTGGATGTACATAGGATTTCCCCCTCTGTTTCCAGCGGTGCAACTATTGCCATTTATGTGGAAGTAATAGTAACATACAATTTTTGCTTTTTGCTTTTTACTTTCTTTTTGCAGCTGGGAATATGCCATCCTTTTAGCAGTAAGAACCAAGAAATATTTGCGTAATCCTAGTTATTTATATTGTCTACTGATGGGAGAGTTCGTTTGACGTTGCATGTGGATAAACTTGAAAGGCATTTGAGCTTCCCTGTTTGAATGCTTGAGAGATAAATTACTTCGTCAACTGAATGGTGTTTATGTAGCTGGTTTTGAATTCGATCGACTGATTTCTGAATGCTTGCTCTGCATATATTATGATATGTAATTGCTGTTCATTTCATTTGGTTAAACTTTTAGTTTGCATGATTGTAGTACAGTGCGGTGTTGTCGCTTTTTCGCTAGTCCATATGTTATTTGAAATCAGTAGAGTTCAGTTTAAGCTTTCCCAGTTGAACCTTTAGTGTGTTCATCACTATACACTAGATGGTCTTTGGTGGGTTTCATTGTCAGTGTCTTAACATTTTTCTCAAACATTTCCATTTGCAAATCTGTCATGGGAAGTTCGCCTCTTGTTAACGAAGTTCTAAATCTGGTGATTGTTGACTGGGCTTCTTTTCGCAATCCTGTAATATGGGATTGAGCAGGGTTTTTAAAAACTTTCGAAATTGGGGAAACAGTTAAGAACTTGTTTTGGTCATTGCCAATTCGAATAGCACATACTATAGCAGTGCTAAAGGATGTACTTGCTGTGACACCACAAGGGAAGGGTTTACTGGGTGCAACAGTGGTGTGACTACTTTAGATGCCTGTTATGCCCACTATTTCACGGCTTTTAAATACCATTAAAGCAAGCAATAATTGCTTTCAAGGTTAAGAAGCGCAGTGTTGATAGTTAGCTTGTTGCATGGACAAGCTTTACATACTGTTTCTTTGTTGCGTCGATGATATCTTGATGTTTAAGTTTTGACGTATTGGGCAGGGCTTCTTGTTTAGTTCTTTTTTTTGTATTGCCTTCGGTTAATTTCAGCCAATGCGTATTGTTGACTATCCTTTTATTCCTGCCTACCAGACAGAACTTTCTGGATGATTGACCTACCCTTGACTTTGTTATTTACCTGGTGGGATATACTGGTTCAGTTTGGTTGCATTTACTTCCATCACCTCTGTCGTCTGGTCGAGAACTCAGTTCAGTCGATTCTTCCCCTCCCTTTCCTCGTGGACAACAAAATCGTTCGTTTCTATTTTCTAATTTTGATTGACCTCGTAGGGAGATTTTGTACTCTTATGTGTCTATCTTTTATCCCTACGAAATATCTCACGAAATAGGACGATCCTAGAAGATATAAGCAGAACATATGTTAAAATTGAAATTTCTATTGTGTCTTGTCACTAGTCTGTGTCTATGGTGCTCAGTATCAAGGCTCTTGGCCTATGTAGACACTGACACGGACATGGGAATTCTAAAAAATGGACATGGACGTGGCGGGGGACACGTTAAAGGTTTTCTGATATTGTATATAAATATATCTTATATGTGTGCAGCAACAGTTTATATACATAGATATATACACTTTTCGTTTAATATGTAAGACATTTATACCAGTACATACACACACATGCATGTTAGATACACATGATGACAGAGATTTATACATTGCATATATACTAGTACATACGTACATATATTTGTATACATGCCGCGCACACATAGTGAGAGAGAGGGAGGGAGAGGGTGAGAAATTGTGAGAGTTAGAGAGTGGGCATGTCCAATACATGCCCCTGTGTCTCCTAAGTTTGCCTGTGTCCAATACACAGACGCGGCGACCTCTAGAAGTATTGGTGCTTCATAGCTCTTGTCTCATTTGTGTGCTTCCTTTGATTAGGCTTAATTCCAACCCTAAGGTTACGATAAGTAAGATTCCTTATCTTCCTCTCTGTTTCTAGGTTTGATTGTAAGATTAGGAATGATAAGTTCAATGGCTTAGCATGCAACTACAATTTGGTGGGTTTCTGAAGCCTAATTAGTGGACTCGAGTTAGCAATGGACTTTGATAATTGATTTGTCAGACCAATATGCTCGTGTAAGATGCTGAATTACAACAATACAAAATGGTTTGACTTCATGGCAAGAGAATTTTCTTTGTAAGGGCACGCAGAGAGTTGATTTCTTTAGGCCAAGTGTACTTCTAACTTAGTGGTATGACTCCTTTTGGCTTTTGTGAAGTGTGATACTCTTCTCTGTTTTGAAACACCAAATTTTAAATTGTTCGTATTCTTGATGGATTTGCTAAAAGATATAAAATTGCTAATTGATTTTTTGTTATCATGTTTCAAACATCGGTGTAGGACATCCTAGACCTATGTGAAAACCGAAGAGTTCTGTTTGATAATAAGACTAAGGACGAAGCCAAGAGAGAAGAGCAACTTGAGCAACTTCTCTCCCTTGTAAACATGGTCATAGAGAAGAATGGTGGTCAACCATACACAGATGAGTTATTTGTGGAATTGAAGGTAAGGCACTGGTTGATTTTCTGTATGATATCTGAATTATCATGATGATACTTGAAGCAAAATTAGAATGGATTTCCTATGTATATTTGACAGAGAGGAGCTATGAAACTTCGTGATCAGACAGAAAAAGTTGATTCCTTGGAAGGTTACTCGAAACACGAGATATATGAGTTGAAGGAGCAGATGCATAGATCCTACGAAGATCAGCTCAAGCGAATAACTGAAATGGTATTGATATATACCTCTTTTATACTATAGCTGTTGCCTGTTGTAAATGTTTTGTTTCACACTTAGTAAGGCTTTGTTCAGTTCGATGTGCTTATAATTGGTTTAAGTGCCTGTGCTAATAATGTCATTGGTTTTTTTGCTGCCCCATGGTAGGTTATGGAGACATGTACAATTCAAAAAGTCCATTTTACTCCTAGCATAATGTCCTGCCTTTTTGGTAGATATATATAATTTCCGGGAAAGCTTTACCTGACCCTGAAAACAGTTGTCTCATTAGACCTGGTTGATTTTAAACTCAATTGTCTACAATTTGACCGTAGAAAATGACTATTATGTTACATTGATGTGAATTAAATAACTTGGTTATGAATTGATAACATGATTTATTGGTGCAAGTACCATTTGTAATCGCAGAGAATACCTATCTGCTTTCAGGACAAGCCTTAACGTTCCCATTAATAAGAGCTACCATTCGCAAGTTGTGGATAGTAACGTTTATATATGCTGGCATTTACGGATGCTTACTTCTGCAGGTTGAATCAAAGCTCAAGGAGACTACTAACAGGCTTGAACAACAATTGGCAGAAGAGCAAGCTGCACGATTGAGGGCAGAAGAGATTGCTCAAGCAGCTCAAATGAAGTCAAATGATGAAATCCGTAAGCTGAGAGAGCATTTGGAGAGAGCTCAGAGGGAGACCCAGGAGCTTCGTAAGCAAGCTGAAAGTGGAAGGTGTGCTATTTTGTGATGACCTGAGGATGCAAGTGATGCATTTTCTTGTGATGACATGAGGATGCAAGTGATGCATTTTCTTGAGCAATACAATGGGCATGTGCTGTTGATACAAAAACAAGTTCAAGGACAGAAACCCCTCTCTCTCTATCCCCCAACACAGTTATGACTCCATTACCTATGTAAATGTTTACTACCGAGATTTATAATTTACCTAAATATTTTTGTCTATATATGTCTTATGCATGTGTGCGGTACTCTGTCTTTTGCAATCTATGTTGTGTTGGAGTTGAATTTTCTTGGAGTTTTCGCACTGGGAAAATTGAATTGGCTCATTTCTTTGGAACAAGTAGACATTTTTTTGTCTATTTACTAAAGCAACTTGAAACTAGTATAATTTCAAAGCTTGTTCTCATTGTTCTGGTTCTATCCGTGGAGGGGGCATGTTCATTTGTACCTCTTGAAGTCTCATGTTCCTTGTACTACTCAGCTCTCCATTTTCCTGCAAAATAAAAGCCTTTGAACGCGGAGAAGTCTATTAACCCTACAATTTCCAGATGATGCATGATAATGCCACACCGTATTGTTGTCCGTTAAAAAAAAAACAAAAATTGTGCCGCAGTAGACCATGTTATGCTAATAGCATTTGAACACAATCAAAATCTCCAGTGTTCCTCATGTCTGTAAGGAGATGCTCTTCGGATAGGGTTTTGAGAACCTGGTACTCACTTTTTTGTGGACCCGTCAAATTCAATGTAATCTTTTCTCTCATCTGCATTTTTGGGAACACTATTCTAGTTCACACATTCTGCGAAATGGGTCCATGGGGTCTACTTTGAAGACCCACACAAATGATCCACACGGTCCATTAGTTCTAAAATTATTGTTTGAGTCAAAAAAAAATCAAGTCAATCGTATAACTTTAAGTACTTGATCCAGTTGTCTAACTTTCTTTCAAACTGTTGTCATAATTCAGGATCCTAAATTGTGAATGAATAATTAGAAGATTGATAAACCACTAATAGTTTTTCAAATGAGCTGATTTTTTAGGAGACACTTAAAATAAATATTTTAAAAGTAATAAATGGCTTAGATCATTTGTGTGTGTCTTCAAAGCAGACTTTACAGACCCATCTCACACAATGTGTGGACTAGAGTAGTGTTTCCAAAAATGTAGATGAGAGAGAAAAGATTGGAATGACTTTGAGGGGCCCACATAAAAAAGTAAGAACCGGGTTCTCAAAACCCAATCCGAACATGGTGAAAATTCCCCGTGTGTTTGTTTTAGATCATTTTCCCTACTTTGTGTTTGTAAATCTCCAACAGCTTCTCCAGTCACTTTTCCAAATGCAGCGTTTGTATCGCCTTGATTCTTTTGTTAATTAGCTAAAAGAAAGTAGTTCATTAATCTCAGAGAGAAATTTAAGCACTAATACAACTTGAAAGGGTGAAAGGAAGAGCAACATCATCACTAGAAGGGATCTCATGTACACACAGAAATATAGCAACTCTCCAGTATCCAGAACGTAGCCAGATTTGCAGCCAAATTCTTCAACCAAAATGACAAATTTTGGTTTTCAGAAGCCATAGCGACCTTAAACGTATAAAAACTTGTTACACCCAAAATCAGTTTACATTGTCTTTCTGAAACTCCACCTCCCCGATCCAAAGCAATTAATCTACCTGCTGTATTTTGACACTAGGAGGTGCAATGGCATAGCTGTTGGTGGGAATTAGAAGGCTGGCTGTTTAGTACTTCACATCTTTGTAACAGGCTCAAGCCTGCCATTTGTCCCTCTAGTTCAATAACATCAATCAACCACTCCTTTCTCGTGCAGATCTCCTTGTGTGTCTTCACAAGCTCCATTTTTTCTTTTCAAGCTTCTTGAATCCTTCATCAAGCTATTGAAGTTCTCCATCAAGTTTCTTAACGATGAGTTGTACAGAATCTAACTTCTTCTGGAGACCATCACTTGTCTCCCTACCTTGATCCCGATCCACACTACTAGGCAGGTCTTTAGTATCTATGACTGCACCTCGTTGCTTTGCGATCTTTTCCTCTTGATCTCGTCTGGAAAGGACAAAAGGGTCCACAAGTTCACTACCAACTTGGAGGCCAAAGTGAGCGCGCACCACTTTCACCAAACTGCAAAAGGCAAAATCTATTCAAAGCGACAATTTTCAGCAAGTGTGAAGGAGTAAAACCATTTCAAAATTAGACTTTGAGTAGCATCTTCAAGCTTGGTGTTACACATGCTATATATGGCATCACATTCTATCATTGAAAACAACATCTTTACGTTTGAAAACAACATCTATGATAGGCACAAACGTAAAGATGTTTTCAATGATAGTATGTGATGCTGTACATAGCATGTGCAACACCAAGCTTGAGGACGTTACTCTAAGTCTACTTTTGAAATGGTTTTACTCCTTCACGCTTGCTGACAATTGCGGCTTCAAAATAAATTTTGCCTTTCGCAGTTTGGTGAAAGTGGTGCGCACTCACTTTGGCCTCCAAGTTGGTGGTGACCCTGTAGACCCTTTCCTCCTTGCCAGACTAGATCGAGAGGAAAAGATCGCAAAGCAACAAGGTGCAGTCATAGATACGAAGACCTCCCTAGTAGCGTGGATCAAGATCAAGGTAGGAAGAAAAGTGATGGTCTCCGGAAGAAGTTAGATTTTGTGCAGCTCATCATTAAGAAACTTGATGGAGAAATTCAAGAGCTTGATGAAGGAATCGAAGAGCTTGAAAAGAGGAAAATGGAGCTTGTGAAGACATGAGGAGATCTGCAAGAGAAAGGAGTGGTTGATTGATGCTATTGAACTAGAGGGACAAATCCCAAGCTCGAGCCTATTACAAAGATGTGAAGTACCTAAACAGCCAACCTTCTAATTCCCACCAACTGCTATGACATTGCACCTCCTAGAATTCGAATTTTTTTCGCATCCTAGCATGGTAGGGTAAGAGTCAAGACACAGCAGGTAGATTAATTGCTTTGGATCGCGGAGGTGGAGTTTCAGAAAGACAATGGAAATTGATTTTGGGTGTAACACATTTTATCTGTTTAAGGTCGCTATAGCTTCTGAAAACTAAAATTTGTCATTTTGGTTGAAGGATCTGGCTGCTTTCTAGATGCTGGAGTGTTGCTATATTTTCTCTTTTTGTACACGAGATCCCTTCTAGCGATGATGTTGCTCTTCCCTTCACCCTCTCAAGTTGTACTAGTGCTTAAATTTCTCTCTGGGATTAATGAATTACTTTTTTTTTAGCTGATTAACAAAAGAATCACAACGATACAAACGCTGCATTTGGAGAAGTGACTGGAGAAGCTGTTGGAGATTTACAAACACAAAGTAGGGGAAAACGGTGTGGCATTAGCAACTTAGCATGCATCATGTGCGAATTATAGGGTTAATAGACTTATCCACGTTCAAATGCTTTTATTTTGCAGGAAAATGGAGAGCCATAGTAGTAAAAAGAACAGGGGGATTCAAAAGGTACAAATGAGCATGCCCCCTCCACAGATAGAACCAGACCAATGAGAACAAGCTTCAAAATTTTAGTAAATAGACATAAAAATGTCTACTTGTAACAAAGAAATGAGCCAATTCAATTTCTCAGTGCAAAAACTCCATGAAAATTCAACTCCAACACAATATAGATTGCAAAGACGGAATACCGCACCCATGTATAAGATATATATAGACAAAAATATTTAGGTTAATAATAAATCTTGATAGTAAACATTTACATAATGGAGTCATAACTTAGAGAGAGAGAGAGAGGTTTATGTCCTTGAACCTGTTTTTGCATCAAAACCACATGCCCACGGTATTGCTCCAGAAAATGCATCACTTGCATCTTCATGTCATCACAAAATAGCACACCTTCCACTTTCGGCTTGCTAGCGGTGCTCCTGGGTCTCCCTCTGAGCTCTCTCCAAATGCTCTCTCAGCTTACGGATTTCATCATTTGACTTCATTTGAGCCACTTGAGCAATCTCTTCTGCCCTCAATTGTGCAGGTTGCTCTTCTGCCAATTGCTGTTCAAACTTGTTAATAGTCTCCTTGAGTTTTGATTCAACCTGCAAAAGTAAGCGTCCATGAATGCCAGCATATACTATAAATGTTACTATCCACAACTTCTGAATGGTAGCTCTTATTAATGGGAACGTTTTGTTCTTGTCTTGAAGGGAGATAGGTATTCTCTACGATTACAACTCGTACTTGCACCATTAAATCCTTTTTTCAATTCGTAACCAAGTTATTTAATTCACATAAATGTAACATAGTAGTCATTTCTATAGTCAAAGTGTAGACAATTGAGTTTAAAACCAACGAGGTCCAATGAGACAACTGTTTTTAGGGTTTCATAGGTAACCAAGATTATGAATCCCGTACCGGTTAAGGTACCGGTTTTCCTACTAGTATGGTATGGTACCAGGCGGTACCGGATACTGTTTCAGATTTAGCGCTATTACCATTCTGTATAATTACAAATATACATTTTGTAGCATATTTTTTTGAAAATATTTTTTTATGACATTTTATAGAAAGAATATTTTTTACATCAGTTTTTCATAATTGTGAGTAACTAGAGCCTCAATATCTAGTGTACCAAAAACTTACTAGTAACTAAAGCCCAAAAGATTAGCAAGACGTGGCCCTACTTTTTTGCGACCCAACGGACCAACCTATACTCCATAAGCAGCACTACCCTAATGTATAGATACCGTAGGACAAAGTTACAAAACACAAACAACCACAGCAGAGCTGATAAAAAAAAAGAAGCAGAGCGCTGTTGGTCTCCACCAATGGAGAGATGTCGGCAGTAGGTCTTCCCCCTCCCCCCGCCGCGGGCGCTTCTGTGTGTGTGTGTCAAGTGCAAAATACCGGCTAAAATCCACCTTGTCGTCTTCTCATCTGAGATCAACCAAAATTGTCGGTACTCTCCGGTAAACACCGGTATTAGAACTCAGATGGTATTATAGGGTAAGGTTACTGTTTTCACACAAATCCAGTATATACTAGCCGGTGAGGTACGGGATTTACGACCTTGCAAGTAACGCTTTCCCGAAAATTATATACATCTACCAAAAAGGCAAGACATGATGCAAGGTGTAAAATGGACTTTTTTAAATGGTACACGTCTCCATAACCTATCATGGGGCAGCGAAAAATCCAATGATGTTATTAGCGCAGTCACTTAACCAATTATAAGCACATCGAAATGAACAAAGCCTCAATAAGTGTAAAATGAAACATTTAGAACACCAGGTAACGACTATTAGCATAAAAGAGGTATATATCAATGCCCTTTCAGTTATTCGCTTGAGCTGATCTTCATAGGATCTATGCATCTGCTCCTTCAACTCATATATCTCGTGTTTCGAGCAACCCTCCAAGGAATCAACTTTTTCTGTCTGATCACGTAGTTTCATAGCTCCTTTCTGTCAAATATACAGGGAAACCATTCTAATGTTGCTTCAAGTATCATCATGATAATTCAGATATCATGCAGAAAATCAACCGGCGTCTTGCCTTCAATTCCACAAATAACTCATCTGTATATGGTTGACCACCATTCTTCTCTATGACCATGTTTACAAGGGAGAGAAGTTGCTCAAGTTGTTCTTCGCTCTTGGCTTCGTCCTTGGTATTATTATCAAACAGAATTCTTCGGTTTTCCCATAGGTCTAGGATTTCCTACACCGATGTTTGGAATATAATACAAAAAATCAATTAGCAATTTAGTATCTTTTAGCAAATCCATCAAGAATACTACCAATTCAACATTTGGTGTTTCAAAATAGAGAGAGTATCACAAACAACAAAAGGAGTCATACCACTAATTTAGAAGTAACTTAGCCTGAAAAAATCAACCTTCTGCGTTCCCTTACAAAGAAATTTTCTCGCCATGATATCAAAGCATTTTGTACTATAATAATTCAGCATCTTACATGAACAAATTGGTCTGAAAAATCAATTACTGAACTCCACTTCTAACTCGAGTCCATTGCTAATTAGGCTTCACAAACCCAACAAATTGTAGTTGCATGCTAACCCATTGTACTTATCATTCCTAATCTTACAATCAAACCTAGAAACAAAGAGGGAGACAAGGAATCTTACTTATCCTAACCTAAGGGCTGGAAATTATGCCTAATCAAAGGAAGCACACAAATGAGCCAAGAGCTATGAAGCACTGATACTTGTAGAGGTCGTCATGTCGGCGTATTAGACACAGGGACACTCGGGAGACACGAGGACACGAATTGGACATGCTAGCGTCCCCCAAGTTCACGTGGCATATCTATTAAATCAAATTACTTTTTGGAGGGAGACACTCAGGGGACAAGACATGGACATGCGTGTCCAACAAATACACTCTCTGACTCTCACAATTTCTCACCCTCTCTCCCTACATCTCTCTCACTATGTATATGTATATGTGTGTGCGTGTGTGTGTGATGTGTATACAAATATATGTATATGTATGTATGTACCGGTGTATATGCGATGTATATATCTCCATCGTGTATATCTAACATGCATAAGTTTGTGGGAAAGGAAAATGCTTCAATATCCCCCGCTTGTATGGGGATACCGTATGCCCCGATCTAATGGTGTAGATCGATGCCACGTAGGCAAAAGTGAAGGGGCCAACTGGTAATTCCCAAAAAAAAAAAAAAAAAACTGAAACCCTAAGGGGTATGAGCAGAGGTACCTAACCGCCCTAAAAGGGATTAACAAAACGACTAAATGGAATAACAAAACCATTAAATGGGATAACCATGAGGACAACCTGAGTGGGCCATAAATTATAACCTCAAAAAGGCATAACTAAACCACAACATAGCATAATTGTTGTTTGAAAGCCACTAAATAACATAACAAGAACTATTAATTGAGATAACCAAAAAGCATGACGTGACAACCAAAAAGTATGACATGACAAGGGCAAACATAAAAGCCCAAAATGGTATAACTAGAATCACAATATGACATAACATTTGTTTAAAAAACCGCAACATGGCATTACCTAAACAACAAATCAGCATAACCTGTACTCACATTGAATTTTGTACATAACATTAAATGTGAGTGAGACCAGTGTCTAATCGATTCAACATTTTTTTTATTTTCAAAATTTTAAATTTAATTTATAATTTTTTTAAAAAGTTAACCATGGTTAAAACTAATGTGATTAAAATATGAAATGTAATTGTATGTTTTTGATTCTATGACAATGTTCTGACGCAAATACGTTCAGATCTCCGTCAAATTGTTTGAATGGGGTTGGAAACAGTGGATGGAAAAATATCTAGAAAATTAGGTAGAACGAGGGTTGAGAAAAGTGGATTGCAAAACATCTGAAAAATTAGGTAGAACGTGGGTTGAGAATGGTGGATTGCAAAATATCTGAAAAATTAGGTAGAACGGGGTGGATTGCAAAATATCTAAAAAATTAGGTAGAAGGGGGTTGATAATGGTGGCTTGAAAAATATCCGAAAAATTAGGTAGAACGGGGTTGAAAAATTAGTTGGGAGCAGGGGTTAAAAAATTAGATCACAACGGGTAATAACATAGATAATTGAATTGGGGTTGAAAAAGTAATAAAAAATGAGGTGGACGGAAAGTTCTAAATTTAATTAAATTTAGAACTGTTTGGTTTTAAAATAAAACCAACCACTTTTTGGAACCAAAATGCACAAAAAAACATTTTTTGTGCCAAAATACAGCAATGGTTATAGCCATTTTGCAACTAGCATTGGATTTGCTCTTATTATAGATCCTTAAAAAAATCAAATCAATTGAATAAAATGAAGTGTTTAATCAAAGGACACTTTCGTCCAAAATGTTTGCAAGTCCAAGAATTGAACAATTTACAATTTGTGTTAAAAAAAATTGAATAGTTTGATCAATCATTTATCAATTTCTAATTGAGAGAATTATTATAGGAAATGTTTTAAAAAAAGGATCGAAGTAGCATCTGGGTAAACCCCACATAAGGTGGATAATATTCACGAGGGGTGATCTAGCACCCAGTGAGCCAAGTGGTAAGTCTATTAATGTTAAGAAATATTGTCCCACGTTGCTTGGGAGCGGAATAAATAATCACTTAATATATGTTGAGACCTCTCTGCTCATTGTCAATTCGTTTTGAGATGAATATAAAATTTCCACAGTGAAATCCCCCCACTTAATAGTAGGTTTTCAATCCCCACCCTCGTTCACCCATGCCTTCTAATGTATCAGCAGATTAGTTCTTGCATGAGTGCGTAAAGGAGTAAAAAGGAAACATGGGAACGCTCAGAATGCCTAAAATAAGAGCCAAGGAAAAACCACCCAGTTCGTACAAGAACTAACAGAAACATTGAGATTGAGGCCCGCTAAGGTTGCACACTTAGAACGACTAAGAGTTGAAAATGGCTGGAGGAACAGCCCAAGCATTCAACCAAGTTGGGTCAATTGTTTAGCATCTTCAGTCAACTGCTTCCAACTTCTGTGAGAGGATGTGCACTTTGCTTGTGCTCAATAACCATTCCTCCAGAATATAAAGAGAATGCTTGACTGTGTTCCAGCTAAAGGTAAACAGGGTTAGAATTCAGAAACTGCAAGCTGCGCTAAACAACTGAGAACTGTAGGCCACACAAACATCAACTCATTTCATTTGGGACTCAAGCACACAACGTTTAAGTTCTACGGAAAAGATAACTTGCAGTTGAGAGAGAGAGAGAGAGAGAGACTTATTTATGTGTGTAATGCATCAACTATGATATAATTCAATGAATTAACTTCTCCAATTCAATAGATTTGATTTGAATTTACAGGAAGTAAAACATCTCTGTATTGTACAATCTAAACCGTGATATTCTTTGCGCAATTCTGATGGAACCATTGCCCATTGTCTAGCTACTCAATATCTTTGACAGCATCCTGTAGTACAAGCAAATGACAAGAAAATAAGCCACCATAGGATTGTCAACCTCATTGACCATACAAAGCCATGTATTCAGTGTAGGGAAAAGCGAAGGGAGCCACCCAAAGAGTCCACTGGAATTTTTCTGGTAACAACATGCATGTGTTACTTTTTTGCTTACTGGGTGTGTCCTCTTCCATCATTTCTACGGTTTTCTTTTTCATTGTTCGTGTTTTGTCTTGTGTTCCCTCTGTTGGAGACTGCAACATTATTTCTTCTTTTGGGGAAAAAAGATAAAAGAATAGAGACCATCTATAGGGATTCTCATGGAGAAATGAAAAGCACACAACTTAGGCGGGAGCCCAATTTTAAAACGTTGGGGTTCCACTTCTTTAAAAGGTTTCGTGAAAGTGGTAGCTAGGTGAACAAAATCGTTTTCCTTCATTGCGCACAGGGAGGGAGGGTGATATAATTGGTTAAAGAGCATCTTCCAACCATAAACATTCTCTTCAATCCAACATATCAAAGATCATTGTTCAAACCAAGAAATAACCCCCAAAAGTAAATTACTTGTTCCGTTATTTAAAGTACTAATTAATTTGACCGGGAATATACTCAAGAGTCGAACCTCAGCTGAAAATGCAAGCAAATTCAGAACAAGAAGGTTGCCCAGCTGATCACCGAAAATAAAAATTTGTTAGTACCCATTTATGGTATCTGGAAGGGATAGAATTAATACAGACCTTATAACTTTGGCATCAAAAAAGGACACCCAGTGAATTCAGATTCCCAGAATATCTCTTTAAGAAATTAGTCCTAGTAGGAGCCAACTTTCTTTTATCTTTAGGGCAAAGTTAGAGTTTCTTCCTTACCAAACAATGATCATATTAACAAAACTATATATAAGGAAATTGCAGACCAAGGCATTACCTGGGCTAATTTTGTAACATAAGCTGCAGCCAGCGCTGTTGCCAACAATCCTAGCCCAAGTGTAAGTAGCTGTCCATTTCCTCCGGTCAAACCCACATTGGATTCTTCTTGCTGTAACATCCCAAATTTAGATATGATGCAAAGACACATGGAAAGTAGACAAGAACTCAAAAGTATATTCACAAATAATTGCACTCATAACATTTCAAGCATCAAGCTCAAGCAGCCAACCTCAGTACCCTAACACAATGACTTCCATAACTAATCCCAATTAGAAATGATGCAATTGCTTAGCTGCAGCATGCCTCATAATTAGGAGAGCCTAATAACTGCCAACAGCGTTCAATTTTCTTAAGTTGTTTCATTTTGCAGAAGAACAAAAAAATTGCTCACTACCTAAGTCTTTTCATTTTTGGTCTATTCTTTGTTTGCGTTACACATGTTGGGAATCAGTTGTTGACCAAGCGAATCAAATAGTATGGAATGTGCCCGCGATTTTCTTTTCTCTTCTTCTTTTAGACATAAATTGTGTTAGAGCCCACTCCCTCCAAAACATTATATAGTCCACCCTCAACTATTTGCCACGGGAAAAGATGTCAACAATGCTTTCAAAGTAGACTCTAAACAAAACCAAATAACCCTCACAAAAGATACTTAAACAGAAGCAAGAGGGATTTGTAGCACTTCTTTCTTCCATACTAACATAAACTCATCCAACTTTTTCCCCTAAAAAGAAAGACAATAAGTGCTTCTTTTACCAAAAAGCCAGTTATTTGAATTGCACACATATTGCATTGATTATAGACGGGAAAAAGCACCGATGACTCACAATTATTGCTCTCCCAAATGCACCAGCACTAACATAAGCCCATGTTCCTGGAAGCATTCCAAGCCAACTGCATGACAAACATTGGTTACAATTTTCGAGTCGAAGTGGAAGACATAAGAATAGAGTTGAAAATTTGCTATAAAAAACTGGTTGAAGTGTGATTAAATTTTGGGCAGCTCCTCAATTAAAATGCAGTGATACGTACATATCAGTCTATCCACGAATCAGGACAAAATCATCCAGACAGTTGTTAACTTGTTAATTTTGATCTATCTTAGAATTGGGGCTTGTTATTTTCATAAAACTAAAAAATTCAACAGTTGGTCTTGTAATTAGAGATAGCACAATCATCCATATGGTGTACATGCACTTTAACAGCTATTGTTTTAGTGCTTGTGTATCTTCAATCATTTTCCCCCAATTCTGGGTTCCCATGCATATCCTCATGTTGATTGCTTCATAGTGTATTCATGTATATGCTTGCGGTGATTGCTTGGTTTTTCAGTGTCTCTTGATTGCTAACATCTTCATAGGGATCAACTTAATTAGTTTTGGGCTGATTTGATTTAAGATTGGTTAGATGGTTTGTGCTGAGATTGGTGTAGCTTCCAATAATCAGAGGTAGCAAAGCAAAACCCCTAGTCGTATAATGGTGATAGTTAATCAGAGTAAAAGGCATCTTAATATAATTCAAAACTGATTAGTACCATACACAACCATCAGTAACTGAAACTGGTTAACTATCTTAATACAGTCCAAATAATACCGTAAGCAGAGCAGAAACAATTTACAAAATAATAGATAGATATAAGCAAACCTTCCCAAGACGTATGGAACAAACTTCACTGATGTAAGCCCATACAAATAATTTCCAAGAGAAAACGGAATCAAAGGGCTCAAACGGAGGAGTGTAACAACTCTAAAACCATTTTCTCCAATCGCCTTGTCAATCGCAAGAAATTTCTTGTTTCCTTCCACCAATTTAAGAATTCTATCACGGGCAAAATATCTGGCTATCAAAAATGCTGCACTTGCTGCCACCTGAAAGGGTAAGAAGACAGAAGTTTAAGTACCCAATGGGCTTGACTTTGTTATCTTATACCGTCCAATACTGGCAAAAAATAAAATCAGCTTACTGTTCCACTAATTGAGACAATGATGGTGCCAGTAATAGAACCAAAAAGGAGACCAGCTGACATGGTCAAGGGAATAGCTGGTATTGCAAGGATCTGGGACAAACATATTAGTCAAGGTATCAGTAAAGTTGCAAAAAAAAAAATAAAATCTATACATGCATAACGAATGGGAACTCCAAAATTGGAGATTTTAAAGACGAGAGTGCAACTAGGTATTCAAAGTGACTGCACATGGATTCTTGTGAGAGTATTCAAACACGTAGCATTTTCAGTTTTAACATGTAGCCCGCAAAAGACACCATGTAAGACTGTGGTGACATGCTCAGACTTGCAAAAATAAAATACAACAGAGGAAGGGGCAAGGGCTTACTTCTAAACCAGCATAAACTGCTACAAATAAAGCATATCCAGCTGGCCCATTACCTGATCATTAAGAGAAATGTGATTATGAATCCACAAGTATGTATAAATGTACAAATAAAACATGAAGCAAATTGTTGCAACTAAAGATTCAGCTCTAATATGCAGAATTGCAGATTCATAATCGAAGCCTGTGAAAACAAAAAATAGACAGGGACCATTGCTCTTTGCAAAGGGAGAATACAACTATTTGTACAGGTGTTTAACGTGACTATAATTATCAAGTAGAAGCTAAATTTTGCACAGAAAACTTTTCCCTTCGAGTTCTTCCATAGGCTCAGAGAGGAATGATTCAGGGTTAAATTTGGAGATAAACTTCTTCTATGGATGGAGTGCTGGCCTTCTTATGCAAATCAGCACATAAAAGTACCTTGAGGATCAATTTTTTTACTTCTAAAAGACTACAATCATATGTGAATATGACAAGCTAACTGCTTCCCACGCCAAAGCTCCCATGTAATATTTCTAAGATTACGTATTAATCCAATTCTTTGGGCATTCAGCCCGGCATCACAAATTTGGCCAAGCAAAAGGAAACAAAAAAGAAAGAAAGAACAATTTGCAAACATAAAAAGAGAGAAAGTGTTCAATGAACTTCCATCTAAGCTGTTAGGCTCCAATGGATAGCACCGGATTTCAAACAAGGGATTTGATGTTCAACATCAACGAAAATGTAAGAGCTGTTGGCTTTTGAAACTGAATTGAAAGATGTAACTCAAGTAGAGATGTGGTTTATTGGGATCATTCATAACTACAATCCTTGGTAAGAAGTATTTCAAATAACGCCAATGACATAGTTATAGCTTATATCAAATTCATCACAATATGGCTGTCAAACTCAAACTAGAAATCCCTGATTGAGTTATTCTTATTGAAGAATAATGTCGAATCCCTTGTGTTGAAATCCATAGCTATCCAAACGGATCCTCATTTCACAGAGGTCTCTCATCCATCAAACCCCTCACTTTAATATACCCTACTGACCTTGATCAGAAGCATTAGGAACCAAAAAGGTATTCTGAATTTTTTTTTTTTCCATTTTCATCGGCAAAAGGTATTCTGATTTAAAGAATTAAATATAAACCCAGAGACAGAACCCTAAAATCCAAACACTTCTCTTAAAATGAATTTATTTATCCATCTCGTTAAGTTCAAACAAATAACCTACTGAATTGTCCAAGCAATTTTACACCAATTTCTCGTACAAAGTCTATTTACCCATATCAGCCCAAATGCCAATAGCATTACCAAACGTACCCCAAAAGAACTAATTCGGAGGAATTGCCAAATGGGTAACCAATTCTTGCAAAATTACCTTCAATGAAGCCTGAAAACTGCGTCAAGAAGGCATTGATCTGGTCCTTATAAAAGTATCCAACACCTCCAAACCCACCAATAACACCCACAAGCAAGAGACCTGCCAAAATGGTACCTTTAACAGCATTCTCACCTCCCAACCCTTCTCCCTCATCGCCGCCACTTTCTTCACCATCATCACCTTCTGGGTTCAGATTCAGGAGCCTTTTGAGGCTCTGTGGGGCCTTATTGCTGGGAGCCTTTTGGAGGGTTTTTTGTTTCTTTGTTTCTTTAAGGGAAGAGCACGGCTTCAAGAAGTGGAGGCGCCTGGGCCTTAAATTGAAGAGAAATGAACAACAAGGAGAAGAGGAAGTGGAAGTGGGAGTGGAAGAAGTAGAGAGAGAGAATTGAGACTTCGGCCTGAGAGGCTGGAGAGGGAGAGGAGAGATGAGGCATGGTGGCCGCCTCGGAGGGGTGCGCATTTTAAGCGGCGGAATTCGGGTGTAGGATAAGAGCTGCGTTCATAATTAAGTGAACCCACCACTGAATTGGATATGGCATGTGTGGAGCATGGCAGACACCCACTTGGCAACGTTTCAATTTTGCCTTACTCTTTTTTTTTTTTCCTTTTCCTAAGCCAAAGATTTAAAATACATTATGATCATAATTCAAAAATTCAAAAAATTAAAAATGAAAAGTAAAAAATGAGAATCCTAAATGTTCTCTCATTCGTAATTGAACTGTTGAGAGCCGAACAGTACATTATTCATATTTGGTTTGAAAATTTAGCAAGCTTCAAAATGTATTGATTTAGGGTTGTTCATGAGACGAGTCAATCTCAAAAGATCTAATTGAGCCGAATATAGCCGATGTCAAGTAACTTAAATTTTGACATATCATTGAAAATTGAAGGCGAGCACACTAGTAATTTGTTCGAACTTAGTTTGAAAACTAAACGAGCTTTATCGAAATGTTTAAACTTGGTTTATATATGTATCAAGCCAAACTCAAATGAGCTTTTAAAGAGTAAACACGAGCTCAAATTTAAGTAGCTTGACCCCAATTAGCCCTATTGTTAGGTAGATGGATAGGAATTCGTTTTTTTTTTTTTTAAACAATCAAGTCATATCATTAATCAGCCATTCGGCAAAGATTACATCATTGAATACAGGAATGAACCAAAACTACCAAAATCTAAGACCCAAGCTACGAAAAAAGTACACAAGTTTCCAAGCTCATAAAACACATTAGCCAAAGCAGACCCGCACTAGGTGCCGGCATAGAATCCGTCCTCGATTTAGTAGTAGAAAATCATAAGGGACACCCAACTCAAACCATTAAGCATGAAATACAGATGAAATCTAAAAAAAAAAAAAAAAAACTCCACGCAAGGAGCAAAGCACCTGTAAAGGGGCTAAACAAACCATCTAAACAGGGGTAAAGACAAAACCGAAAAAACAAAACAAACAGAAAAATAAATAAGAAAAGCTTCGGTGGAAGAAGATTGTTGTCGGAAAACGTTGTGCCGGAACCGACTGCTTATTCACTGGAGAGGCCAAAACCAAACCCCAAAACTCCAAACCTTCAGAGATCTGACCCAAACCAAGGGAGGTGGAAGCGGAGGTGTTTACATATAAAATTAACAAATCTAGTAACTACTTGACACGTAATTAAGAATGTCAAACGTTGGCGGCTCAATATTTATGAAAAGCACTGGATTAAATGGGTCAATACGATGGCGTATTAGTATCCAATTTGAAAAGCAATTATTAGCAGTTAAGAATCAATGGACAAGTAAGAAAATTGGCTACGAAGCCATACTTTTAACTGCTAAATGCTTGAACTCCACATGTAAACATATAAAATGGGAGAGTTGGCAGTTGAGACACGTGGAGTACGTCGTACAAGGCAGTTATTTCTTTAACACTAATCACATGAGTTGTTTGAATAATCGTGCAAATTCAAGTTAAAACTTCTGAAGGAAGATCAAGGAAATTTAAGTTCAGATGTTGTTGGAGGGAAGAAACCGCTCATTTGAAGTGCAATGATGGAGTTCGAAGCACGCCAAATTTAAATGCTTTGAGCGGGAAGTTCAAATTACAAGCAAGGTCTATAAATAGAAGAAGTTGAAGAATGAAAAGCCCTAGGACAAATTTTCAACAAACACCTATCAAAATATGATGCTTGGTTTGTTCATTGGCAAGTAGAATTAGGATTTCGAATTAGTTCAAAGTAGATTAGGAAGTAGATTTCGGTTGTTTTTGTAACAATCAAGTGTTCGAAGTTCTTGTTACCTTTTATTTGAAGTTGAAGGCAATTTCGAAGTAAGTCTACTTTTGGTTTATCAATCAAAGTATCTTGTTTCTTTGTTGTTCTTTAATTTCTGGTTTATATTTCTTCACTTTGAATGAAAAATCCTCTTAATTGAGGTAATTGAACCATTAAAACACAATCGTTTGATTAGATTTGGTTTTTTCAAAGTTAATCTAGGGGAGGAGATTGAAAACTCTCTTTGGCACGCTTGCACACAATCTTTTCTGTTACAAAAAAATTAAAAGAACCAAACAGGAGGGAAGGGTGTAGGGCGACAGAGAAACACGGCGGAGGGATGATGGAGTGTTAGGAAAGAAAATGGAGGTGAAAGGTGGAGGGAGAGGAGGTAGGTGGGGGTAAAAAGGGGAGGAGAGGAGGAGGGGGTGATGGCCGAAGGAGGGGAGGGAGGGGGTAGAGGGAGAGGTGGCTGCCTCAGCCCCCTCCCAGATCTAAAACTTGTCCTCTAAAGCTCTTTCTCTCTCTAGGGTTTTCTAGCCCTTATAGGAATTCGTTATATCCAATGAATTAACCTAACATATATTTTACTTCTCCATAGTTACGATATTGTAATTTCCTTATGTTCCAACTCATTAAATTTAACTCTCGCGTATATAATTAACCTAAAATAAAAGACAAATAATAATGTCAAAACCGTTTTTAATTGTGCCAAAACTCAGGTACATTATGGGTATTTTCTTCTCTATTGTGTGCTATGTAATAACTACCATCTTAATAATTGAATTAGAGCTCCAACCAACAAATTATCACAAGATCAAAAGCATTACAATTAGCATACCTTCCAAAGTTAGGACTATCTGAAATCAAATTAATTGTACATCATTCTATTATTCTTGCTAATATTTCTCTCAACCTCTACTTTTGGGTTTTTTTAAAACATTTTATAAGTGACTTTTTAAAATGGAAAATTGGCCTTTTAACTGTAATTACCTTAGGATATCTTCCTTCGTTCATGCCATTTTTGGTAAGTGCAAAGTTACATTTTAACATGTTAAAATGTCAAAACTCAAAATGCTTAAAAAAGAAAAAAAAAAGTAACATTGCTCAATTGAAACAAACTTATTTTTTAGTCAACCACAGAGTATTTGAAAATTATAAATCTTAAATGTAGGTGATAACATGGAAAATTGTTGAAGTCAATCTTAGGAAAACGTGGTACAATCGACAAATTTTAGGGAGGGTTTTGCACCAACAATAAAAGAGTCACATTTTATTATAACAATAAATTTACCAAACCAGTAAAGAGGCCCGAAAAACAAAAAGTAAATTCTTTATATTAGACCAATTATTCTATAGTCTTAGGGCATTGACTTGCTCGCCTTCCACACGGCAGCTCATTGTGTATTAGAAATTCCAAACTCCTGATTTTCCTTCCTAATATGCACATGTGTCACACAAGTACTTATATATTTTCATAATTAATTTCATTGACCTTCTCTTACATGGACATTCCGCTTAGTACTAGCTAGTTGATTTCATAATCTCTCATCTGTTAATCAACCATACATTTAATTGGTCAAACTTAGTGTGCTTCAAAAGTATGTTTGAGCGAACAGCTCTCTCTCTCTCTCTCTCTCTCTCTCTCTCTCTCTCTCTCTCTCTCTCTCTCTCTCTCTCTCTCTCTCTCTCCTCAAAACCCTAGCCACCACTAACATTACTCTTCCTCCTTCCCCTCCCCTGCCAGGGTTTTAATACCCATGGTGGTGGGAAGGGAGGGCCATGGTACTATTTATTTTCTTCGTTCTTTCTTTCTTTTTCTTTTGTCTCTCCAGATCAATGAGTTGTCATCTGATCTAAGATGGTTATGTCTCTCGCTTTGTGAGAGTTATTAGTTTCATCTTTGAACTAATTTTCGTCTACAGATCGGGTACTTTCAGGCGTGGTTACTTTACAATGGTATCTGTGCCAACAGTGTTCTTACCTAACATGATATCACTGGTAAGACAACTCATGGTGGCTTTGAAGATCTGTAGTTTTGGGAGTTCATTGGTGCGAGCATGTTTGGTTAGAGTCCATCCGATCGTCTGGGTACTCGTTGTCTTTTATCTTTAACTAGCACTAAGTCTCTTTAGAGATGTTGATTCTAGGTATGAATCTTGTAAGTGCCGCTGTTTGCGTCGGGCCTTGTCTAGGTTAGGGTGAAATACATCGATTGCCTTATGTGTTTCTTGTTCTCTATTAAGATGATTAGTTTGGCTTTGTCCAAGATCTTTGTAATGAATTCCATTTTTGTAAGTGTCATTGGGCATTCATTAATATAATCTTCTCATTTCCATGTAAAAAAAAAAGTATGTTTGAGCTAAGCTTGTTTATGAGATGAGTTGATCTAAAAATAGCTTTAATTGAGCCAAATGTGAATCAATGTCAAAGTAGCTTTGAGTTTTTCATGTCATTATAAGTCAAACGAGCTAAGTAGAAGAGTGTTCAAACTTGGTTTGAAAGCTTAACGAGCTTCACTAAAATGTTAATGTGATTTTATTGATGGGTACAGCTTGGTTGAAGTCGCAGTTTGTGCAACTGAATAAGGTGTCTGTACATAGGGTGTTGTCATCCCCGGAGTTGATGTTCTTGGTATTTGGAGGAGGGTCATCTTTTTTTAGAATGTCATCTTGCATTGCTTCCTCAATGGACAAACCAACTTTGAAATAAGTTTCAAAGTCATGAGCTTGAGCAATGATCATGTATTAGACTAAATTGGGTTGCAGATTGTGGGTTATGATCCTCATCTGATCTATGTCACTTAGACGATCGGTCATCTATGCAGTCTTGGCCCTCCATCTCTTGAAAAAGCCCGCAAAAGACTCATTTTTCTTCATTTTAGTGGCCTCAAGCTCGCGAGTGGTCATCTTCAACTAGACATTGTAGTCGTACCGCTTAACAAAGGCACCATGAGATATTCCCATGTCCTTCTTTTAAAGACATCGAGAGAGAGGAGCCATTGAAAAGCGGACCCCGTTAAGCTCTGATGGAACATTTGGGCCATTGTCGGCTCATTGACATTTTGGAAGCAAAAGCGAGCTCACGTAGGCTTGAATGTGTCCTCTGGGGTTCCCCGTCCCATCAAACTTCTCAAAATCCACTAGCTTGTATTTCCTGGGGAGCTTAGCTTCGAGGAACAGGCACGACTTACTCATGTCAAATCCGGTGGCCACTAACTTCTCACTTTTAGCAACTGATTCTTCAAGCTTAGCAATCTTTTCTAACATCTCGACTAATTGAGGGTTTTCAGCAAGTTGTTCTTGGCATTCCTCCTCAGACATTTCTTGATCATTGGAAACCCCACCTAGAGGCGGTTGAAAGGGGGAAGGTGACCCAGGATTTTAACCGAAATTCCCATAATTTGCGTGATTTGGATGTTGTGATTAGTCAAGCCATCTTGCATTTCCTTTCTCAACTGCTCAATCTCATTCGGATCATCCATGCGCACCGGTGATTCAGGTTCGGATGTGGGTAAGGTCTTATTGCTTGGCCCAATGATTCAAAACTGACAGTAAAACAAAAAGGTAAAACTTAGGTTGTGCCCCTAGTTTTATTGAAAAAAATGTTATGTATGTGTCGTCATCATGTCGTCCTAAGATGTAGGCTACTGGTCTCGGTCTCATTTAAGACATTGCACAGATGTTTGGAACAACAACCACGGGTAAGTCGTGACAGGCCGGTTAAATTCCAAGCTTCGTGGAATCAGAGTCAATCTCCTTTTAGACCATTCGAGACAAAGCAATAAGATTGTTGAAATCTGGATACAAATGCACTTAAGGCTAACCCGAGACACAGGGAGCCGTTCGAGTAGGACAAACACTGGAGGTATCTTAGGCTCCATGGATTTAAAGTCTCCTAGACTAACGTCTATCTTATAGATTATGCCAAGGTTAACTTATGGTTAGTCTACCGATTTCAAATCTCACTTAGAGCCATTGCACAGAAAATTTAATAGCACCCCAGGTAGGCCATTACTCGATAGGTACAACTTCTCAACCTAAAGCCTAAATGTTGAGGCCGAATCCCTTAACATTTCTTGACCATCCGAGATAGAGCAATAAGGTGTCATAATCCAGATACTAATGACTCCAAGGCTAGTTCGAAACACGAGCAGCCGTTTAGGCACGGCAAATATCGGAGATATCTTAAACTCCATGAATTTAAAGTCCCCTAGACTAACAATGTACAGCTTTGGAAAGTTGCCCCAATCCTCAAGTTTTCTTTGATATTAAGTCCTTCATGTCGACGAACCGGATTTGGTAAAATAAGAGTCCTCAAACCCTTGTTACGAATCTAACTTTGGATTTTAGGAGTGATTGTCCAAAATCTCGGGCCAACCATTCCTAATTTCCATTAGATTGTTGTCAAAGATTCGATGGTCCAAATTTTTCCACGACCGATTATCCTAAGAACTAACTTGCAAGGCAATGTCATTGTAATGCACGACTCATCATCGGGCCAAGGCAACCTCCTACTAATTGCACAAACCCCTAAGCTATACTACTCTTGACTCGGAGGAACTACACAAATGCAAATGCATGCATGGATGCAACATGACAAGATAGGTAAAGCGGTAACACATAACATGTAAACAGGATGGAGCATGTAAACTTATCAAACAAGATGGCCACTGCTTGCAACCTTAGATTGTATTGTAGATAGTATCGCCCCAAGTATAGGGCTAGGCCGGCGATAGGATAATAACTGGTAAGACCGAGTTGAATCCACAAGGACCGAACGCACCCGGCGTGAGAGTTGTCTTGCAAGTGTAGGTTTTCGGCCTTGAAGCGGCAAACTTGGCTTTTGGAGTTTGTTTGGTGGAATTCTCTCAACTTCGAGAACGACTCGGAATTAAAAATCAACTAAACAAGCTAGGGCAAAGTCTAGGGGTATTTAACTACCATGACTCGGGTTAATCCATCCCCTCTTGATGATCGGCTCGGGGCATCGTTTAATGCCCCTGAACGGAAGATTTATATTTTAAAACCATTTACAAGAAAATGTGTTTACCAAATATTAGGGTTTTTTGGTTCGTTTGACAAACGATTAAGTTGACATCACCCTAAGCATCACACGTGCCAAATAGTCAAGCTCTTGGGTACATGTGATCAAAGAGATTAACAAACTCAAAGTTTGGTACATAAAATAAAACACTAAATTATTGATAAACAAGAAATGAAAGATTTTTTATGAGATGACTCAGCCTACATAAACTACTCATAAACCATAGCAAAAAATAAGACTAGAACTTTGAAGGAAATGCAAAACATGATTTATAAACTTAAAACTGATTTTTAAATGAAGATCTCAAGTGTACCTACAACAATAACTCTAGAGAAAATCACAAACAATAAATAGAAACTAAGGTTTTTTTAAGAGAAATAGCTAGAACAACACAAAAATTAAATACTTGATAAAAACAAAAAACAAACAAGATTTATATAACGACCTAGACGAGAGGAACAAGTTTAATACACGATAAATAAACGGAAAATGAAAGCTTACTTGAGTATTCTAGAGAGAGAGACCTTAAACTTTCTCCAATGGAGGACAGAGGTGAGAGCCAAAAACTAACTAAAGAAATATAATGAAAGTGTGGAAGAAGGAGAGAGGAGAGGGCCCAATATAGTCTTCCACTTCTCTCTCTTACAAGTATCCAATAAAGCTCTCACATTAACAAAAACTTGCCATTAATAGAATATACATAAAGGCCATTAATAGAATGTACATAAAGTACACTAAATTGGTTGCCCAGGGTGTTCTGGATTGATCCACTATAGGTTTGGATCGATCCAAATTTGTCTATTCAAGCAGATTTTTTACCCAACTTCGCGGGCATGCCCCGGCTTCATCCTAACTCGAACTGAGGTGATTCTTGAATCGTTGGGAAGCTTTATGAATCTACTTTCCAACCTAATTGACCTCATATTCATAGCTTTTGTATCTTGAAAGTAATGAGCCTTTTTCTATCAGTTAGTCAGATTTTTTCATGGCTAATAACTCCAAATTTCTTATTATTTTGTTTCAGGCCTTCCTTGAACCTTCCAAAGCTTCTTGAATCAACTTCTAAGCTTTGGCGATTGTCCTCCATGGCATTGCGGGACCTTAGGTACTTTCGAATACAACCGGGAATTATTTGGAGCTTTGGACACACCTTTTAGCTCCGATTTTTTGAAACTCATCAAAAACACAACTTGCATGAAATCAATCATATAAAGGCACACAAGGCACGTGTGTGTGATCACAACGAGCGAAATAAGCCTAGATATATACAACATTTGGGGCTTATCAGCCACCTAACGAGAAAGTTCTATGGCTGACTTTATGCAAAAAGGCCGATTTTGGTCTCACTAGGGTACCCCGGACTAGAGTCATGATTGTCTCTCGTGCCATAGATACATACAGCGATGGTAATAACGATAGGTGTGACTCATCATGGTCAAGGGTTGTTGGGCATTTTGGGATTCCCCTGTCACCGGCAAGTCGTGCGGGATTGCCAAAACATGCCAGCGAGGCTAGGAACAATGCAAGTGCAATGCAAAAGTTGAACTACAAACATTTCAAAAATCCCACAAAAACCTTTCAAGTCAAGCCCTCTTATTAATGCATATTTCAATAAAACTACACAAGTGTAATTAAATCAAGATATGCATTAACCAGAGTCCCCAGCGGAGTCGCCAGCTTGTGGGCGCCCCTTCGAAGTTGCCACCTGGGTTTTAGCGGATTGTCCCCGAGGAACCGAACTTGATTGACTTGTGCCTTATTCAATGGATAAGGATTATTGGCCCGTCATAACCATAATATCTTAGGTTTGGGAGCTCAGTTACGAGAGGGGAAGGGTTTTACGGCACCCCCCTCTCCTTGACTTTTATGGGATTACGTGAAATGGATACCATTCAACCATGAGCAAATACGGGGAATCAAGGATGTGAAGCCAAATAACGATGATAAACATAACAACAAACTATAGTGCATGCATATGAGATGTGATCTAACGAGTGATGATGGAATGCAAGTATGAAACTAACAAAGTCACAAAATAACAAACATCAATGTTAGAACATGATTAACTAAAAACTAGAAATAGCATGAACAGTACATAAAACAATCTAAACCAATCTGATCCACTTCTAGTGATTCGAGCACTCAAACTGGGGGTTTGAGCGCCTAAACTCATACTCACTCACACATGCTTGTAATGTTTATGATGATTCGGGTTTTGATGAAAATATGTTTGATGCACTTGAAGCTGCTTGAAAATAATACTTTGATGACTAAGTATAAAGGTATGACCATGTCAACATAAACTTGAAGCTTGATAATGAACCAAACAAGACAATAAGGCCATAAAAAGTGAGAATAAAATATTGTGAGACATTCTAAAATGCCCAAAACCCTGTTAGACAACTCAGATGATGAAAGCATTTGATGAGTATGAAGATAGTTTGAATGCTCAAAGCATGGAGTTTGAGCCTTCTGGACCCTTTTGCCTTTGTTTGACTAATCAAAACAATACACAATAATACAAATGATAATGATATTCTAGAAACATCAATAAATAAGCTTCAAAGACTTGCATGTATAAGAAATGAGAATTGGGCCATGCGTAAGCATGATTAAAGTGAGAGAGAGAGAGATGATCAGGTTGGCTTAGTCAAACATCAACACACACACACACACACACACACTATAATGAGCTTAAAACAGAATACGGAACAGAGATAAACAAGAAACAAATTCAAAACAACACAAGGTTTGAGCGCTCAACGTCTCATAGCATGAGCGCTTAAACCCCATTCTTGTGTTATGAGCTTCTAATGGTTTCTGATCATCTTCGGTGTTATATGTGCTTCAAACTTTCTGACCATCATTTAAAAGAGTATAATGCATCTGTTCATTTCATGGAACGTAGCCATTCATGGCTTGATGATGATAACACATCATTCTCATAGCTTTTTGGTCCATTGACCAGTGATTAAGAACAAAGTAAATTGATTTAAGAGTATTTGGACTGTCAAAAGTCATAAGAATGATGATACCAACATAAAACATTATTAGAAACCACAAGAACATGAAAGGGGCGAAATGAAGTTTTAAGGTGTTTTTGAGCTTGAAGATGATGGAGGATGGTGGTTATGGGGGAGAGAAAAGGTAAAACGTGATTGAAGTGATGAGAGGGAGTGGAGAGAGTTGTAGGAGTGTCTTAGAGAGAGATGATCAGCCAAAGAGTCATTAAACAAAGGGTGGAGGGTGGTTTATATAAATAGAGGGTGAGAGGGAAAGTAGATTTTGAGTTTGAAATTCAAATTGGAGAGTTGGAGGGATTTTAGACGTGAAAACGAAACTTAGAAACCAGGGGGAGCCCATAGATTAACTAGAAAACTAGGTGAAAGATGCCTTGAAAAGTTTCTGGTGCGTGCAAGGTTTGAGCGCTCAAAGTTGGGGTTTGAGCGCTTAAAGGGTCTGCAAACCAAACTTCACAGGGCTGTTCCGGGTGCTATCGAACTCTGTTTCATGCATGGTTTGAAGTGTTGGAAAGCTTGTCGAGTCTACTTTCTAACCCAAGTGGTTTTAACCAAAGATGATTTTTACATCTAAGTGTGTGACCATTTTACCCTAAGAAGGTTAGGAAATCAAGTCATTTTGGTAAAACAGGCACATCTCCCTCATTTCAAAACGGATTGAGACGTATTATCTATCAATAAAAAGGGTTTTAAATCTAACAGAAGATGGTGTTGGACTTGGGTTTATTTTTTAGAGCATTTTGGGTGGTTTAAAGGGTATTTTGGTCATTTTGGTTGGTTTAGAGTTGTTCTAGGAGGGTTTAGAATGGTTTAGGGTGGTTTGGTGAGTTCAAAGCCTTATTATTAGCCTCAAAGTATGGACTGTTGGTCCATTTCATCATCATAAATGCTTGATAAGTTTCTTGGGTCAAAATCGGGGTATTTGCAATAATTTAAAGGTTAGTATTTGAGCTCTTTAGGGGGATAAATTGATTTATGACAATTGGGCTTGATAGAGGGTTGTGGGGCAAAGACAAGATTATGGGTTGGGTGGATTTGGTAAAAAAGTTTAATTGTATGAAAATGAGAGGTTTTGGGCTATCGGCAGGCCCGGCCCTATGGGCAGGCTCGGGAGGCCCAGCCCTGGGGCCCCCCGATTTTTGGGGCCCCTTTTCGTAGGAATTTTTTTTATATATATATATATATATATATATATATATATATGAAGGGCCTCAAATTAAGAATAGGCCTGGGGGCTCGCGAAATACAGGGCCGGTCCTGGCTATCAGGTGGTTTTGTGACATAATATTACGGCCCATACTACAGACCAATGCTATTAAGACAAGGGTTATGAGATGGGCATAGGCTAGTAATAATAGGAGGTAAATTGGATATTAAAACTTGACTCGACCAACCATCAGTCAACATTATCATTTCATTAGAAGAGACAAAAGTGGATTTCCCTTGGGAAATACTCAAAGAATGAGAAGATGTATGTAAATGCCAATAAAATGTAAATGATATTTAGAAAATAAAATTGGAGAAATATGAGTAAGTGTTGTGAGTGAATTTGGACTCATTTGCAATACATAAGCCAATACAACGGGGTGTGGTGCACATTTTCAAAAAATGTGTATAAGTGGTGTGTGAGAAGAGAGAGAAAACATAATCCCTCCCCCCTCATGTGAGTCGGCCCCCTCTCTGTACTCCCTCGTTCATTTTGTTCAACTTTCACTCCAAAATTCACTCTCTCACTCAAATTCCTCCAAGATCCATACCAAGATCCGTCAACTACACATGTTCTAGAGCTTAGGGTGCATTGATTTCACTTCGGAATGTGGAGATTTTGGCAGAGCACATTGGGAAAGGCTAGGGTTTGCTCATTCTTTCAACTTAAAGCTCTCTCACTTTGAGGTAGGGGAATTTCTACATTTTCTAAGTGTATATGACATGTTTGCGTGTGTATTACTCCTCACCTAGTCAATATCTCTCATGCCTTGTTAAATTCCCTTGAGAAAATCATTTCTAGTCAAGTTTGAGTTGGAAAAATGCCTTGGTTATGTAAATTGAAAGATGCCTTGGTTATGTAAATTGAAAATCATTTCTTGTCACCTTGGTTTGAAAGATACCTTGATTCATGTAAATTGTTGATCTCCTTGTCAAATTAGTTGTGGTATCATCTCCTTTGAGCTTATTATGTTCATATTTGGCCTTGGAATTGCTTGATTTGGTGCCCAATTTAATTTTCCCTAAAGTTGGATTTTCAAGTAGTTTTGGGTGTGCTATCTAGAAATCCTGCCCAGGCGGAAGTCACGCTTGCCCAAGCAATTTTCACAAATTGTGGTCCCGAGTTTGTTTTGTGTTTTCGTCCATTCACTTGCATTAGTTTGGTTCCTAATTTTGTATTTCACTTGTATAAGTTGATTTCCCATTCCGTAATGTGTGGCGATGCTCATGTTTGTTTATTGGCTAATCTAGTGAGGACACAGTGTGTGAATTGACACATTACTTGCTCTTATGTCGAATTGAGGGTATGAGACACCTTTGGAGGGACAATGTGAACGTGGGTCATGTTTGACACAAGAATGATATTGGATTTTATCAAATGGAAATGAGAACTTAAAACCATGGATACGTGGTTGAAAGATAGCCCAGAATAATACTAGGGCCATCATATGGACATGTCGCTAGGAATATGCCTTGGCCAAGGAAAAGGTTATACGGGGTCAAAAGATAGCCCAAAATGATATTAAGGCTGTCCTATGGATGTGTCGCTAGGAACTACTAAGATGTTTAACTTGAATCAACCGATGACCTGATGATTTTAACAAGTTGGACACAATTGAAAGATTCGGTACATGTCGGATACGTATCAGGTACAACAGGGTGAAAGTAAAGGAAACCTAGGGACTTGTGAGTTTATCTTCGTTCCATTGGTTCTTATAACTCCTTAAATATTGTTGTATGGCTTTTTCCCTCTTTGTCTATCCTACACTTGCATTTCATTGCATTTAGGATTGTTAGACTTTTCTCTACTGGGCTAATGAGCTCACCCTCATCATTTCAGGTACCCAACATGAAGCATGATGTGGATTGCGTGACATGTGTGCATGCATGTTCTCATTGAATGAGTTATTCCGTCATCTTATTGACCTCAGTCATTTTGTAAATGATCGCGTAACTCTAAATATATGGTTGTCTCTTTGACAATTTGGAAACGATGTAATAATATTTGAAAACCTATTCACTTAAATTTGGGGTACGGATACCCGCAGACTATTGTGGTTGTATGACTTTGACTTGGACAATGGATCTTTTTGACTTTCCATGTGGAAATATAAAGTATTTATCTTCAAAATTTGAGGGCGTGACAGAGTAAAACCTGTCACTCTTGATTATGTGACACCTGTCCTACGAAGGACACTCGTATTTGTACAAAGAAAGGAATTTTTCCCACCTGTTACATGGGGCACTTGCTAGAAAGGTGTGTGAATGGGAGGCCTCACACGCTCAACTCCCTCGTTCACCACACACACTCCATTATCATGGATCTGAATCTACGGTCGACGTAAAATTAGGTTTTGGACCCTAATCTCCACTGCATCAACCTCTGCATGAATAACTTCGACAGGGATGGACCATATTCTTGCACACCCAGTTCTCAATTCTAATCCATAATCGGAGTTATCTCCAACTTCTCTTAAAGCAAACCGACACCCCCAGTTATCATGTCCTACCCTACCACACATCTAACAGAAATCTGGTAGTTTTCGAATTTGAAAGAGATCAATCGATCTCTATTAGGGCCTGTTCTTCCCCAGAGCCAAAAACCCTTGGGGAGAGGTTGTGATATGTTGATTTCTACCCGAACCATAAAAGAACCACGAGATAAATGAGGAGTTTCCAATGCCAGAAGTTTTCCCAGACGACTACCAATGATTTATGTGTTGGATCTACCCATTTTTTCCACTGGTAGGCCATGTATTTGCATCCAAAAGGGGAAAATGTTGAAAATGTAACTCAGATGCCACCTTTCCATTTACAAGAGGTGTGAAAACCAACAAGTTGTTCATCACAGACCAAGGCCCTTCTTGAAGAATATTGAGTCTATCTTCTGTGTCTTCAAAAGGAAAAAGGAACACGTTGTTGTTCTAATGATCAATGTGAAAATGAGCTCTGGTTTTCTATGCTACCATAAGAATGTTGGCTACAATAGTAGCTTTAATGGATTTCTCATGAATCATTTTACCCACTAGACACTTGATATTATTAGTCCTTGAATCCCTTAAACCTTCTTCAAGATCCAAAATCTCAAAATCAGCCATAATAAAAGAGGATCTAAAAAGGAAGCAAAGCTGACACAGAGATGAGACAGAAAAAACAGAGGAAAACAAATATAAGAGAGGGGTAGAGAATAAGGAAACGACGGTGTCAGGGGGTGAAGGAGGAGAAAGTGAAAAGGGGAAAAGTAAAGCCACTCAGGGCATTTCTCTTATTCTAGAGAGATAAGCTCTCATTCTAGAGAGAAGTGTTTCCATCGTGTTGGTTCTTCTTCTTCTCTATTTGTGTGCTCTATAACAACCACTTAACATTTGAATTAGGGCCTCAACAACCTAATTTCCTCAACCACTAACTACTATTGTTACTTTCAAACTTTGATGTTCAATTTTCCCTACAAATTTCTCAACGATCTTCATTGGTCAAAGTACCTAGTAAAAACTGTTTTGAAGCAAATTAAGAATTCAACAACCATAAGACATGTCACATTGAGTTGCTACGCCGAGACAGAACGCAAAGATGGTGGAGATGGAAGGTGATTTTGGGGTGGACGGTGAACTTGGTTGCCAATAATAAATCGGGCTTCGCTTACATAGTTATTTTCAACACCCTCAGGGGAGGTAAGTGTAATTTACCTTACCACTTGGGTTTCGAAACCCCACCATTTCCCAAGTTGGGCGGTTGCATACTTGTACAGTTGAACTTGCATCAATGTGTCTATCAAAAGCTGTAAATGCGGTTTACCCATAAAAACGTCCCCTCTCTCTCTCCCACAAATTTCTCTCTCTCTCCACCTTTGGGTTTTCTTGTGTATTCTTCCTTTGTGTAAACATCTCATCATCATCAGATTCTATTCTCTTCTTCTCTTCCACTTCTAGGGATTAGGGTTTCAACAATCAATCAATCCCATGGAAGACGAGGCCGGCTGTGAATTTCAAGACTGGGAGGTTCTCAACAACAACTCGTCCTCGTCGGACGAGACCAACTCAGTTACCTCTACAGAATCAGTTGAGAATATCATGACGAGGGGTTTTGAGGAAGGAATCGAATCAATCGATGTTGATGGTGATGGTAACTCCCTGGGTATGATTCGAACCGATTACTTCTCTCTCGATTCCCGTACCAAGTATGCAACTAAGGAGGAGGGTTCTGTTGAGTCTGATGTTCCTAGCTGGGTCGATCCTGACTCGGAGACTAGGTATCCGACCAAGGAATCGGGTGAGTTTTGGACCGATTCGGGCAGCGACAGGTCGGAGGATCACAAATTGAGCGAATTCGATGGTAAGCAGGAATTGGGTTTTGCTGAAAATGCCAAAAAGCAAGTGGGTTTTGAAGGGATTAGAGAAATTGGAGCCGGCGGTGAAGATATGGAGAAGCTTTGGTTTGATTCTGTTGGGATTGGACCGAATTCGATGGAATTCAGCGGCTTGGAGCAGAATATTGATGTGGGTATTGATGGTAAAGCAAATTCCGGTGAAAGGCCAGAGGTTTTGGGGGAAGAGAGCGGGGGATGTGGTGGAGATGTGAATTCTGGTGGAAATGAAAGTGTTGCAATAGGACCGGTGAATCAGAGTGGTGAGGAAGAGAAGAGGAGTGTTGTGTGGTGGAAGGTTCCGTTTGAGTTTTTGAAATTCTGTGCTTTCAGGGTTAGCCCTGTTTGGACTTTGTCGGTGGCTGCGGCGGTGATGGGGTTTGTTATGTTGGGCCGCCGATTGTATAAGATGAAGAGGAAGAGCCAGAGCTTGCAGCTGAAGGTTAACATGGATGATAAGGTCAGTTGTTCTGCAGCATTTGTTATTGTCGTGTTATTATTGTTTCACCGAAGGAGGCATACGTTGAGGAATGAGTCAGTGTTTTCCCAATGCAATTCTAGATGTCAAAAAATGGACATGCCTTGTTATTTGTAATTTAGGTGGTATGGTTGAATTGCATATTGAACTGATAATGTTTAACCATGTGACATGCCACTGTATTTTGTTGATCATGTTTACCTTAGATGCTATATTATGTGGTTTATAAAGCAAACTTTTTATACTTCCAATTTGCTATTTGTTGTCATTTGGTAGGTAATTGTAATGCCTTGATGACCAAACGAGTTTTAACCCTGATCAATTCTCCTGTTACTCTGAGATTGATCGCATTTTTCGTTTGATCTTTGGTTATTTAATTTATTGTTTTTGAACTACATGAATGCGATTTTATTCAATCGAATCATGGTGCTTGAGTTGATGTAGGATAGTTATGGCAAATTGGTTCCCTTAGAATCGATGTCTTTCGGATACTCCTGCAGTGATCCATTCTTTCTGTATAATGCATAGAATTTTTAGAAGTAATAGATTTATCTATGCCTTTCAATATTTTGGTCTGAATGTATAGGTTATATATGGCAGCTGTTGTTTTAGACTTCTTATTTAATTTGCGACTAGAAGTAAGTAATTCACATTTGAACTGATATCGAATTTTTGAATGCAACTTGCATTCTCATCCTATAGCCTATAGTATAAAACATCTTCAGCAGTGTTCCCCGGACCTACTCCTCGATAACAATTTAAGAATGAAAGGGAGTATTGTTCAATTACAAGGCCTGATATATGATATGTGCCTGACTGCTCTTGTTTGTTTAATTGTCTGCAGAAGGTATCTCAGTTCATGAGCCGTGCTGCACGACTGAATGAAGCTTTCTCAGTGGTGAAACGGGTCCCTGTCATACGGCCAGCTCTGCCTGTACCTGGGGTGACTCCATGGCCTGTGATGAGTTTGAGATGAGATTCAGCCTCTGAAAAATGGGAAGAACAAGGTTGTTTATCGGGTACGTTATAAGATGATATGGTGGTTGTATTTTGTTGCTTATATAATCAGTGTGTTGGCTTCCGTTTATGTATGAAACTTAAAGTTGCTGAGATACATTTGTACTATCATTTTATAGCTCGTGTATAAACTTGAAACTTGTTTCCTTTCAGTATTTCTCATACTGTATCTCTTTGTTGCTTGTGTAAATCTAACTGTTCCTCGCACCCTTCTATTGATTGCTGTTGCTGAGTTCCGACAATGGTTTTAAACAAGAGGTTTATTTCAACTTTTCTACAAAGGAATGTCTGTTTTTCCGACCCTTGTTTTAGCATATTTGGTGACAGCATGGGCTAAAAGCTAGACTAGCTAGTGGATAACTGTCTTATTTGGGCCCAAAATTCCTCTTTTGCATCATTTTTGCCTTCTGTTTTCTGTTTACGCTTCGGACAGAATCGAAATCTTTTTGGCGAACTACTTCTTACTATTCTTTTGATGTTATTCCCAACAAAAATGATAGGTACACATCCTCTCAACCACTCTTCGCCATACCCTCTCTCACATGTGTGGCGAGGCTCACCCAATGGGTCCCAATGGACCCCCACCACACATGTGAGAGAGGGTGTGGTGGTGAGTGGTTGAGAAGGTGTGTACCTATCATTGTTCTATTCCCAATGCAATTCACTTTTCTGGAAATACAAAATTAATGGTTGTATTTGGTTTGGGTTTTGAGTTTTGGTTTTTGTAATGATTAGAAGGAGAAATGGAGGTAATAATTAAAAAATAGGTATTAATGATTTGAGAGAGAGAAAAATAAAAATAAAAATTAAAAATAGGGGTAATAATTGAGAAAATCGGTTCTTAAGAACCAAACCAAACACAGCCGTTTTCGAAATTTGAGAAACTGTTTTTTGCACTATTCAAAACTATATGAAAGCCACCAATGTCTTCAAACTTCTCAAGTTTTTGGTTTCGAAAAATGAAAAATAGAAACAAAACGAAACAGATTTTCTACCATTAGGACTTAAGGATCTGGATGTAGCTGGTTATGATCGAATGGTCTCTCCGGCTTCCTATTAAAGCACCGGGCAGCATTATATTTGTGTCGCCTCCCTCTTCGTGTTGAAGGAGGAATGAGATTTTCCTCTTGATTAGCTAATACTCCCTCCGTCCCAATTTTGGTCCTTCTTTCTAATTTGGGATATTCCAAAATATTTGTTCCATTTCTAAAAATATCCATCAAAACTAGGTCATTTTCCAATTTTACCCTTTAAAAATACTTTTCCCATCTTAATTGGCTAGTCTATTATATTTTACGGAGTATTTTATAACGGTTTTTATGATTTTGGAAATTTTGTATAATAAAACTAATTGATATCTATCAAACAAAATTCATATTAAATATGTTTTGACTTTCATATAATAAATTAGCCTCACAAATTTGGTCACAATAATATTGACTGAATTTAGGGGCAAAATAGAAAGTCAATACAAAGTTTTCACACCCCTTAAAAACCCACTTCTCTAAAAGGGGCCAAGAAATTGGGACGGAGGGAGTAGTATGTTAATGACTATATGGTGAAATATGCAGGTCTTAGATGGCTTGTGGAGGTGATTTTTTACGTCTAGTCTACATGTTAGGTGAATCTGATAGAAAGTTGCATTCCAAAAAGCAAAACAAGATATAACAAAGGGAAAACAAGAAAGCTAGTATAGTAAGAACAAACAATTTGCTTTGTCTCAGGGAGGGAACAATTAGTAGAAAAAATCGCTAACGCAGGAGGGCTTCACGTTTGTTTGCGAGTTGGTGAGAAAATAACTTACCAAGTGATGATCGGTAGCTTATTCAAGAATATGATCCGCTCATTTTGTTCAATTTTCTTGCGAACGATCCAAAAAATTATATGTCATGAGATAAACTCTGCCTCCAAGCCTCCTATGGAATGAAGAGGATGCGGATTCCGGCGATATTATGTCCACAAATGGTATAAAAAAATAGATCATTTTTTTTAAAAATAAATCGTCTCTGTCAACATCGATACCTAACCGGATATAGGAAAATTGGCAGTGTAACGAGGTTTGTTAGGCTAAAATAAGAACATCATCGTGATCCAAATTAATCATTCGCTGAGCACATCATATTTGTTAAAATCCGTTTATCGGACTTTAGGAACTACGTGCTCGGTATACAAATCAGTTTGTTTTATGAATCATATTTACCATTCATTATTATGTTACCCAAAATGTGGCTCAGTATATAGGAAGGAGTATTTATTTCACATTTTATTATCAAAAATGATTGTGACACAAACTTTATGCCACAACCAACCACAACCCCACTCACATGGGGTGTGGGTCCCACATGGACCCCATGTGCGGGTCTCACATCCCATATGAGTGAAGTTGTGGTTGATTGTGACACAAAGTTTGTGTCACTATCATTATTATTTTATTATCTGAGTCATACTTTGCAAAAGAAATGAATTCGAGTCAAACCCGTTTCACTCACACATAGTATCACTTGATGTTTGAAAAAAATGAAATTTATTTTGCAAAAGAAATGAATTAACTCGCATATGTACAGTTTAAAAAAAAAAAAAAAAAACTCGCATATGTATAGTATCACTTGAGGTCTGAAGAACTAAATGAATTAACGGAGTGATATTAAATCAAAATACGAAATTTCATTTCAAAATCAAAATCTAGAAAAAAGAGAAATATATTTGATTAATGTACCGTTTCAATTTTATTGGATGTTCCCGAAGGGACAATATAGCTGATAAATGTGTGAACTTTATGTCAAAAGCAACTAAGGAATAGTTGAGTCACATGACTTTGTCATACACAAAAAAGAGTGGTTGGACGCTTCTTTTTCCAAAAAAACTTGGTAAAAATTTAAAGTAAATTGAAAAGCCAAAAATTCATGCAAAAATAATAGTAGATTGTAAATGAATTAACAGATCACTCCAAAATCAAGGCTGCATGCAGTTTTGGAACTAATCAAATTTTTAACAAAATCGACTCCTTAGAGCATCCTTACAGCCTCATAAAAAAAATACCAAATTTAACCCCAAAAAAACATTTTTTATAAATTAAAAAGTCACTTTATCAAAAACTCACAAAATCAGACCTTCTATTTTAACTCTACTCTTTCTTTTTATTCAATAATCCCACATTCCGGGCTAATTAACCGATTTACGTTTTTTTTAAAACTTTATTAAATAAAACGCTTGTTTTTTAACTTAATTCCCAAACTACGTGAAGTCGGGATTAGCAACCACGTTTTCTTGAAAACGTGTTTGGAAAACACGCTTTCTCGGTTGGTTAAGCCGGGTTAACCGAAAAATTAAGTTAATCGTAATCCGGTTTGAAAGCGTGATTAGCAAACACGCCTTATAAAAGCGTGGTTAGAAAACACGATTTATGAATAATAAAACTGGAAGCGGGTCACCTAATAAAAGCGGGTTTGGCAAACCCGCCTTCTAAAAGCGGGTTTACTAAACACGCCTTCTAAAAGCGTGGTTACTAAACACGCCTTCTAAAAGTGGGTTTACTAAACACGCCTTCTAAAAGCGGGTTTACTAAACACGCCTTCTCATCGTCGGTCGCTAGAAATGCTAAAAACAAATAAGCATGAGTATGAAGCTGCTTTGGCCCAAATCAAAGAGGAGAATAATAGGATGCTGATGCGTAGGAGCCAATATTTCATACTTCAGCTACCTATTGAGATGGCAGAGGCTAATGGCCAAGAACTAATAGAAAATGAGCACAACAATGCATTGAATAATGAGAAGTACCTATCTGACAATGCTATGTCTGATGAAGATATGTAGATCTCCTACTATGTGAATAAGTCTAAACCAACTATGAGCACACAAGCTAGAGAGCCAACATATATTAGGCCACAATTTTTTTCAAACATGACATAGAAAACCGTACAATTACTTAACCTAACACGTTTTATTAGTAGCGATTATGCATAATACACTAGCAAGCTAGACGTCTTAAGAAAATGGGAAAGAGAGGATCAACACGTTAAATCGGAAGTTACAACTAGAAAAGCATATCTCGTCATAACCATTATATAGTCCTTTGCATATGGAAAAAAGGATTTTTTTTTTTCTATGGTTAGGGAATATGAGGGATTTAATCAAAGTGAATCTTCCCATTAGTATACATTTTTGATGTTTTTGTTGTTTGTCCACAACCATTTTTAATTTCATTGGTGATAAAAATAAATATAAAAAAATACAATTTTGGTTAGGTTATAAAAGACAAGTAATGCAAAATATGGAACTGTCCAGAACATCATATGAAGGCGTTGTTACTAAACACGCTTTTAGAAGACGTGTTTGCTAACCACGCTTTTAGAAGGCGTGTTTAGTAAACCCGCTTTTAGAAGGCGGGTTTGCCAAACCCGCTTTTATTAGGTGACCCGCTTCCAGTTTTATTATTCATAAATCGTGTTTTCTAACCACGCTTTTATAAGGCGTGTTTGCTAATCACGCTTTCAAACCGGATTACGATTAACTTAATTTTTTGGTTAACCCGGCTTAACCAACCGAGAAAGCATGTTTTCCAAACACGTTTTCAAGAAAACGTGGTTGCTAACCCCGACTTCACGTGGTTTGGGAATTAAGTTAAAAAATACGCGTTTTATTTAATAAAGTTTAAAAAAAGCCGTAAATCGGTTAATTAGCCCACATTCCGGCCAACACATCTGCCGGCCTTGGATTACTCTACCGACACTTTTTAATCGATACAGTAGTATTTTTCTATTTCTCTCTCTCTCTCTCTCTCTCTCTCTCTCACACACACACACACACACACACACTCTTTTACTCTTTCTCTCTGCCTTCGTCTATTTCATCTCCACCAAAAACAAGACCCACCAAATCCCAGATCCACCAAATCCCTAACGGTAAAAAAAACCCCTAACTTCTATGGTGAAAAAGCCATAACAGTATAAAATTATGGTCAAAAGTAATAATTTTTTAAATATAGTAAAAAATAAACCAGTTTTTTTAGATTTTTTTGTCTTTATTCACCAAACTTTAAGTTTGGCTAATAATTTTATACTATTTAGATCCCCTCTCATTGACTCAAGCTAAAAAACCACAAAAAATCGACTTTCACTTCTGGTTTTTTTTTTTTTTTGAACTAGAAGACAATTGTATAGGTTAACCAACATCAAAGGATGTGTCACTATTAGAGATACTAGAAAGCGAAGGAGGGTTGTAAGCAACTGTTCGGTTCTTTTACTTTTTTGCAATAGAAAATGATTGTGTGAGGCGTGTCCAGAGAGAGTTTTAATCTCCTCCCTCAAATTAACTTTGGAAAAATCAAATCTAATCAGGCGATTGTGTTTTATTGGTTCAATTACCTTAATTAAGAGCATTTTTCTTAATAAGTGAAGAAATGCAAACCAACAAACTTAGGAAATCAAAGAACAATAAAGAAACAAGATACTTCGATTTATGAATCAAAGATAAACTTACTTCTAAATCGTCTCCAACTTCAAATACAGAGTAACAGAACTTCGAACGGGTGATTGTTACAAGAACAATCGAGATAAATCCTAACCTACTTCCTAATCTACTTCGAACTGGGTTCGAAATCCTAAACTACTTTGCCAATGAACAAACCAAGCATCAGTTTTTTGATAGCTGTTTGTTGAAGATTTGTCCGGGGCTTGTCACTCTTCAATTTCTTCTATTTATAGACTCTGCTTGTGGTTTGAACTTCCCGCTCAATGGATTTGAACTTTGGCTTACTTCGAACTCTAAATCCCACTCTTCGAGATGGCAGTTATTCTTCCTCCGCGTCTGAATTTGAATTCTTTCTTCCTCCAAAAACTTTGAATCTGCACGTTTGTTTAAACAAATTCAACTGATAACATGTTAATGAAATAACTGTCTTCTAGAAGTATTCCACGTGTTATAACTGCCAATTGTCTTGTTTCACAAGTTTACACGTGGAGCTTATGTGTTTAGCAGTTAATATTATGGCTTCGAAGCCAATCTTTATTTTAGCAATAGCTTGTAACTGTCTATAACTGCCTTTTTGACTTGAGAAACAATACGACATCGTATTTACTCAATTTTATCCCTTTAATCCAGTGCATCTCCATGGACACATAATTGCTAACGTTTGGCACTTTTGATTACGTGTCAATTAATTATTGGATTGGTTAATTTTATATGTAAATAGCAACCCAGTTAAAGGGGAAGGTTCCTTTAAGACAATTGGAGGCAACCCAATGAGCAACTCTATTACAAGATCTAGGATTCCAAATGAAATCACAAATAAACGACAAGGCTAGGATCCTAATATCTTCAATATCAGTTGCGCATTCCCACGGTGGAGCATCTTCGGTAGAGCACAATTGAATAACCCTCTGGTTATCACTTTCAATAGTAGCCCGGTTGTAGAAAGAGGGGTTGAGCATTGACGCAGTCATTCTAACCGCTAATGCTTCACCTTGGAAAGCTGAGGAAACTCGAACACGGATAACCATTTCATCAAGAATTACTCCTTTGTGGTCTCGAAATACAACTGCAATAGCTGCTCTAATGCTACCCCTCTCAATGGCCACATCGCAATTAATCTTCACCTGTCCAGTGGGGGGTGGAGACCACCTTGAAACCATATTTGTTGGGCCCTCTTTGGCCACATTGGTCTCACAGTTTATCAAGCAGCTCTGATACTCTTTCCACCAAAATTTTGCTCTCTCTTTTACAGCGTACGGGTCAACTGGGATCGAGTTAAAAATCCATTCATTTCTCGCCTTCCAGATCTGCCAACATAAGCCCACGCATTGGCTCAAGAAATTACAGCCTTCTATAGCTGAATGAAAGTGTTCCATAATGGATATGGTCCACTTCATGACAAACCAGATAGCCAACGAATCCACCTTGTACGTTAAATTGCTAGCAAACCACGTAGCCAAAGTCCAATCGCATTTGAAAAGTAGATGTTCCACTGTTTCAGTTTCTTTGTGGCAGATTGGGCACAGAGGGGACAAATTACACTTTCTCCGGAACAGGTTCTCCTTTGTGGCCAATCGATTGCTATAGGATTTCCACCAGAAATGCTTTAGTTTGGGAGGGGTGTTCATACTCCAGATGAACTTCCAAAACCCCTTAGGAGGTTGGAAAGAAGTTGATGCTTGTGATGGTAGGGTATTCCTAGCCTCTGCAACTACTAAATGGTACCCTGATTTCACATAATACTTGCCATTTGGGTTGTGGTGCCAAACTAAATAATCCCTCTTAATGCATTGAGAAATGGGGATGCGTAAAATCCCGTCAGCTTCTTCGAGCGAGACAATGGCTCTGATGGACTCCTCCCTCCATGATTTGCTCCTTTCATCAATAACTTCACTGACCAGATTCACTGTGCAATCTGAAGGTCTGGCCAAGTGGATTTTGAAGTCCTTTGAGGAGGGGATCCACTTATCCTCCCATAAGTGGATTTGTGAGCCATCTGAAACTTGCCACCGTAGTCCCTTGAGTAAGATATCCCTTCCCTGGATGAGGCTAGTCCATGCCCATGAAGTCTGTCTCCCTTTGAGCCATGAGTGAAGTCAGAGTTTGGAAAATACAACCCCCTCATGAATTTCCCCCAGAAAGAGTGGGGGTTCATAGTCAACCTCCACCCTTGTCTAGCTAGCATTGCGAGATTGAAGGCCCTGAAATCCCGAAAGCCAAGACCCCCTTGAGATTTTGATTGAGTTGCTCGACTCCAAGAAGCCCAATGAATTCCTCTATTATCTGGGTCTCCACCCCACCAGAAGTTTGCCACATAGCTATTGAGTTTATCACAAAACTTTTTGGGCAAGAGAAAGCAGGCCATAGCGAAAGATGGAATAGCCTGCACAACATGTTTTATCAACACCTCTTTTCCTGTTTGATTCAATTGTTTTTGTTTCCACCCTTGGAGTTTGTGAAAAGTTTTTTCCAAAAGTAAACTATATGCTTCCGCTTTGGAGCAACCCAAGAAAGCAGGCAATCCCAAATACTTGGCCAATTTACTCAAAAGTGGCATCCCAAAGAGATCACACAGCTCCTTAGTTTGATCCAGTGGAGTATTAGAAGAGAAGCAAACGGTAGACTTAGAAAAATTAACTAGTTGTCCAGAGGCTAAATTGTAAACCTCCAAAGTTCTCAAAACATGAGCACACTCATCCTTATTAGCCTTTAAAAACAGGATGGCATCGTCCGCAAAAAATAGATGAGAGAGAGTAGGACAGGTGGGCTTGAGTTTAATACTTGAAATTCTATGCTCAGTCACCTCCTTAATCATCAATCTAGACTACACATCAATTACCAAGAGGAATAGGTATGGTGAAAGTGGGTCGCCTTGGCGAAGTCCGCGAGTAGGATGGACCATGGCTCTTCTCTCCCCGTTAGCAAAGATTTGGAATTTTACAGTTGTAACACACTGCATCACTGACCGTGTCGTGCTAAGTCAAAAATAAATATTTAATAAGTAGGAATTAACTTCTATTCTGGAGAATGGTGGTTAAGTCCAAGTGTCGATCCATGGAGACAAATTGGCTGAGTTGTGTTAACTCCAATTAATTTCTAATTTAATTCGGTAAAAAGTTGTTTGATTGGGTGTGAAATTGTTAAACTAAAAGGCGCAAGAATTAAAAGTGATTTAAATTGATGGAGAGGGGATCTAGGGTTTAGAATCCACTCCACCCTCGTAACCACGGCTTCTGCATAAGTTAGGTTAAATAATCGTATCACAAGGGATTATCGCTAGGGTTGCAATCCCCATCGATAATTGTCAAGAAAATATTTGTGAATGTTTAAAGGCATAAACTATCCCACGGCACGAACCGTCTCATTGATACAGTGTCACGCAGCCCAACGGCACAATCCGTCTCATGAGCATAGCTTATCTCAGAACTCCAAACACAACGTTGAGAACAATTATATGAACGGATATTTGAAAATTGGTGTACAGATACGCAACAAGTCGAAAGAATAAAATCACAATTCCATTGATCTCATGAAATCGAGTTCTGAACATATAATCTGATTCGATTAAAACCCTAACCTACACAAAATAGAATGGTTACTTAGTGTAGAGCTTCATCCTCCCCCTAGAGAAGGGGTTTAGCCGGACATGGTGATGATCAACATGCTTTGATTTGAAGATTGCACGAAGAACATGAAGAATCCTAGATTTTCTCTCTCAAAGTAGCCTATCCCAGAAGTTCGGAACCCTAAAACAATATTTGGATGATCTATTTATACTTAGGCCCTAGAAATTGCATAAAAGCACTTAAATTCGCTGAATCTTGTCATTCTAGGTTCGGACCTAGCTTTACAAGGTCCGGACAAAGGTGGCAGAATGTGAGCTGACACTCGTGGGACTGCTTGTCCGGAGAAAGGATATGATGGTCCGGACATAGGGATCAGAAACTTGACCGTTGGCTCCTCTTCGCTCCTCATTGCATCCTTAGCATTTTTAAACCACTCCAAAGCACGATTTCTAAGTCTTTGAGCATCCGGAGCCTGTAACACCAAGAACCAACAATAGCTAATCAAATAACAACCTATTTGACCTAACAAAGCGCGAATTAGAGAGATTAAACGGGTGCTTTTCAGCACATATCAATCACCCAATGAATCTACACTTCGTGAGATCCCATTCTTACTAAAACTTCATGCAGAAAATCCCACTCGACTCGGTCAAAAGCTTTATTGAAGTCCAGCGTGATTGCCATTTGGGGTTGTCCCCCTCTTCTCTTGATTTTCATATGATGAAAAACCTCGCGTGCCATGATTATGTTGACCTTCACTCCTATTGTACCAGTAAAATACAACCAGACTTCTAATGGCCTGGTTTGGGTAAATTGAAAAAACTAGGTTTTTGGTTTTGTCCTTATTCAAAAAAAATTGCATTTGTTAGTTTTCGGTCGATTTTTGTGGTTTTTTGGCTTGTCTCGACGAGAGGAATCTAAAAAGTATAAAATTATTAGCCAAACTTAAAGTTTATTTTTTAAAATTATTAGCCAAATTATTAGCCAAACCGTTTATTGGACATTAGTAACTACGTGCATCAGTTTATTTTATGAATCATATTTACCATTCATTATTATGTTACCCAACATGTGGCTCAGTATACAGGAAGGAATATTTATTTCACATTTTATTATCTGAATCATACTTTGCAAAAGAAATTGAATTGAGTCAAACCCGTTTCACTCAGACATAGTATCACTTGATGTTTGAAAAAAATGAAATTTATTTTGCAAAAAGAAATGAATTAACTCGGATATGTATAGTATCACTAAATGAATTAACGGAGTGATACTAAATCAAAACATGAAATTGCTTCACAAAAGAAAAATTTAGAAAAAAAGAAAATATAGATGATTAATGTACCGTTCCAATTTTATTGGATATCCCCCAAGAGACAATATAGCTGATAAATGTGTGAATTTCAGGTAAAAAGCAACTAAGAGTTGAGTTACATGACTCACACACACACCAAAAAGAGTGGTTGGACACTTATTTTTCCAAAAAACGTGATAAAAATTTAAATTAAATTGAAAAGCCAAAAATTCATGCAAAAATAATAGTAGATTGTATGTGAATCAACAAATCGCTCCAAAATCAAGGCTCCATGTAGTTTTAAAACTAATCAAATTTTTAACAAAATCGACTCGTTAGAGTAACCACACCAATTCCTATAAAGAATTTGATGCCGTTTCTCAAAAAATGGCAAAACAATACTCCCTTTGTTTCTAAAAAAGAGTAGTGTATTTTATTTTAGATTTCTCTTAAATATGTGTGATGTTAAAAAGTTACTAGTAGGCAAAAGTTAGTGTAGATTTTCTATTTTGCCCTTAAAAGTAGATTGTTTTTTGAAAAGTTAGCAGGTAAAGTCTAACGATAATATCACCATCAGGGGCAATAATGGAAGGTGAGTGTGAAAATTACTGTAAAAGGAGTAATAATGATATTTTCTTAATAAGTTAGAATTACGAAGCTACACACTCAAATAGAAATGGAGGGAGTAGCAAATTGGGTGTCACACCTACAACCCAAAAAAAATTCAAATTTTGCAAATGCCAATTCTTTTGTCAAAAATGGAAAATTTTATGGCATTGTTGCCCTATTTTTTATTTTTTTTTTCGCAAAATGATAAAATGACACTATTCATTGCTTAAAAATGCAAATGACTATGGTAAAATGACAAAAACCGGTGAAGATCCTATTATGCATATATGGTGCATATCAAATGAGTCACCGGATTTGAACAATCATACTAATCCTCATGATTACTTCGATGAAAGCTCATTGGGTAATGGGTCCAATGCTATTGACAAATTCCAAAGCCTAATTTTACAATTTACAACTAACTATTTGATGTCCATATCATGTATCTTTCACATATGTTCGTGTAATAGCAAAAGCGATCCGATCATTTGTTATCGATTTGCAGTCAAAGTCCTCAACAACTCTTATTCAAATAAATTTCAAAACTGACTGATTCCAAAATTAATTTCGCTGATGCAAGCAATTTATTAATCTATTGTTTAATCAATGTAGGTTTGCTTACTATGGATTCTTCAATGAAAAAAAATTACTCCCTCCGTCTATTTTTAAATGATGGGGCTCTTAAATAATCATTATTTTAGTCACTTTAAATTAGAAAATCATCCTGAGCCGATTTAAGAGTTACGTTTCTATCCCGAGATTCAAAAAAATCCAAAAATGCCCTTTATATATAATTATATAATTGTAACATATTAAGGGATTGAAGACTAAATTCAAAGTTGCATCTATGGGGCGATAGGTAGCAGATCATTTTCAAATTTCAAGGGGGTTAATGGCCTAGACACCCCCTGTACGTATACATTTTCCCCCAAACACCCCCTGCAAGCAAAAAATCTACGACGACACCCCCTCTAAGTATTCGTTTTCCTTCATCCCTACCTTCTATTAGGCCTTGACCCCCCTACCATTAAATTTTAGTGAAAAATATGACATGATCTACCCAATATACCCCCACCCATGTTCCCTCTCCTTTTCCCCCATTCTCCCCCTTTCCCCCATTTACGTGAAATCTATATCAAATAAACCCTAGCCCCCCCAAAAAACGTGAAACCCATATCTCCATAACAAAGGGGATTTTCCCCAACCATTTGCTCGGAATTGAATTCAAAATCATTTTGGATTTTAATTTCAGGGATATCAAAGATAATTACATAGAAATCAACGTGTACGGATAACATTGATTTCACGTTTTCTCTCACCTTGGCAAAACCCAGTTCCTCAATCTCTCGATCTATCTTCTCGTCCCTTTGTTTCAATTTCGATTTCGAAGAAGAATACCCCTTTTAAATGAAAAATCAACGTCCATTGAAGGAGATGTTTTACTGCCCATGTTTTAATCTAGCTGTAAAAGCGGAAAAAAAAAAAGAATGATAGAGCATAAAATAGAAATCCATCAAGTGGTAAATACAGAATACTGCAATTCATGTGCATTGAATTGGGTTCGAATTCAATAGCTCCATATGTTGTTCATTTCTAATGTAATCAATTCGCTGTCGGTTTGTTCTTCCACAATCTATGAAATGAGAGATTTTCAATCTTCTTCCTTTTCATTCCAGATCGTCGCCATCATCTTCTTCTTTTTTTGTCTTTTCAGTGGTCTGAGTAATTTTGGAATTGAGGAAATGAGAGATGAACCCATTTAACCCGTTTTTTGTCTTTTGACCCGCAAACCTGGGTTTTGACCCTGATTTTTAACCCATGAATTTCCTTTAAAATCTGAGCCCTTGGATGAGATCCAAGGGCTGTGATTGAAAGTCTAGATTTAACGTTAAATGAGGGACCATTATGTGAAGGGGTATATATATATAGAAGAACAGGAAAAAGCGTTGGGGAAAAAGAAGGAAAAATTATTTGGTGTATATGCAACTTCTTTGTTCTAGGTAGCACCATTTATCTTTATATAGTAGGGGGCAAATTCGTCTTTTACTTCCTTCTGTTAACAGAGTTAGAGGTCAACAGGTTTTAGTACTTAGAGGGGGTGTCGTCATAAATTTTTTGCTTGCAGGGTGTGTTTGGGGGAAAACGTATACGTACAGGGGGTGCACAGGTCATTAACCCATTTCAAGGGACCAACCCTGTAATTAGGGATTGGCTCAATCCCAATATTTCCGCTAACAGATTTCATCCCATTTTAAAACCTAAAACCCCAATTCTGCAATGCCATTAAGTTGGGGATGAAATCTTTGCGGATGAAATCTTCACCCAAACACCTTCACTCCTCGCGATCCCAATTCGTCAGCGACAATCCTCCCTTTAAATTGGCGTCGTCTCTTCACCATACCAAATCTTCCATCCTTGCCTTCCCAAATTGAGATTTGTCAACGTCCCAACTCAAATTCGACAAATACTAGAGGTAATTGAAAAAAAACCTTGTGTGCCATGATTATGTTGACCTTCACTCCTGTTGTACCAGTAAAATACAACTAGACTTCTAATGGCCTGGTTTGGGTGACTTCAAAAAACTGGTTTTTTGGTTGTCCTTATTCAAAAAAAAATTTGCATTTGCTAGTTTTCGGTTGATTTTTTTTTGTTTCTTGGCTTCTCGACGAGAGGAATTTAAAAAGTATAAAATTATTAGCCAAACTAAAAGTTTTGTGAATAAAGACGAAGGTGACATCCAAAAAACTGATTTTTTGGATGTCATCTTCGTCTTTATTCACAAAACTTTAAGTTTGGGTAATAATTTTATATTTTTTAGATTCATTTTGTCGAGACAAGCCAAGAACCACAAAAAATGACCGAAAACTAACAAATGCAAATTTTTTTTGAATAAAGATAAAACCAAAAAAACCCAGCTTTGAAACTAATCAAATTTTGAACAAAATCGACTCATTAGAGTAACCACACCAATTGTTATAATTGTGAGCATTTGATGCCATTTCTCAAAAATGGAAAAACAATACTCCCTTCGTTTCTAAAAAATAGTGGTGTATTTAATTTTGGATTGCTCTTAAATAAGTGTGATATTAAAAAGTTACTAGTAGGCAAAAGTTAATGATAATGTCACCATCAGGGGCAATAATGGAAGTTGAGTGTGACAATTAATCTAAAACGAGTAATGATGATACTTTCTTAATAAGTTGGAATTACAAAGCTATACACTCAAATAGAAATGGAGGGAGTAGCAAATTGGGTGTCACACCCACAACTCAAAAAAAAAAAAAATTCAAATTTTGCAAATGCCAATTCTTTTGTCAAAAATGGAAAATTTTATGGCATTGTTGCCCTATTTTATTTTATTTTTATTTTTGCAAAAATGATAAAATGACACTATTCATTGCTTTAAAATGCAAATGACTATGGTAAAATGACAAAAACCGGTGAAGATGCTATTATTATGCATATATGGTGCATATCAAATGAGTCATCGGATTTGAACAATCATACTAATCCTCATGATTACTTCGATGAAAGCTCATTGGGTAATGGGTACCAATGCTATTGACAAATTCTAAAGCCTAATTTTACAATTTACAACTAACTATTTGATGTCCATATCATGTATCTTTCACAGATGTTCGTGTAATAACAAAAGCAATCCGATCATTTGTTATCGATTACTTGACCAAAACAGCACAAGATTCGCAGTCAAAGTCCTCAATAACTCTTATTCAAATAAATTTCAAAACTGACTGATTTCAAAATTAATTTTGCTGATGCAAGCAATTTATTAATCTAGTATTGTTTAATCATTGTAGGTTTGCTTACTCTGGATTCTTCATTGGAAAAAAATTACTCCCTCCGTCCATTTTTAAATGATGAGGCACTTAAATAATCATCATTTTAGTCACTTTAAATTAGAAAATCATCCTGAGCCTATTTAAGAGTTATGTTTCCATCTCAAGATTCAAAAAAACCCAAAAATGCCCTTTATGTATATAATTATATACTCCGTAATTGTAACATATTAAGGAATTGAGAACTAAATTAAAAATTGTATATATGGGCGATAAGTAGTGGATCATTTTCAAATTTTAGGGAACCAACCCTATAATTAGGGATTGGCTCAATCCCAATATTTCCACTAACAGATTTCATCCCATTTTAAAACCTAAAACCCCAATTCTGCAATGCCATTAAGTTGGGGATGAAATCTTTGCGGATGAAATCTTCACCCAAACACCTTCACTCCTCGCGATCCCAAGTCGTGAGCGACAATCCTCCCTTTAAATCGGCGTTGTCTCCTCACCATACCAAATCTTCCATCCTTGCCTTCCCAAACTGAGATCTGTCAACGTCCCAACTCAAATTCGACAAATACCAGAGGAAATTGAAAACAAACCTCAATTGCGTTGGTCACCTAAACAATTTGGTCTGCTTTTGAACAACATGATCTGGCTTTTCAAAACCAAGTTCAACAGTGTTTGCTATTGTTGCCTCACATAGGCCTAAAGAAGGTTGTGACGGATCTCTTCCCGTAGCCACACAATAGTGTTTTGTTTCCCCTTTCATTCTCTTTTGGTTTTCTATGTTGTTTTGGAATGCGTTAAAATGAAGATAAAGAATCGAGAATGATTCTCTCAAATGATTGTTGGCGTGGTTAGTTTTTCTTGTACTTAAACATGATTTTACCATGTTTGTTTCGTTATGTTTCCTGCACTATCTCTTAACAATATCAGTGGCTCAACTTCTTTTTTTTATGTTCAACATATTTTTACCATGTTTTTGTGTTCTCCATTTATTTTTTACCATAGTGACTTAATATTATTTGGACATAATTTTACCATGATTATTTTTAATTTACCATCAAAATTCTTATTGTATTTTTTTACCATAGTAAATTATGCAATAGTTGTACATATTTGCCATGTTTAAATCAATTTTTTTAACATTATCACCGAGCAGTGGCAGCGGTACTTTGGTTGTGAATAGGAAGTCGTGTTCGTGAAAGCCATAGCAACTCTCAGCTACTTGGAAAGGGCGGTGGCGGTCAAGCTTGCATCACTGAGTACCTTGTTGGTGAAGAGAGACACACTATTCTCTTCACATTCAATGTGTAATATAATTAGTTTACCATGTTTCAATGTGTAATGTACAATATTTACCATGATTTTGTAATGATGTATTTACTAATTTACCATTTTTCCTTATTATCGTATTAAATTTACCATGTTTGTAAAGAATTTACATGGTAAAAAAATGCGAAAAACAAACATGTTAAACCAAATATTTTGAAATAATGAAATTTTGGAATTTTGTATGTACCAATGTAACCATCGTAAACGGCTTATATAACAATAGCCGGGTTTGTTTGTACCAATGTATGCTTTTCTATCCTAACTTGAGTTGAATTTAAATATACCCAGAAATTATGGTAAAAAAACAAGTGCATAACAATATTCATGATAAATTTGTAACAATGTAAGGTTTTCCATTTACGTAGGATAAAATTTAGCATAATTGGTAAATACAATTTACTATAATCAGCAAACACATGTTCCCAAAAATATATTTTGGCAAGAATTTTGTTTTATTAATCACATCTTATCCATTATTTGAAATCTCCTACGGAGTAAAATTTAGTGATTAGATTCAATTACGTACATTCATCCAAAATAGGTAACAATAAGCATAAAGAGATGTATCCAATATTTATGGGAATAAGATCATTGCCACCAAAAAACTTTTGAATTCCGTTATCTTCTCATCTATTTTGAATTTCCATAAATTTCGGCATTAATTAATGATGCAATCCCTACAAATCAAGAAATGATTATATTATAGTGTATTAATATTATAATAAGGGTAAGATTGGAAAATCACATATAAAGAGGATGAAAACATAAGTCCGAAAAGTGGATAGGATGAAAACATATGTAGTGCTTAAAAAATGGATGATTATTTAATTAACTCTTAAAGGATTCATATGAGAATATGTGCAATTTCAAACCCCTAAAAAACATATTTCTCTATATAAATTTTTAATTTGTTCTATACCAAATTAAAGTGCTCATTGAGTAATTTAATTTGGTGCAAAAAAAATTTAAAAACGTTATACGTAAGTATATTTTTGAAGCTTCCAATGGGCATGTTCTGCGGTAAAACGACGTAGTTTTGGGCACACCTTTGAAGTTTCCAAGGGCCTTATTTGGAGGAAGAAAAAAATCATTACAAAGTGTCAAACCCAAAGTGTCTAAATCCTAAATGCAAAGTGCCTAAACCCGAAGTGTCTAAATCCAAGTGCCTAAAATCACTATACCCTACCACAAAGAGCCTAAATCCCCTAAAATTGAATCCAAAATTAACTCTCCAAACAAGGCCTTGGAAGTGTACCAAAAAATTGAGCAAAACTACGTCGTTTTGCCGCACAACACGGCGCACATCACCTATAGCACAACACCTCCCCCGGATTCACTTTAATTTAGTGCAAAAAATAACAATAAAAACGTTATACATAAGTACATTTTTAAACGTCCGCAAAAATACACATTTTTCAAGTAGATCACTTAAAAAGGGACGGAGGGAGCATTTAATATGGCATAATTTATTTCTCTGACTAGATAAACACGATGTCATATGGACTTCCCATAAAAATTCAATGTGAAATTCATCACAAACTTCTCAGCAGTAGATTTCGAGCAAATTATTGACATGTGCTAATCAATTTTTGAATCTGCAACAAAAAAGAAATAGAGATGTTAAATGATTCTAGTTTGGTCACACTGACTTCCATAAAAATTCAATGTGAAATTCATCAGAACTTCTCAGTAGTAGATCTTGAACAAATTATTGACGTGTGGTAATCATTTTTTGAATCTCCAACAAAAAAGAAATAGAGATGTTAAATGAATTTCATATTGACTTCCCATAAAAATTCAATGTGAAATTCATCACGAACTTCTCAACAGTAGATTTTGAACAAGTTATTGACGTGTGCTAATCATTTTTTGAATCTACAACAAAAAAGAAATAGAGATGTTAAGGCTGTGTTTGGTTAGATAGTTTAGTTTAGTTTTGATGATGTCATAAGGTGTAATGAGTAGAGAGAGATAGAAAGAGAAATGAGGGAAATGATAATGTCATCAAAACTAAAACTAAAACTAAACTGTGAAACGAACATGACCTAAATGATTCTAGTTTGGTCATATTGACTTGCCATAAAAATTCAATGTGAAATTCATCATGAACTTCTCAACAGTAGATTTTGAATAAATTATTGACATGTGCTAATCAATTTTTGAATCTGCAACAAAAATGAAATAGAGAGGTTAAATGATTCTAGTTTGAGCTTTACTTATTGGATAATACAACTTACTAGTTTTATTGGTCTAAATTTATGAATCTCATTGGTGCGGATTTTTTTTTTTTAAAAAAAAAAAATCACTTACTTATGTTGGCACATTATTATGGACATTGGTGGTTCCTATTATGAGAATTTTTGATAAAAGGCACTGACCTAGTGTTATGAATATTTGCTGCCTAGTTATGCTTGCTTGTGACATGTATTATAGATACATGGCTGCTAGCCACAAATTTAATTGCTCTGCTTGCAAGATTTTTTGGGGTGCTTCAGTTTTCGTATTGATGTTTGTGGCTTTCTGATGACCGATAGTGGCTCTCTTTATTCAGTTATAACAATGATGGGAAAAAATCTTTCTTTCTTGTAACTTTAACGTATAGATATCAAGAAAGTTGTGAGCCTCACAACTTTAACTATCCACTGGAAAACACTCTCCAAGATAGATCCTGCAAAAAAGGAGGAATTTTGCTTTCCCATTGAAATTTTGTGTGATCAGAACACAAAAATAACTTTCTTTCTTTCTTTTTTTTACTTCAATATATTTCAGTTTTCCTGAAAATACATTTTTTGCACAACATTCTCGACAATTAAATAGAGCTTCTAAACAACCTGTTCATCTGGTTCCTATTTGCTGGGATGCACGATCTAAATTCTAAACCCTTCGTTGGGTTCATATAGTGTGTGTGTGTGTGTGTGTGTGTGTGTGTGTGTGTGTGTGTTTTTATTTATTTATATTATTGAGTATTAAAGAATCTTCCAATTCCCCTTCCAACCACCTGGTTAAAATGTCCAATAAACTCTACTTTTCACAAATATGATGCATTATTACACTTACATGGTGCCCCCCAACGCACTACGACAACCCCAAATCCCTCTATTCAGTGTAAGTTCACAAATGCCTCAAGTAGCAAAGCATCAAACATGAAGCCAAGATTGATAGACAAGGGTTTTTTACAGAGCTACAGAAGACATCAATCAATGCCTTCCAAAAACATGAAGCCTGACTAGAAATCACAGTAAAATACGAAATGCCGTGTCTATGTAATTTACAAAAAGACCGTCTATTTAAATCTGGCCTCAAATGAGGAAGATTAGTCCCTCAAAAGCCTTCGATTACAGATTGGGGGTTAGGCCTGATAACCATTATGCATTCATCTCATACAAAGTTCCAAAGTATCTGTACAAGAAGCATTCAGCCTCCGCTGATTGGGGGAATAATGGCCAATTCATCCTTGTCTTTGACAATGGTGGACTCAAGTGTGTATTCCTCATTCAGAGCGAGGACCATGCACCCATGGATCTCTTCCAGGCCTGGGAACTTAGCAATCAGCTTATTCCAGCAATCACGGGCACTACTACCTGATGAAACCTCCAAAGGTAATTCGGTCAAGCCAGCTAGATCTCTAGCCCGAGCAAAGAACAAAACCTTTATCTCAACTGAGGTATTTTCATTTCCTTTTGTGTCCACATTTGCAGTCTCCTTTTCTCTATCCATGGCATCTACAGCAGAATATCCTGCCCACCTGCTTCGATGGAAGTGATAAACATGCATGTTAAAATAGAACAAATATTTCATTTAAGTTAGTATGTAACTATAGGCCAAAGAGAGGGAATTCTTAAAAATGTGTGTACTAAATAAACCATGCAATTGAAGATATTTTTTCCAATTTTTAGCTCATCCATAGGACCAACTGCAGGAATGACTGCACCACATACAATGTATGGGGATGGAATACTTAGACGTTTTCCAGGTACAAACGAACGGTTGGTCAGGAACACACACAGCGATTGTGGCATTGTGAAGAGTGACCATACAAGTGAAACTTTCCCTTAGGGAAAGACTTGATGAACATATGCAATCAGATATCTAACCCAGCATTTGAGCGAAAACCCCTGTACAGTGCGTAAAACTCATAGCTACAATCATAGCAACTGCCAGCATTCTGTCATTTGTACTTTTCAACATCATTTGCAAGTTTGCACTTAATTGTTATTTTTCTTCCTCAAACAATGTGTTCACCACTTCATTTTCTGAATAAGCTCCATAAAAATGAGGGCATTTTCGTCACCTTACCTAATCATCATTGCTTCTAGGCCGGTTAACGAATGGCTTGCCCTAAGAGCCTAGCCCTAACAACCCAGCCTTTGTTTTGGGGGTTTCGAATCCAAAAAGCTAAAAAGTCAAGGATCCTAAACAAACCATTGGCCTTCAACTGATGCTAATATCCCTGAGGAACCCATCAATGCATGTAATATTGTCGAATGTACTAGTTCAGTCCATTAGTGAGCTAAAAGACCAGGACTTTTTGCTTGTATCTGTTTTTCTTATGGAAAATCACGGGCTACAAATAATCAAACCCAGACTATGAGAATACAAAATCAAGTTATTCTGGGCATTACATGCAGTTTCTGGGCATTACATGCAGTTTTCTGGGCATATATGCAGTTTTTCTAGGCATTACTTGCAGTTTCGTCCAATGTGTTCAGAAGGTATTTTCAAGGGTCCACTGCGGAAAATCTTCAAAAAAATACCGGGAAGGGCTTGATCCAAGCAGTATGAACTGTTTTGGGAGATTTTGATGCATGTCAACGACAATTAAAAGGAAAAAGTGAAAAACATATTGCTATTATTATAATTAATATAAGTGTCAGCTTGGAAGGACCCATTCACACTTATGAATTAGTGTCCTACATAAGAATGTCTCAAATGAAGGGAGAACTAGGAATATATTTTGTTGTGCCCTGTGTCCTTAAGATGGAATGAGATGGAAAACAGATGAACCCAACACATGGACAACTACCCATACCCTAGCCCATCTGGGTGTCCATGTAACATGGTATCGAGGCTTCGATTTCTGTGAGGTCTTTTGTTCATGTTTGTGTGTCTACTTCGATAGCCATCTATTTATGCTTCTCTTATTCTTGGGTGACATTACTCCTCTTTTCTATGTATCAATTTTTGCAATCCACTGTACAAATCAGGGTTGTCAATGAGGGAGGATATTGGATAGCTGGATATATGTTGCTAAGCCTATTTCCCAACAACTTGAGCTTCTGGAAAAGTTGGTGGTCCACCGATACCAACCAAAAGGCAGTTTTTCTCAACCTTGAGAAGATAGAAATCGTTGGTTAGTGATCAACAATCTGCTTTGTACGCTAGCATGATCTGATAAAAGGAGGCAATCATACTAGGGAGCAAGTTGAGATAAAAGTAAAAAACCAAAACAATAGAATACCCTTCCAAATTTTCCCTACCAGAATTTAGTCATTTACACAATAAAACCACAAGAAGAAGTACACAGAAGGAACAGAAAAGAAAAGCACAAAAGCACAAGAAGGTATTCACTTCAAACGATGTAGCAAAAGAAAGTCTCCACTTCAAACAATGAATGACGCGATGCTATTGTGAACATAGAAAATGAAGCCTTTCCCTCCGTAAACAACACAAGAAAGTAAAGCAATCAGGTATCTAAGAGCAGGCTACCTGTTTCTGCCAAAATGGCATTGCCATACTCATTTTTCGGCTTGCGATAGCGTCAAAAAGCCAAAAATAGCTACGCCAATGCACCGGTTTGGTATAATTTTGCACAATATCATAAAGCCAACCCTTACCAAAGGAGGAAATACTAACCGAAGAATTTACCAATGAAATAAATACAGATACACCCAATACGTCAAAACTCATGTTATATTGAACCCAACCCATCTCATTTTCCGATGCAAATTAAATGGCTTGGATGATTTGGCAAGCTTGGCGATTGCTAAATCAAATGCCAGATTTGGTACCGAGAATCCCAATTTTCAGTGCCAAAATTCAGCATTGAGTTTGGCACAAGGGAGGAGAGGGTTTTACCGTTCTTGATGCCAAATTTTGGTTTTGGCATGGAATTTGGCACAAGGGTGGACTTGCTCTAACTCCCCATTAAGTTTGTAACCAAAATCATAGACTCTTTGGGTATAACGTACCAATATAAACAGAGAAGTTCCGGCCAGAGTAAACAGAAGGAATAGGAAAGGAAAAACACAAAGCACAAGAAAGTATTCACTTCAAACAATGTAGCACAGGAATGTTTTCACTTCAAACAATGTATGAGGCGATGTTATTGTGAACATAGAAATGAAACCTTACTAAAGAAAACATCAAAGTAAAGCAATCAGATATATAAGAGCAAGTCTACCCATTGATGCCAAAATTGCGTTGCCAAAGTCGTTTTTGGCTTGCTTTGGAGTCAAAAGGCCAAAAATCCTGCACCAGCTTGGTATCATTTTAGTATAATCTCAAATCAGAACCATTGAACCAAACCCATCTCATTTTCTGATGCAAATTAAATGAGTGCAATTTTGTTCACTCTACTTAAAAGAAGGTGAAACCCTCCCTCCTATTGGTGTGGGTCCCACACATTTTAACCAATAGGGAGGGAGGGTTTTGTTCACCCTCTTTTAAGGAGGGTGAACAAAATTGCTCTCAAATTAAATGCTTGGATGATGTGGCAAGCTTGGCAATTGCCAAATTGAAAGCCAAATTTGGCCCTAAGTATGGCATTGCCAAAATTTGGCATTGAGTTTGGCACAAGGGTGGAGAGGGTTTTGCCATTCTTGATGCCAAATTTTGGCTTTGGCTGGAATGCCAAGCAAGTCCACCCTTGTGCGAACCCTAAAACCTAAACCCTAATCCAGCCAAAACCTTAGGCTATTTGCGCATATAAACAGTGAATTACTGACCAGAGTAATGAGAATTGTTCGTCTCAAAGTACAGCAGAGCGGACTAAAACTAAAGAATCCACATTGCGGTATAATTTTATCTTGTTTAATCGAAGGGGCGCCAATAAGACTAAAAACTGCAGCTTAAAACCACATTTTTTAAAAAGTCTGAAGACCTCAAGCTTGCATACAGATCATTAGCAGCAGGGCCGGCCCTGGGGGGAAGCCTAGAAAGTGAACGCTTCAGAACCCAAAGAAATTGATAGAAGGAGTGGCCGCCATGTTTATTTCTTTGATTTACTGGACCCCAAAAATAGAAATTAAGCCTCTAAGATACCCATGAAAAAACAACAAACAGGAAGATGGATGGATTCCCACAGAGAGATAGGGAGAGACGGCGGAGAGAGAGAGGCTGTACCTGATCTTGTTGTCGCCGGAGATGCGGACCGGAGCTTACTACGATAGCGATTGAGATTTCTGATCCTGACCGATACTGTTCCGACTGTAATGTCGGCAAGAACCGGTGAGATTCATCTCGAAAGGATGGTTAGACATATATTCTGACATTTATTACGAATTTCAACCTACAATTTCTTAGATATTCCATATATACCACCAAGTAGCTTCTATTTTATTTTTGGAAGAGTATCAACTTCATTAATAATAAAAATTACTCCCTCCATCTCAAATTGGATGTTCATTTTTTAAATTTGTGTCATTTTTAATAGCTTACATCTTTCAATATTAATCTCCAAAAATATTCAATATGAATCTTGTTTGATAGTTCTCGACGAGTTATATAATACAAAGTGTTCATAATTGCGAAAAATATAATAAATTGAAAGATATAACAACCAAAAAATGGCACGAGTTTAAAAAATAGACATCCAATTTGGGATGGAGGGAGTACCAATTTACCGTGGGAATGTTGATCACACGGGTCCTAGATTCCCAATACTTTTTAGGGGTACACACTTTATAGTTAACTAGCAAATACTTTTACTTAATGACACGTTGAAAAATAATGCAGTTCCAAGTTACAACTTAGGGTTGGTTTTGGTGAATTGAAAAAACTGGTTTTTTGGTTTTGGCTTTATTCAATTTTTTTTTTTGCATTTGTTGGTTTTTGGTCGATTTTTTGTGGTTTATTGGTTTGTCTCGACGAGAGAAATCTAAAAAATATAAAATTATTAGTCAAACTTAAAGTTTTGTGAATAAAGACGAAAAATAATCTAAAAAATTGGTTTTTTAGATTATTTTTCGTCTTTATTCACAAAAATTTAAGTTTGGCTAATAATTTTGTACTTTTTAGATTCCTCTCGTCGAGACAAGCCAAGAAACCACAAAAAATCGACCGAAAACTAACAAATGCAAAAAAAAATTGAATAATGACAAAACTAAAAAAACCAAAAAACCAATTTTTCCAATTCACCCAAACAAGGCCTTAAATAAGCTACTCGTTCTATCAATTGTTTTACTCGTCAAATTATAGTCTACATATAGAAGTCACAATTTTGTTCTACTTTCCAATTTGATCATAAGAGGATTTATGTAAATAAAGATAAATCACTTAAAAAATGACAGCAAAGAGAAGATAGATTTATTAGGAGAATATCCTCTTTACCTCTTGAAAAGAAAATGATTTGACGGCTACAACCCTAACATGAGACAACAATCGGACAACCATAAATGTTACTTTGTTTATATGTTCAGCCATTTTGTAAATTAAAAAAAAAAAAAAAAAACTGCTCTATTTTATTGTATAGATTTCGAGTGAGTGGGATTTTGATGATAAAAAAAGAAAGAAGATATTAGGGGAATTTTACTTTCAACCGTTGTAGTTTTGACCATTTTTAAAATACTACCCCAATGACCTCTCGAACTTTCAACTAAAGCGAGAATGCTCACACCGTCGGCTGAGCAATAACAATATCTAGAGGGTACATACCTAGGTGTTGCCCAGTGACGCGGACGGATGTCAGGCCTTGGGGAAACTCTTCGAATTTGAGGGTTTGATTCCCCGTTGAGCAGGATCGGCCCTGACTTTCGAGAGGCCTAAGACGAAATTTAAAAATGAAGGTCCTTAAAAATGCTAGCGAAACTAAATATAAAGTCGATATATACCGTTTCAAAACTATATGCATGTATTTAATACGGAAAAAACCCAAAATGGGCCTACATACTTGGTGGTAAAAAATATTTGGAGGTCTTTTTTTTTCATTTTTCGTGGAGGCCTAAGGCGCCGGCCTATGGAGCCTTAGCTCAGGGCCGGCCCTGCCATTGAGTGAGTATCCCTAAACGTAAGTGGGGGGTCATAGCAGTGTAGTTGTGCTAGTTTCCCCATAGGTATGGGTTGTATAGTGAGATCTAAAAGGGCCTAACTATAGGGCTATTCCTCTGTTATCTAGGTACATATCGATTGAGGGAGGGAATTTTTTAATTTTTTTCCCATGAACCTGAAAGCTTATAAATTTGTTTGTTAAAGGGCTATTCCTCCGTTATCTAGGCCCATATCGATTGAGGGAGGGAATTTTTTTTATTTTTTTTCCCGTGAACGTAAAAGCTTATAAATTTGTTAAAAGTTTTTCAACTTTTATAAGCATTTGATCAATCTTCTCCCGGAACAATTTATGATTTATGCTTGTGAATTTGTTTTTATCTGTAGTATACATTTTGAGAAATTAATCCCATTGTCTAATATTGGATGTCAATTAAAACTGAAACAAAATCTAGTATTCCTTTTGATCCTGGAATCATTTCCATCCATGAAATCCGGCTGGCATTTACAAAGTAATTTAAGTATGTCGAAAAAAACACAGCAGAGAATTTAAATACTCCTATAACATGTCAAGAAAGATAGATGAGCAAATCCGGCTGGCATTTTCCATACATGAAATCCGGCTGGCATTTGCAAACGCTGCATTCGAGAATTTGGTTCTACACTTTGCAGCGCTGCAACGGAGGACCACACAGACAATCATTCCCAACAAACGCACTCGCCGGAAACTTCGTCGCCGGTATCGGACCACACAATTGGTTATGACTAACATTCATCTTCTCAAGCCCAGAAATGGCCGCCGGCAGTTTGCCAAACACCAAATTCCTCGACAAATCCAAGTACTTCAAAGTTTTCGAAAACTTCAAGCTCTCCATATTGAAACGTACCTGATTACCTTCAACCCAAAAACCCACCAAGTAATTGGTTCGGTTCAGCAATTCGACAGGGCTTCCCGATATTTCATTCTCTGAAAGATCGATGTAATCGTAGAAATAAGTCTCCACTGGCTTCCACTTACTTAAATTGATCTTGATCCCACATTTTGCCAGCTTGAGTGAATATATAATCGGTGAAGAAGTAACCCATTTGGGGATTTCGCCCAAGTGAAACCCATTGTATGATAAATCCAGTGATTCAATTCCTTTAACTTTCATTTCAGGAAATGGGTCCACAAGAAAATTGTGTGACAAATCAAGATTGAATATTTTCGTCAGATTTCCTAAGCTTTTTGGCACGGTTCCAGTTAATCTGTTCCATGAGAGATCTAAGGTGTCAAGGCCATGGAATTTACCGAGAAAATCTGGGATTTGTCCGGTTAAAGCATTGTGGCCTAGCTCTAGGTAAATAAGATTAGATGAAAGTAATGAAATTGAAGGCGGGATTTTCCCGGAAAATTTGTTGTGAGAAAGTGTAAGAATTCTGAGTTCTGTTAAGGATGAGAAAAAATCGGGTATGCTGCCGGAGAGTCGGTTCGGGCTTAATCCAAGAAAGGTCAGGTTTTTAAGCTGCTGAATTCCGATGGGTATGGTGCCAGTGAGAAGATTTCCACCGAGTTTGAGTTGAATCAGTTGAGTCAACTTGGAGAATGAACTCGGTATCTGACCTGATAACCGGTTTCCAGCAACACTAAACGCAATAAATCGGGTTAAGTCGCCTATATTTCCGGGTATTTGACCCGATATCTTGTTGTTTTCAATGTAGAGGTACTGGAGATTGGATAGGGTTATAAGTTGAGTTGGGAAAATACCCGAGATATTACCGGTGTCTTGGAGGTATATACCGTTTAAGAAGCGGAGTTTAGAGAGGGAGGGCGAAATGGTACCCGATAAAAAGGTGGTGGAGTTTTCGGTTTGGCCGTAAAGGGTTAGAGTTGTGACCCGGTTGTTAGCCCCACATGTTATGCCGTACCACTTGCAGCAATCAGTACCGGGGCTCCATGAGACGAGTTTCCCGGACGGGTCTGATGTTATACCCGATTTGAAAGCGAGCAAGCCCGACTCGTCGTCCACGTGGCACGTTGTTGCGGTGACTGTGAGGCACCGGAGGGTGGCGATGAAGAAGAGGGAGAGGATGAAGAAGTGAGGAGAGGGAAGATGGGGGAGAGAATGCATATTGTTGGTTTTGGAGAGTGGAAGATTGTAAATGGATATGTAGGGACTTCCAGTTTGTGGACTATTTATTTATAGGATTGTTGGTGTTTTTTCCACTTGAAATGGTCTTAAAAAGTGCACAGGAAATTTGATGGTTTGTAAATGTACACCCATTGGGAATACTAGAGGAGTTGGTTCAATGGCTAGCCGTGCATGATCCAAGTTCCAAAGAGACTTGTGGTGATGCGATGAGATACTAGAAACAAAGACAAGAAACGGGTCATCGACTCTTGACGGTCAAAGCAAGCTCTTTAATTTAGTGCGGAGAAAAGAAAACAAGTGAAAATATTGAGTGAGTGAAAGAGAGATAAAAATACAAGTGAATACTATGAGATTTGGGTTGGGTGTTTCCGTTATAGCTGAGATTAAAATATCCCAACATGGATGCATTATAAAAGTATTTGCGAGAGCGCAATCGTGAAAGTGTTACAACACGCTGGGATTACGTCCCAAATGGTAATTGAATGGGGAAGGCAATACCGACATATGCAAGAGATTCATCGAACTACAAGCCGAGAGATTTGACTCACTTTTGTCCCACTGGATAATAGAGGTAGGAAGTGGAACTAATAATTAATGGGCCACTACATAGACGCCGAATATTGACTCGAAAAGTGGGATTGGAAGACTTTTTAGAAAGTGTCAAACAAGATGAATGATCATCTAACATTATTATATACCGATTTTTGTTAGTTTTTTTTTTTTTATGTGATCTGAAATAAAATAAAATCTATTCTAAATTCGATCGATAATATCAGGGTTGAAAATCCTGTGTATTTTGCATTGGAAATGATTTGTGCAAATAATAACGTCATTTGATCATTGACAAAATTTTGTTGAATTTTATTTGTCATCAAGAAATACTTCGTTAAAACGTAGGACAAATGAATTACTCCTGTGTTTAGAAAATTATTCAGGACAAATTTTAGGACACCTTAAACAGAAAATCTAAAAACAGGCGAAAGTAATGGACATGTATGCATGGTAGCTGTACAAATAATTCGGTGAAACTAGTCAAGAGGTCTCCTAAGATTAATTGGGACCTTGGGGGTGCTGTGCATGGAATGGTGCTGTGCAGTCATGGCAAGGCGACTCTAGCCTTGTTCTGATGATCAGAGAAGTTCACTGCATAGAGTTTGTCGAGTATTCGAAGTGTACCAAAAATCAACTCGATCGGATATCTTTAAGTGCTTCATTGGAACACAAATAACTTTAAAAGAAATGGAACACAAATGGATAAAACACGGGATCAAAACCACTTTTTATGTTATTTGTGTTCAATGAGGCAGTTAAATATATTCGATCGATTTGATTTTTGGCACACTAGCTTGTAGTACTTGACAAGCTATACGCGGTGAACATCTCCGATCGTCGGAAAGATGCCGGCGCGACTACTCCATGAGGTTGCACAGCATGGTGTTGTGCATTGGGGTACACAGCAGCCCCCCAGGTTCCGATTAATTGAGGAGTGAGTGAGCTAGGGACGTAACAACCAATAAAGCCACACCAATTTAGCAGCTAAAGGAACCCGGGGGGTTTCCGCCTCTTGTCTCCATCTCCTCCTGTCCCTCTCTCTCATTGCCTTACCCTCACCATCGCGCCGTGCCACTTTCTGAACAAGCCAACTCTCTCTCTCTCTCTCTCTCTCTCTCTCTCTCTCTCTCTCTCTCTCTCTCTCTCTCTCTCTCTCTCTCTCTCTCCGTTAGAATAATCACCACACGCACACAACAGAATAAGAAAACATTAAAGGAAATCAACACAGAAATTTACGTGGTTCCCTAAGATTGGGTATCTCCACGGGAGCGATGAGCGAGTTTGTATATTATGATCTCGGCTAAGGTTTTTACAATAGAGAATATATATAGCCTTACTCTATTCCAACCCTAATAATTCTGTACCGTGCGATGAGATATCGCATTTCATTAGAACTCCTTGGTACCTCTCCATATGAGCCACAAGTTCCAACACACACACACACACACACACTCTCTCTCTCTCTCCCTCTCTCTGCTCCATAGTTTCTCCACCCTCTCATTCTTTGGTTGTTTCCCCTGCCTTGTTTGGGGTCTGAGTCGACTTAGTGGTGATGTTAGGGCGGCTCAGACCCCTCTAGCAAATAATAGTTTTGGTGCCTGGAGGCGACGACCCCAGATCTGGGACTTTAGCTAGAGATGCAGTTGGTTTTGTTTACTTGGTGTAATTCAGTGTCTTGCGAGACTTCTCCGTGTGGCAACTCAGTGGGACGACTCACTTCAATTAGGCTCATTCCAGTTGGTTTCTTTCTTGTGTTCTGTTATTTTCCTTTCGTTTTTGTCTTATTTTTAGTTTTCTAGGAAGAAGCGTGGATTTCAAATGGGCTCTCAATTTGGGATTGAACCGTAGCATACTATTTAGCCTTGGGTAGGACCTTATGCATCAAACATCTTATGGATTTGGGTCTGCTTTACAATAAGAGTCTTAGAGTCCCATATCTGTTGTGGTTATTTGTGGTGTGCTCGTGTCCGAGTCAATAGTAAAAAATTTATTGGGTTTTTTGGATGCCCAAGGCCCAAGCCTCTTGGGTCTTGTGGTTGGCCGGCCTTGAAGCTGTGGGGTCGGTGACTCCTCCTGAAACAAAAATTAGTATTGCTATATTAATTTATAAATAATCCCCATATGAATTTAAATAATAATATCACACTGAAAACTCCTCCACCTTTAGCTTCTTCTTTTTTTTTTGTGCAGTGAAAACTATAAAAAAATAAAATAAAAAATTAGTATATGCCTTTTCATATATTTTGTTTATTAGTTGAAAAGCTTGTTGAGTTTCAAGAGAATTTAATGTTGGAACAAAATTTTTAATTGCCATATGACGTTTTAATTTCTTTGACTTATAGTTGGTAAACATATTTGATGTTTATGAATGATCTGATGCTCTCGAACTCTTAGTTTCACCACTTTTTTCTGGAAGCACCTAGAGTCACCACCGACTCCATGACAACGTCATCTATTTTTATTAATAAATATCAATGACTACACATCTCCACTTATGTCACGTAAATCACAATGGACATTAAAGGTTGTATCCTCCATAGTACAACAGCCCAATTCAGTCGTATTGGCTTAAACAACCCTACATCTTAGCTTGCTTGTCCATGCAAATAGAAACAAAGGCATGCATGTAAATGTAGAAACGTATATGCACATGGTCTAAAATATCTCTGCCGACCATTCTAAAATATCCCTGCCCACCATACATTTAATTTGCAGCCACCACTCCTTTGTCCATTTGTCTAGCTAACAAACACTTATACTACACTTGAGTTGAAAACGTTAGGATAAAGAATATAAAGGTCCATTAATGAAACAATTTTAGATATTTAAATATCCTTAAACACCAACACTTTGTGATGGTGTATTGAAAACCCCTTCCAAGATTAAGTTAGTCCGTGCAGATGATGGAAGGAAGAAACTAAAGTTTTTAGGTACACAAGATGAAAGTTTACTTACCTAGTGCCACTGCCGGGGTCGGCTCATGACATAAGTCAATGAAGTCATTGCTTCGAACTTCTAAAAAATGTTAAAAATAGAGGTCCCAAACATGTAGGCCGTCTATATATATGAAGACTTAATTGGTATATTTACAGCTAAAAGTGCGAAAAGAGTAATGTTCAAATGATCGATTTGGGAGTATTTTAATGGTTGTTTGTTTTTGGATGACTATATGTTTAATTAAATTTGTGCAATGATAAATATTTTGTAATTTACCCCCTAATGAGCTGGCAATGGCTGCTCCAAGATTCGGGGTGCTTGTATCGGGTATGGATTTTGGTCTCCTAAATTTTGCCTCTTTGTTCTGGGCCTTAGGCTTGTCTATGACTGAGGTTAGTTAGGCCTTGTTCTTGAATGGATTTTATCTCATAAAATCTAACATTCTCAATAGATTTTAGCAAAACTAGATTTTATGAACAATATATTTTATCTCACAAAATCATTTACAAAACACCTTTTATCAACCCTACATTTAATCCATTGGGAAAACAATGTCATTTTATCACACCTCTACACAAAACTACATTTTATCAAAATTAGATTTTATCTCATAAAATCCATTCAAGAACAAGGCCTTGAAGTGAGATTAGGGTGGGCGATGTTGTATTCATCACTGGACTTAAAGTCCTACGCACCAAGTCATCAGTTTCTAATAGGAGCAGAGCCATGATTTTTGGTTAGCAGGGGTCAAAAATTAGATTGATGTGCAAGTTATTTTTCTAGTTGCTCATGTAAAGAAATAGCTAATTTGAGAGGTTAACTATAGCTTAAAAATACAATGTGATACATGTATTTTTGCTTTATAAAATTGGGCCCAGTGACTTATAATATTTCAAAAAAAAAATGTACGATGACCTCATTTGTAATAGTATCAACTCTCGAAAAGAAGAAAAACTTGAGAAATCTATGCATTTTAAGCAAATTGGGGCAATAAATATGAAACTTTTACAGGGTCAAAATTGTAAAATTTATTTCCGAAATATCAAAAATCGATATGAGAAATTAAAGTGAGAGGGGTCAAGTGTTTTATACCTTATTGGTGTCCGCCAGTGGTTCCTAGGTGCTCTGAATCAACATGTAGGCCTTCTATATATATGAAGACTTAATTGGTACATTTACAGCTAAAAGTGCGAGAAGACTAATGTTCAAATGATCGATTTGGGAGTACTTTAATGGTTGTTTGTTTTTGGATGACTATATGTTTAATTAAATTTGTGCAATGATAAATATTTTGTAATGAATTTTTGTGAAGAATGTGTTTAAAAAATTTATTATGCAAATATATAGAGGGCCTTAATGTCTCCGTTTTAGACCTCTAAAACTAAAGAGCCGGCAATAGCCGCTCGAAGATTTGGGGTGTTCGTATCGAGTTTAGATTCTTGATAGGGGCCGAAAAGCACCCATTGGACCGCGTTAACTCGTACTTTGTTAGGCAAATTAGATTGTTATTTGATTGGTGTTTGTTGGTTAACGGTGTTACAGGCTCCGAGGGCTCTAAGACTTGGAAAACGTGCTTTGGAGTGGTTGGAAGTGTCAAGGATGCGAAGAGGAGCAAAAAAGGACCAAATGGCCGATTTTTGGTACCATGGTCCAGACCATGCATACCCCTGTCCGGACCAAGGTCTCCGCGAGCTTTAGAGTACAATCTGTACCCGTGGTCCGGACCACCCTTTCCCCATCCGGACCATGGTGTCGGGATTTTGCGTTTTGACTGGTTTTTCTATAATTTTGAGAGCCCTAAGTATAAATAGCATAACCTAACATTGTTTTAGGGTTTCCAACTATTGGGAGAGGCTATCTAGAGAGAGAAAGCTAAAGTTCTTCATGTTCTTCAAGCGTTCTTCGAATCGAAGCATGTCGATCATCTCCATGGCCGGCTAAACCCCTTTTCTAGGGGGAGGATCAAGCTCTACACCAAATAACCTTCTATTTTGTGTAGGTTAGAATTTTAATCGAATCGGATTATATGTTCAGAACTTGGTTTCATGTGATTAATGGAATTGTGGTTTTATTCTTTCGACTTGTTGTATATTTGTACACCGGTTTTCAAATACCCATTCATATAATTGTTTTCAACGTTGTGTTTGGAGTTCTGAGATAAACTATGCTCGTGAGACAGATCGTGTCGTTGGGCGGCGTGACACCGTACCAGTGATACGGTTCGTGCCATAGGATAGTTTATGCCTTTTGATATTCACAAATATCTTCTTGATGATTATCGATAGGGATTGCAAGCCCTAGCGATAGTCCATTGTGATTCAATTATCAACCTAATCTATGCGAAAGTTGTGGTTACGAGGGTGGAGTGGATTCTAAACCATAGATTCCTTCTCCATCAATCTAAATCCTTTTTAATAATTGCGTTGTTCTTAGTTTAATTAGTTCACAAACAATCAAACCTCTTTTTACCGAATTAAATTAGAAGTTCATCGGAATTAATGCAACTCATCCACATTGTCTCCGCTGATCGACCTCGGACTTGACCACTATTCTTCTGAATAAGAGTTAATTCCTTGCTTTTATAAATATATTTTTGGTGTGAAAAAGGACCTACCAATTCTGGTCTCCAACATTTCGCCTCTTTGTTCTAAGCCTTAGGCTTGTCTATGACTGAGGTTAGTTGACGTGGGATCTGGGTAGGCGGTGTTGTACTCATCACTAGACTTGAAGTACTACTCATCGGTTTCTCGCAAAGGCAGTGGAGCCAAGATTTTAGGTTAGCAAGGTCAAAAATTAGATTTATACGCAAGTTATTTTTTTTATTTACTCATGCAAAAAATAACTAATTTGAGAGGTTAATTAGCGTAAATATATAGTGATACATATAATTGGTCCCATTGACTTATAATATTTCAAAAAATAATGTACGATAGCCTCATTTGTAATACTATCAACTCTCGAAAAGAAGAAAAACTTAAGAATTCTATGCATTTTAAGCAAGTCGGGGCAATTTATGAAATTTTTACGGGGTCAAAATTGTAAAATTTAGTTCCAAACTACTCATCAAAAATCGTTATGAGAAATTAAAGTGAGAGGGGTCAAATTACCCTATTGTGCGTACATTATTGGCTCTGCCAGGACTGGTCCCTAGATGCTCTGAATCAACCTTCAAGGGACAGCACCATTTGCGTGCCTCTATAGCCAAAAATTGTGCATTACACTACTAATTTTTCCAACTATTGAAACTTGTTGTCTGAGATGCGATGCAAGATTTGTTTGACTGTAGTTTCGGTAACTCTTATGATTTAAGGTGTTAATGTGGGCATTGAGACCCAAGTAGGGCTTCAGTAGGGGCAACGACGGAGCCAGAAATTTTGCTATGTAGGGGCAATCATTTTTTTTTTCAAAATACTTTGTAAGGGCGAGCTTATATAATTTATAAGAATTTTTTTTCCTATATAACAGTAAAGGTTTTTTTTTTTTTCCCTTGCAGAGGCAACTGCTCCTGCTGGCCCCCTGGCTCCATCCTGACTTATCTCCATCCTGACTTATAGGGGGAAGGAGGGTTTGTTGGAGGAGGCTACTGTGAGCATGGGAGTTCTTTCTTCAAAGCTGGTGGGGGATTGAAGTTTTACATTTTAGGATTAGGAGGTAAAGCCTGTTTGAAACGCTGCAGGCCTTTGGGAATGGGGCACAGACATGCGTGGAAAATAAATTGGGCCCTGACATGCAAGTCCATTGTGCTTGAAGCCCAGTCCATGGCCTATACGAGGGACAAGAGAGTCAAAACTTCTGAAACCCATTACTGTTTACTTTTATTGGCGCATAAGTGAGAGCCAGACACTTTGTGATGGAGAAGGTCCCGGGAGCACTGGATGGCTGTTTATTGGCGTATAAGTGATATTTTTTGGGGGGAAATGAGTACAATATATATCCATTAAAGGTGTATACCATATGCCTAGTGTATGGTTCAGATTGTGCCACCTTATGTCCTCATTGGCAATCATAACATTTTTTAATTTTTCGTAACTTTTTAACAATATGATTCGTAACATTTTTTTATGATTTGTAATAGTTTTGTGTGTCTCGTAACTTATACAAAAAAAAAATTTAATTTTTATTTAAAAAAATCGTAACCTTTGTAGGGTTGTGTATGATACACACCCAAATAAGGGGTATGTATTAGGTGGTTGTTTATTTGTTTTTGCATTGACTTCAAAAGAATATTACTGATTATACTCTGTTGACTGTTCCGTGTTGAAGAATTCTAGTTAATGGTATGACTTTGATAATTAGCAGATGTGATTTCAATCACTTCATTCTTCAATCCTACATTCATTCGACTATTATATACATGAGGTAACCCTCGTAGTAATTTGATAAATACTGACATTATATATCGTTTTAAATTTGATAAATACTGACATCTTATATCGTCTGAAAAAAAGAGAGAGAATTTTCTAGAGAAAAAAAGTAAAACTTAAAACTAATTGCTTAAGAGAAAAGGACAACTTGAAACTAAACTAACTTTATATATATCATACATCTTGTTATTGAATTATCTATTCTAATAGGGGAAAAATATCTAGGTTGGAACCAAGAGCGTGAACTTTAAAGTGTTGTTTGCAAAACAGTGCAAATTACTTTGCGAAGGCTCTGTTTGGTTCTTGGGGAAAGGCAGAGAAAGGGAGAGAAAATTTTAAAAAATTCTCTTCATTTGTTTGGTTCTACAAAAAGAGGAAAGAAAATATTCAAATTCCTACTTAACTTTCCTCTCATTTTCTCTTTAATTTTCCCTCTAATTTCCTTCTTAATTATTTCTTCTTCTTTTCTCTTTATTTCCCTAATTTCCAAACGCACCCTAAGAGTTGATAGTGAGAGTGAAGAGCAAAGAATCCTAATGAAAAATTATGTGGACCTAGGCGAATGTCATGGGTGTGTCACTCATCATATCAGCATGGTGAAAACTGAATAGTCCTTTTGTTGAGTCAATTTCAAGCCTCTCGTGGCCGTGAGATCTCACACTTCAAAGAAGTGTTACACAATCATCGATTTTCGATCTGTTAAAATTTAAAAGGAAAAAAAAGAAAAGAAAAAAGAGAGATAAAGACAAAAGAAACTCTAGAAAGGACAAAAGAAAATCTAAAAAGCTAACGAGGGGAAGAAAATAACTATAATAAGGCTAATAAGAAGAAAAATAATCAAAAATTCAAAGTGTAAGTCATAAAGCGTGGGAAGAAAGTAGGAGTATGAAGGATCCCAAGAACAAAAGAGCAAACCAAAGCAACCAAACTCGGACGTGGACTAAAAAAAGTAATCTCAATCTTCGCTTAAATCTCAATCTAACCCCACATTTCTTTCTTTTTAGCATCAAAATCAAATCCGTCAAATGATGATTAATTTAGCCATGGCCTCCGGCGCCGATTTGTTATGTGGGTCCCTCCGATAGCCCGACATTTGCGGCGGTTTCCTTTTACTAAGAAAGTTGGCAGTTATTATGGCGTTAATTCCGTTAACTCTCTCTTTCTTCCACTCCCAAAATTATCTTCCCATGTATTCTGCAGTTGTCGGGCATTACACCAACACACGAGTTACCAATTTTTGTAATGGGAAAAATGCTTCATATCACGGATTTTTTCCTCCCAAGGTTTTTTTTTTTTTAAATTGCAAAGGGTGGGAAAAGGCGACTAACATAACAATCCCCTTGAATATATTTTATTGACGTTCAAGATCAAAGTTATACAAGTATAGAGACGAAAACAATTAAAAAAAAAAAAAACACCGATTATAAGCTTGGTTGGTTACCCTTCTACATTCTCTGCTGAGATGTCAAGGGGCAAATTTTACCGAGTGCAATAAGTTCGTTTGTAGTTTTCTTGTATGGGAGTGGGTATTTCGTTGTTACTTTATTTTTCCGTAATTTATTTGTTTATTGTGTATTGAATTTGATTTAGTTGTCGCGGATATCAAAAATCTATTTTTAAATACTACAAGCAAATCTAGTAGAAGTTCTTTCATGTCCAAAGCTCAATCCCTAATTTTAAGTGTACAAGTATACTTAAAAGTGTACTTTAAAGTGCAAGTGAGATCCACAATAATACTTTTTTTGTACCATTAATAGATGCAATGGTGCATCCGTTAATGAGAACCTTTTTTATAAAAAAAATCCTTTTGATTAATTTTAGAATTTAAGAGAGAGTAGGGGAGAGGGACGTGGGATAAAGAATAGAGTTGCGTACTCGGGTGATTGGAAAAGTGGGTTGAGGATGTGATGATTAAGATTCAAAAAAGAAATAAGAAGAAATAAATAATAATAATTCCACTAGTTACCAATATAGATTAATCGATGCACGGGAACCAAAAAAACATAAACGTAAATCTCATGTGAACTTTTTTTTTTTTTATTTTGTTCATCGAACAAGCACAATTCTAGTTGGGAAATGGCTACAATACACATCCCTTATTTGAGTGTACCATATGTACCTATTATATGGTTCAGATTGTGTTGTCACATCGGTAATCGTAACATTCTTTAGGTTTTTTTGTAACTTTTCAGCAATATGGTTCATAATATTTTCTATGATTTGTAACATTTTTGTGTGTATCGTAACTTTTACAAAAAAATTTGTAAATTTTATAGGGGTGTCTATGATACATAGCCAAACAATGGGTATGCATTGTAGCCTTTTTCTTCTAGTTGATGTAATTGTTTGATTGTAATTCTATAACCGTTTGACGTATGAAATCCGGTTGGTTTGTAATTTTGTTTGGAATGTTTGAAAATGTCACCTTACTGGGCCCGCTATGTTAACCAGTAACATTTGGCAATAAATCATGGGAACGTGGATGCAATTTCACCAACCTTGACTACAATTAGGGTCGTGCTAAATGCTAATGGACTTTCAAATATAGCAGTTGACCCCACCCGTTTTAGTTAAAGAAAGCCGAGTACAAAAAGTAATGTTGTGCTTAGCGGCTTAGCTACCCCACATTTGTTTCCTTTAAGGAAAAAAATGTACCTATGGAAATAAATATCGTCACATTGAGATAGTAATTTTTTGGGGATTCGGAAAAAAGTGTGAAAACATGGAGTAGTAAATTAGAGGGCCATGTAATTTATGGTCAAATTCCGTACCTTCTTTTGCCTTCTACATATGATATTAATAATAGGTACATTTCATGATGCAACTGTGAGATATGCGTGAGACACTCATTAATTTATTGGAACTGATATGTATAGGATGATTCCAATCACATTTGTATATATGTTTATGCACATGAAATAGATGAACGAGTAAAACTGACGAGCGTAATAATGACAAGTTATTTTTCATTTTCACGGGGTGCCAATGTATAGAGTGAGTTTATGTGTGCGAGCGGGCTAGCCAAGTGTTTTTTTATGGTAACACATTACACATGTTGCACTGCTTTTATGGAAATGAATCATGTTAGGCTGATTTTGTTATCCTTAACGATATTGTACAAAACAAATCAAGCATACCTAAACTTGCAAGAAAATATATATTTGATTGCCGTCTTACGGGAGCGTATCTTTGTGATTTCAATTGGTCTATGTCGGATAGTTTTTGCTTGGCATACTTTTCCATAGAAATTTGGCAATATTGGAATTCGTTAAGCTTTAGATTTTGCAGATAGGATTTTCCTTCTGTAGAAAATCTCCAGTGTCTTTTGCGGAACAAGCGGCGCACAAATTCTCCTGTACACCAGGTAAGATAAGACGTCGCCGAGTGGAGTCAAACATAAAACCCATGAATTTTTCCAATTCTTTAGTTCTCTTTTCAACCAAAAAAAAGAAGTCAAAGTTCCACTTTTTAGGAAAGACTACAATATACGCTCCTTATTTGAGTGTGTATTATATGTTTTCTTATAAAAGTTCCAAATTTTTTGTGTAAAAGTTATGAGATACACCAAATATTACGAAACACTAAAAAATATGTCACAATTGTTAATGAGCTAGCACAATATGGATCATAGAAAAGGCTACAATATACACTCCTTATTTGGGTATGTATGATACACACCCCTATAAAAGTTACGAATTTTTTGTAAAAGTTACGAATTTTTTTATAAAAGTTACGAGATACACCAAAATGTTACGAATCATAAAAAATGTTATGAATCATATTGCTGAAATGTTACAAAAAACTAAAAAATGTTATGATTGCCGATGAAGTGGCACAATCTATATCATACAATAGGTGCATATGGTACACTCAAATAATGGGTGTGTATTGTAGCCTNCAAATAATGGGTGTGTATTGTAGCCATTTCCTATGGATCATACAATAGTAATATATAATACACATCTTTAATGGGTATGTAACTGTGTATTCTAGCTACAACATCCAGATTGAATCAGAATCACTTGATGCAGTTACACTAATCAATGCGGACTCTACTGCCACTCATCCTAATAGCAATCTGATTGGAGACACTTGAATGATCTTTATGCGGACTCAATCGCTACTCACGCATATCTTCCGTGAAGCTAACCCAAGTGTTGACCATTTGACTCATCTAGGTGCGGAACAACTTGAGGATTTGGTGGAGATGGAAGAGTCACCACAATCTATTCACATTTTCGTACGTGAACATTGGCTCGGTAGGAGCCATGTTATGGACTAGTTCCTTTTTATTCTTGAATGATCTTTAAGACTGCTTTTCTTTTAATGTTTTAGTTTCAAAAGTACCAAAAAAAAAAAATTTATATTGTAGCCATTCCCTTTTCATAGGTATTTTTGTAAGATTTGGTTGCTGTTTTTCTTGTTCAATGTGTAAAACAAGGCAAAACGAAATTTAGAAGTAGTATCTCCCAAAGAAAACAAAGCCTAAAAAGAGAAAAGCACCTCCAAACACAGGCAGATAAACCGCCAATTTAATTTAATACGAACAGCTAGGATTATGAGGTCAATAAAACAAAAACAGGGAAACCTTGATGGAGAAAGCCTAAATTTGCGTTAATGGCTATTGGGTTTCCTTTCCTATATAATGCGGCCAATGCATATTTCATTCCTTGAAGAATCAATCCTCATTATTGTTTATGAGTGAAAAATGGCTTCAAATTCTTCCCTCCTCTGCCTCTTGGTTTTCTTCTTCTTCTCTTCCACATTCTTGTTTTTGGGCACAAGTGTTGAAGGGAATCCAAATTACAATGAAGCCCTAGCGAAATCCATTCTGTTCTTTCAAGGGCAGAGATCAGGGAGGCTCCCCAATAGCCAAGAAATCTCTTGGAGGTTTCATTCTGGGCTTTCCGATGGTTCTTCCGCCAATGTACGTTCACCTTTGCATTTGTTTAATAACTTTTTTTTTTGGGTACTTTAAAACCAAAACACATGCGTGATGCCTCGTCCCCTCTCTCCGTCTCGTCCTCTTTTGCATGACCGTCTCTCTCGTTCTTGTTTACGGATAGATTTGAGAGAGAGGTAGAAAATAGGCCATTTGTCCTTGATTTTATCAACTATTTTTTCTATGAAGTTACTTGCTTTTGGGTTTGTTAATATTCATTTACATGAAGTGGCAGGGCTACTCTCAAATCCCAATTGAGGCCATAGGACCTTGCCCCTCTCTTCCATGTATTCTTTCCCTCTCATGCACAAAGACAATAGCTTTAGCCTTTAGCTGCCCTAATCAGTTTATTATGTGGGTTAAAGAAGAAGAGCCACATTGTGCCCTACCCTAGCTTTTGACTTTATTCCTTGCCAATATCCTTTGTAATTTGTATTTTATTCTCTTCATTCAATGGAACATGTTTCATTTTATCATGTTTCTAGACCAATTGGGTGGCATTGTTCAAATCCCAATTGAGGCCATAGGACCTTGCCCCTCTCTTCCATTTATTCTTTCCCTCTCATGTACAAAGACAATAGCTTTAGGCTTTAGCTGCCCTAATCAGTTTATTATGTGGATTAAAGAAGAAGAGCCACATTGTGCCCTACCCTAGCTTTTGACTTTATTCCTTGCCAATATCCTTTTTAATTTGTATTTTATTCTCTTCATTCAATCGAACATGTTTCATTTTATCATGTTTCTAGACCAATTGGGTGGCATTGTTACCATGTTGTTCTCAGTTCACGACTCCCAATTCCACAACTCTTATGTACATTTTGACAAAATAGTATACATATTAATCAACAACATAGAAATTAACGATCGGACAAACCCTTTTGACCAGCTTGTGCGAATATTGACTTATTCCGGGGCCTTGAAGTTTATGACCGGGTAAACTCTGCAATAGCTCCAAATTTGGATAGGCCGCCGTGAAATTTGAATATGCGACCTCGTGGATGACAAACACTTACTGTTTTTCGCGTACCCATTTGAGCAAACCCTTTGGGGATAATAGTTAAGTAGTAACATGGACCTAATAAGCTTCCTTTGAAATGTGATAGTGTGACTTATTATTTCCAGGTGGATTTGACTGGGGGCTACTATGATGCTGGAGACAATGTGAAGTTTAATTTTCCAATGGCCTTCAGCACCACCATGTTATCATGGGCCACGCTAGAGTACGGAAAGAGGATGGGCACAGAGTTAGGAAACGCAAAAGCCGCGATCCGGTGGGCCACCGACTACCTCTTAAAGTGTGCCACCGCCACGCCCGGTAAGCTCTACGTGGGTGTGGGTGACCCTAATACGGATCACAAGTGTTGGGAGAGGCCCGAAGACATGGACACGTCTCGGACGGTCTATTGGGTCACGTCAAGCAATCCTGGCTCGGATGTAGCAGGGGAGACGGCTGCTGCACTGGCAGCCGCCTCCATGGTTTTCCGAAAGTCCGATCCGAGCTACGCAAGGTTGCTGTTGAAGACGGCAAAGAATGTGATGCAATTTGCTATGCAGTATAGAGGGACCTACAGTGACTCCCTTGGTTCTGCAGTTTGCCCATTTTATTGCTCATATTCTGGGTATGAGGTAAGCCAAAGCATTTCAAATAATGTGCCTATCCGTAATTCTTTTTATGGGCTTGGGCTACTGGTGTGTGTCATTGGGCCAGAAGATTCTATTCTCTTATGGGCCTGGGTTTGCATTCCATTTTGGTTCTTCCCATGATTTCTCATTTCTTTTTACATGAAGGATGAGTTGCTGTGGGGAGCTACATGGCTATTAAGAGCAACACATGATGTTTCTTATTTCCATTTCATACAATCTTTGGGAGCAAATAAAGCAACAGACATTTTTAGTTGGGACAACAAATATGCCGGTGCTCGCGTGCTCCTCTCGAGGGTAAATTTTTAGAAAGAAACCTTTAGATTTAGCTCGGGCACACGCGTGAATTGAGTTTCAAAATTTTGAATTAGTTATTTATGTTTATTTAATCTGTTAGACATAAATAACCCGGTCTGTGGCCTTTTTTTGTAGAGGACCTTGGTGGAAAATGACAAGGCTTTTGAGCCATTTAGGCAACAAGCTGAAGATTTCATTTGCCACATTTTACCCAACTCCCCTTCTTCAAGCACACAATACACACAAGGTAAGATTAATAACATTGCCACTCTCAAATTCTAATTTCATTGCTGGAGAATGCCATACCATTAGGTTTAATCTTAATATCAGTATTTCAACCTATCTGTCTATCTCAGAGGAGGCTCAATCATTAGGCCACTCGGCTCCACCGCGTAAGGCCCATGAAAGGATCTCATAAATTTACTTTAAAAAAGGTCCCAGCTGTGAAACAACCTAAAAAAGTCTAATTGCATATAAAATTCGGCGCGAGGCAATTTGAGTCACTGATGCATGATGCTGTCTGAATCTTTATACATTCGAAATGGCCAAATAAACCTTGTTTTCAATTTATGGAGAGATGTGTATTTACTTGTTGAATATGAATGCAGGAGGGCTGATGTACAAGCTAGCTGGAAGTAATCTCCAATATGTGACATCCATAACCTTCTTGCTTACAACCTATGGCAAGTACATGTCTTTCGCGAAACACACCTTCAACTGTGGGGGTCTCTACGTGACTTCGAATACCCTAAAAGCCTTAGCAAAGAAACAGGCAAGTCATTCGCCGATTTTCCTATACTCATTTGCCTGATATACGTAGCTCAATCGTATATGTGCTCGAGGAAGAATTTACAAATTGACAAAACACTCGGTCAAATTTTTTACTTTCCTAAAAAGAAAATGTTGCATGGTTTGATGTTCAATTATAGGACTAACCATGGAAATTTCAGGTTGACTACATTTTGGGGGACAATCCTTTGCAAATGTCTTACATGGTAGGATTTGGGGCAAATTATCCAAGGAGAATTCACCACAGAGGATCCTCAATACCCTCATTGGCAACACACCCACAATCCTTCGGTTGCGATGGTGGTTTTCAACCATTCTACTACACTGCGAATCGCAATCCTAATATCCTCACCGGGGCCATTGTCGGAGGTCCAAACCAAAATGATGGCTACCCTGATGATCGGGCAGACTTCAGTCATTCAGAGCCTGCAACATACATCAATGCTGCCATAGTTGGACCTCTGGCTTACTTCGCTGGGAGCCTCACCAATTAATTAATACTATATAGGACGCCATGTGAGCTCAAGTTCAGCCTTTGGCGATCAAATTGTGAATATTTCTCGAGGTTGATCACCTAAAATGGGTGCAACAGTGTAAGGCTAGCTACCATAAAGTTGGTCGGCTAAGTAGCTTGGATGTTCTAATTTTAGCTATGTTGCTTTTATTAATTGGATGTTCCGATGTTGAAGTTTTATCTAATTGTTCCTCGCTAGGAGAAATGAGGTATGTAGCACCGCCAAAAGATTTCGCAACACGTTGTTAGAAAATCGGGGTGTTAAATACCTGTATGCAACGCCAAAATTATTAATATTTTCAAAAATCGAGGTGTTACATAGCTACCGCACGGTTTTTCCTCATATCTGCATAGTAGCATTGGCCATTGAGGTAGCCATACTAGTATGCAACGACAAAATTATTGTTAATAGATCATTGAAGAACCGAAAAGGAAGCCAATTTTCTGTTTGGATGGGCTTGGAGCTGAAGCACGAGAGGGAAACTTGTGTAACAACAGATCCATCGAGTCGAGTGGTCGACCATTGAAGTCCATGGCCACTACTAGGCTTACAATCATTCTTCCATGTGCCATCATCAAAGGACTTGGGAGGTGTTGTACACTGTGCTGCTGCTCCAGCCTTGCTCCGATGATGGAAAACGTTCACCTCGTAGAGCTCACCGAGTAGAATAATTACTCTAAAAATTAGCTCAATCGGAGATCACTTTGATCTAGAGTTTCGGGTCCATTTTTTTAAGATAATAATGTTCTGACGAGGAACTTAATGATCATCGGAGCGGGACCAAAGCACAGAAGGAATTGAATATTTATCCGAAAGGAAAATGAAGGCGATTTCAGAGGTGGTTTTGTCTCAAGGTGAATTATTACATGCTCCTACTATCATAATTAATTTAGCATAATTAACTCCCATCCTAATAGGCGTTAACTTTATGAGTTAAACTAAGAAAACAAAAAGATAAGAGAGAGTTAATTAGACATCCTAAATAAAAAGATCATTATGATTCCATAATATAAAATTTGAATACTTATAATTCCATCATGAAATTCAAATAAACCCTAAAACACTTTTTCTCTCCTAATTTTCTTAATATTTCTCTCCTAATTTTCACAATAATTCTCTTTCCTAATTTCCTAACATTTCTCTCTCTCTCTCTCTCTCTCTCTCTCTCTCTCTCTCTCTCTCTCTCTCTCTCTCTCCCCTATCTTGAAAAATCTCTCTTTCTTAATCTTATAATTCTATCTCCTAATCTTATCACGCCTAAAATCTCAACAACAAAAAAAATAGAATGTAAGATTCCTTATGACAACAAACAAAGAAAACATGATAAATTAATTGATTTTCATAGACTATACAAAAAACAAGATAAACTAATGATGAAAATAATCCTGAAAATCAACAAGCCAACATCTCATTTTAAAACAACCCATTACCCCATTTAAGTAGAAGACATCATGGCAAAATGGTGTGTTTACACAGGGAATATGGTTTATTGATTAACCATGTTTGCTACAACCAAATGTTCACTCATGGAACATGGATTATTTATTAACCATGTACCCATTTTTTGTATCAAATCACCAAAATGGTTTATTAATTTACCACTTTTACTAGATCAAATCACCAAAATGGTAGATCAATAAACCATATTCATTGTACTAAACAACCATCTTTTAAAGCACATGTGAATATGACTTATTGGTTTATCATTTTTACTGGAAAAAAAACACACACACACAGACAATCCTTGGCAGAAAAATCACCATTAAACAAGAAATTCTTAGTAAAAACAAGGCATCCCGTTTTCCAAACTATCATGGAAACTTTCAGCAAATCTATCGCGATAAACATTTTTAATTTTGCATTTACAACCTACCAACGTAATGTCAACAACGTTCCCGCCTTGTCATCGGCAGTTTTCGGCCACAAACATGATCTCTTGAATGGATCAACACACACGAAAAGTCTCGAAAAGGAGACGACAACCAAGAAGAGGACGGTGGCCGGAGGCAGTTTGTTCTTGTCTCCGTCGTCGATTTCCTCCTGGATCTATTGGCCGCCATTGAAGACTTCGACTTATTCTCCATGTCTCAAACGCTTCAACATCAATGTTTTTGGCATCCCAAACTCTTCCATTTAGAGGATTTCTTATCTGAACTTTTTTTTTGAAAAATTGAGATGATGGAACAAGTTCAATTTTGGAGTGGGTGATGGGATACCTTAATATCGGGAATAGAATAGTTAATAATGTCAAACTAATTAAGAGATTTGATTTACTATTTGAACGGATCAAATATTATTTATGGTATAATAGTTATCCTTCCCCAACGGCCTTCCATAAATTAAGCCTATTAAATGTAAAATTCTTAATGAAGATATTTTAGCCTATAATAATTGATGATTAATCAATTAATAAGGGCATAATGGACTGATTATCCATTTTCAGGATGAAATCATAAAGATTCAAATCTCATAGAATGAAATCATAATAGTAATATTGGTATAGAATGCCTACTTAAAATTTCCTTTCTGATTTTTTGTTAAATTCGCGTTATATTTTTTGAATTAATCATCTGTCTTGATTACAAGAGTCTAAAAGTAAAAAATTGTGATCTAAAAAAAAAAAGTTCACTAAAGGGAAAAAAAAAAGAAAAAAAGAAGAAGAAGAGGTACCAAACAACTATCTTTTTGGTCTAAAGTGTCATCTTATATGAACTTTTTTCAACCTCCGTTTACATTTTTATACATTTCTTATTCTTCTCATTTATACGAATCATTAGCCCAAAAAATTACAACCAAAAACTAAACAAAAATTACGAGAAGCGGAAAAAACATTTAGAAAAAAAGGACAAAATAATACAGCTTTTGACTACTATTACCATGAATTTAGCATAATAAAAAAACAAGTTCACTTAATTCAAACCGTTGATTTTTTGTGATCGTCAAATTATTGCATGTAAAAATTTAGATTTAATGGACATCAACCCCTATGTATTCAAAATGCATTTGTTTAAAAAAAAAAGTGAGAAACGTCTATTGAAACTCTAATATAAATGCACACGATCAAATAGTTAACGATGTCTGAGTAATTTTTTATTTTTTTTTTGAAAGAGGAAAATGCCCCATGGGCTACAAACCACCACCAAGAGCCCTTGGTTGGGTAAAGATAGACCACAACTTTCAGGTTATCCATGTGGGATGGGTAGGTTAACTCCAGGGAAATCATCTGTCTAAAAAAAAAAAACGCGAAAAGGGTATAGAAAGTTCCACGCGGGGAACAAAGATCTCACAACCGGAGATAGACGAGCAAAAAACAAGCAAAGATGAGAAAAGAAAAAAAGAATTTCTGATGAAAGTCGTCACCAAACTTCCGGCCACTAAAAGCCCAAACCTGCAAAATTCGCAGACACACCACGAAATGCGTAGCGGCAGTCACAAAACTTTGCAAATTCCAACTTTGGCAAACTAAGCACAAGTAAGCTGTTCCACACCGGGATTTGAACGACATAGACCTCCACCAGAACTCATACAATCCAATATTCCATGGACCCCACCACTGCCTATTGGCCACCAACGAAAACTACCACGACCCACCAGCCCACAACTACCACGCCCAAAGTGGATCTTGGCTTAGGAAAAGCGAACAGAGCAGTTCTAACGATAGAGAAGGAGCCTACAAAGGAAGAGGCAATAGAGAAAAATGAGGGAGGGGAGGGTATAGCTCCAAGAATGGACAAAAGGAAAACCAGTCCTTCACATCCCGCCATCGTCCAGGGTGATGAAACCCTAAGGGGAATGGAGGGGGAGGGAGAGGAGGAGGGGAGAGGGTAGCAGCATGGAAAAGAAAAGTTTAGAAAGAGAGAGTCTCTTGTTTGGTTTGGTTTGGTTTTTGGGTAATGATTGGATAGATAAATTGGGGTAATAAGTAGAAATACGGGGCAATGGTTGGAGAAAGATGTAGAGAAATGAGAATAATAACTAAAAATAAGAATAATGATTGGATAGAAATGTGAATAGAAATGTGAGTAATGATTGGTGAATAATGGAAAAACCCGATCTTGAAACCGAAAACGAATAAGGTAGGTTTTAGAAGAGTTTAGAGAGAGTATGATGTCTGAGCAACTTGATAACTTGATTTTCTACATAGACTACCTATTGGACGAGACATAAAAATAAACAATTCAAATCAAGTATAGCAGCCCAAGGTACCCCCCATAATGTGTGCACTACTTGTGTGCAAAGATATTGCCGCCTTTCGCCCAGGGTTTTTGAATCCTGTTTTGTACATACCAGCCAGTACATACCAAATTTAACGAAAATTGGTATCTTTGACTTCAAATTTTGTATCAGTACAAATACCGGTGGTTATCGGCGATTACACTAGAAAATCTGGCCAATCTTAAGTGAGATGGAGGTACCAATGATTCTGTCTGGTATCAATTTTGCACACTCATATCTGAACTAGAAGGACACAAAAAGTGAGAAGATGAAGAGATAAAGAATCCCACGTAGTTGAGAGTTACCTATTCTGCCGTGGGTGAGAAAGACTCTCAACACGCTGATGATTTTGGACTAAAAGGATTGAGAGGAAAGAATGGGGAGAGAATGTGTGTGTGTTCAAAGAGGGAGAGAGAGCCAGATCCAGAGAAGGAGAAAAAGAGAGAGAGAGAGAGAGAGAGAGAGAGAGAGAGATGGGATACTCTTCATTGGTGGAGACAACAGTGGTTCTAGAGAAATATTTAGTTGTTTCATTTGTTCTCACTTGAAACCGATGCAAAGAAAAGTAGGACCTGTTTGTTTTGTTTCACTTTAAACCGATAAAATGAAAAGTAAGACCTATTTGTTTAGTTCTGGGGTATATTTTAGGTTTAGTGCTTCTTCTTCTACTTATATAGTCCTCTATATTATGGGTTAGGCCATCCATTTTGGAGTTGGGCTATATCCTTCTAATTTTACCGGGCTCTAGTTACCAATTATTATAATAATAAAAAACTAATATAAAAAATATATTTTGTATGAAATTTTCTATAAAGAATATATTTTGTATAAAATATGATACATCTATAATGATTTTACCATTAAATTCGAAACAGTACATGGTACCGACATGTATCAATATCATACCGTACCTGTAGAAAAACCGGTATCCTAGCCAGTTGTTTGGTTCTTTTTACTTCTTTGCAATGGAAAATAATTGTGTGCAAGCGTGCCAGAGAGAGTTTCAATCTCATCCCTTAAATTAACTTTGGAAAACCAAACCTAATCAGGCGATTGTGTTTTGTTGGTTCAATTACCTCAATCAAGAGGATTTTTTTAATAAGTGAAGAAATGCAAACCAATAAACTTAGGAAATCAAAGAAAAATAAAGAAACAAGACACTTCGATTGATGAATCAAAGATAAACTTACTTCGAAATTGTCTCCAACTTCAAATACAGAACTTCGAACAGGTAATTGTTGCAAAAACAACCGAGATAAGGGTGATTGTTACAAGAACAATCGAGATAAGGGTGATTCTTACAAGAACAATCGAGATAAATCCTAATCTAATTCCTAATCTACTTCGAACTGAGTTCGAGATCCTAAACTACTTCGAACTGAGTTCGAAATCCTAAAACTACTTTGCCAATGAACAAACCAAGCATCGGGCTTTTTGATAAATTGTTTGTCAAGATTTGTCCCAAGCTTCTCCTTCTTCAAATTCTCCTATTTATAGACGTTGCTTGTGATTTGAACTTCCCGCTCTGTGAATTTGAAATCTAGCTTGCTTCGAACTCTAACTTCCACTCTGAGAGTTGGCAGTTATTCTTCCTCCACGTCTGAATTTGAATTCTTTCTTCTTCCAGAAGTTTTAATTCTGCACGTTTGTTCAACAAACTAAAATGATAACACGTTAAGGAAATAACTGCCTTATAGAAGTATTCCACGTGTTCTAACTGCCAATTGCCTTATTTCACGAATTTACACGTGGAGCTCGCATGTTTGGTAGTTGATATTATGGCTTTGACACCGCCTTCATCTTAAAGATATTAAGTAGCGCCAATAATAACCGCTGTTCTAAATCGGTAAGTGATAATGACATAGTATTTGACTAACTTTATCTTATTAATCCAGTGTGTCTTTATTGATGAGTAATTACCAACTCTTGGCACTTTCGATTACGTGTCAATTAATTATTGGATTGGTTAAATTTATATGTGAACACCAGTACAGGATTTAGAAGTGAGAACCTTGCTTTTGCCACACATGTTTGGAGCTCCAATTAAGAAATACTAAAAGTTTGAGGGTCACTTTGCAATCTAATGCAAAATTAGAGGACTAATCGACAGTCATGTCGGTTTCTTTTACTCCGTCTATCTCAGCTAGGGTTCTTCCACTTTCTGATACAGTCTGCCTTCCTCATTCTAGGGTTTTTCAGGGCCGTCTGGTAGATAGATATCGATACGCTCATCCAAGAGTGAAAAAGATTACTTCGGCTCTTCGTGCGGATAATTAAGACCTAAACTTGTTCAAAATGAGGCCGATATTGATGAAAGGGCACGAGAGGCCACTGACGTTCCTCAAGTACAACAGGGACGGCGATCTCCTCTTCTCCTGCGCTAAAGATCTTAATCCCACCGTATGGTTTGCTGACAACGGAGAGCGCCTCGGCACGTACCGTGGCCATAACGGCGCCGTCTGGTGCTGCGATGTCTCAAGTAAGTCCCACCGTTTCCCCATCTTTATCTGTTTTCTTATGCATCTATGTATGCAGATATTTGACTGTGTGAGACCCATATTCGATGCGTTAGTATATCCTGGAAGAATTGTGGGTTTTTTCATGCAGATTTCGTGTATGGGGAATGCTACGGTAAATGTTTAGTGTTTGTCAAATCTATGATTGGTAAAAGATTTGCATAATAAAAAGCATATAAACTGTGGCTTATCAGAATCAGCTCTTAATAAGCTTTTAAGTTTGTTTGCAGCCCCTTTGGATTGAGGGCTTTGATAAGAAAAGAACAGAAAGGATTAGAGTTTCTTGCCAAATCACTCATTCCGAGTGAGTGATTTGTCAAGAAAAGTGCAAAAATGTTTTATTTATTTATTATTGGCTCCTTCCCCTTTCTCACCAAATAAATGTTGAGATTTAGTGAAATAGGGCTTCCCTTTTTTATCACACCCTTAATAACAATCCAAAGGCACTGAAAGTTTTGGGGAAAGATGATTCTATAGAGCATAATTAATAAGCATTGGAGTAGTAACTTCTTGGGACCAGCTGTTATTAAGCTTTTCAAGTTGTTACACTTTAAATAGCAGCTTCTGAGATGCACTGGGATTATATTCTATGTGATAGTTATTCACGTTGTAGTCTTTTGGGTGTTTTCCTTAACGGTATCTGAGATACAACTGTTAGTTGTTGTAAAGTCTCACAAGAACATTGGCCTTTATGAATTTTGTGTATCAGGGGATTCTTCTCTCCTGATCACTGGGAGTGCTGATCAGTCTGCAAAGCTGTGGAATGTGCAAACTGGAGCTCAGCTTTTCACTTTCAATTTTGATGCTCCAACCAGGGCCGTAGATTTCAGTGTTGGTGATAAGCTTGCAGTGATCACCACTGACCCCTTTATGGGATTGCCTTCTGCTATTCACGTTAAGCGTATTTCCCAAGATCCTAGCGAGCGTAAGTTTTTATTAATGTCTTCTTTTCTGTTGTTGTTTTGGTAAGCCAGTTGGTGTGATTGAACGATTGGGATTCCATTTTGTCTAGTTTGAGCTTAGGATTTCTGGAAGCCCTGTTAATCTTCATTTATGTTGGGTGTAATTATAAGATTTAATGATAGGAAGGTCTTCAAGAAACGAGTTTGGCATGTTGTATTATTTAAGAAATGAAACAACGGGGACACTCATGGAAAAGAAAGCTTGTAACATTACGAATCTCTGAAATAGGGAAGCAACTACCTCAAATGCTATAGATGGGCCTCTTTCTTCTTCTCTTTCTTTTTTACCTCCTGGTAAGTAGACAGGAAAAACAGTCTCAGTTGGTCATCTAGAGAGAAGTGATACCATTTTTTGAGCTTTAAGAACCTAGGATATTTGCTGGCCAGTGGCCAATTTTGAAGGATTCTATGATATATGGATTCCGGACTGCTTTCTCCTGAAGTTTCCCTCCTTTCCTCTAGCCTTTTCTCTCTATTCCCCCCTTCTCATGTTGCTCTCTTTTCCTCTATCCCTTTGTCTACTGCTTTTTGTGTCTACTGTATCTCTACTCCCCTGCCGCTGCTATGTTTCTGCATCTGAATTTCTCTAGGGTTCCACCTTCAGATTCTTTTCTATCTTCTTAGCTAGCAACTTCTTATATCAAGGCAAACTAACAAAATGCAGCTGACATGGGCGTAAGCCTTTGTGGGCAGACAGTTGTTGGTGGTGGGGGTTGAGAAATGGAATCTTAACCAGTGGTACACCCCTTGATGTTTGATTATGGAAGTCTATGTTACTTTATGATTCATGTTGTTAGGATGTAATCATGTAAATAATTAGGAAAAAATCCAGAATGTAATGAAAACCTGAAAAAGGTCCTGCATCTTCCAAGCGGTATTGTTGGCTATTAGGATTAGGTGTTGATGCATACGAAGGGTGCAAGAAGATTGCTTATCTAGATGGAAAGGCAGAAAATCACTGAAAAGCCATTTTGAACTCTAGGTTAATTGGTGTTAGTTCTACTTGGTCTACTGGTGCTTCTTATAGTTGAATGCTTCTTTGATTCCTTTGGTCCAACTAGATTGTTATGTGATTTGTAGAGACCGCGGAGTCTGTGCTTACTCTCAAGGGGCCCCAGGGAAGAATAAATAGAGCTGTTTGGGGACCTTTGAACAAGACTATTATAAGCGCCGGTGAAGATGCTGTAATTCGTGTATGGGATTCTGAGGTCAGTGACTGTTTTACATATTTATCAAGAAGGACTGCATCTGTCATGTCTGTTATGCTGTCGTGTATGCAAGGAAATATAAATTTCTGGTGGTTAAGGCCTTGTTCTTTTTCCTTTTTCTCCTCTTTCCAAATTTTTTTTTCTAAAAGATTCTTTTTATTAAAAAATATTTCCTCTCCACACATTACATTATTATTTAATTTCTCTCTCTATCTCTCTCTAATCATTATCTCATTATTCTCATTTTCAAAAACACAACCAAACACATTCTCAAAAATTTTTTTCAAAAATTTCTTTTGAAAACCAATCCAAACACAGCCTAAAACTTGCTGCTATGCAGTTATTTCTACCCTCTTCTTATTTTGAAGCAGTACTATGTATTTTGATTCACTCCTGAAATTTATTTGTGAATGTTCCTGAAGTTGAGGCTTTGGATTGTTTCTTATGAACTGACAGACAGGAAAATTGCTTAAAGAGTCTGAAAAAGAAATTGGTCACAAGAAAACAATTACCTCACTCTCAAAGTCTGAAGATAGCTCACATTTCCTCACCGGTTCCCTTGATAAGTCTGCTAAGGTATATTGCTAACCTTTTTGACACTTCTGAAAGCCTTCTATCTAAAATTATTTTAATCTTTTGACACTGGGTTTTCTCCTCCACGTTGTTAGCTTTGGGACACCAGATCATTATCACTTATCAAGACCTATGTGACGGAACGGCCAGTCAATGCAGTTGCTATGTCTCCACTTCTAGATCATGTACGTACCTTATTTTAAACATGGAAATTACACTCATATTGGTGCTATGATTTCCAGTGTCGTCCATGTTCTCAAAAGTTCTCTTGTTATCTTTTGTTATTTCTTTTCCGCCCAGCGCTGTTTGTTTTGGAAAGGAAATATGCTTTTACTTCCTTTCAACTTTGTGTTAAAATGATGTTCATTAAGCATCCACCATTTTGAAGTTGGTGAGATGATCTTACAAATGTTCAAATCCTTTTCTGTTGGCTAAATGATCTTCTGCAATCCTCTCAATGGTTGAGTAAATGCTCAGCACTGCACTCCTCTCAAAAGTTGAGTCAATGCTTGAGCTTTCACTTGTCTCAAGGTTTGGAGCTATTCTAGAGAGCCCTTGAGATCTTGATTATTATTAGACTAACTGTTAAATTGGACTTCTTTAAAGTTGAAATAGTGCGGGGAAGTAACAAAAGGTCAATACCAGTGCTTGAACCGGTAAAATCACTTTACATCCTAGACTATGTCATCAGTTTAAACTTCAGTTGTTCAGTGGTTATCTTCCTCTGAATTTGGTATTTGAAGGATTCCATGGGTTGCTTTTCAACCTGTTGTAACCACTGGGGGATTAATCTGATTATGGAGTCACCAACCTCCTTGTCATTGTAGCTGGGTTGACTCATTCATATCTTTCTTTTATGGCAGTGGAAGGCCTTAGCTAACAAGCTGGATATTTGAAGGATTCCATGGCTTGCTTTTTAACCTGTTGTAACCACTGGGGTATTATGTGTTGTCAAGTGCATTAATCTGATTATAGATTCAGCAACCTCATTGTCATTGTAGCTGGGTCGACTCATTCATATCTGTCTTTTATGGCAGTGGAAGGCCTTAGCTACCAAGCTGGATATTTCAGTTTCTTTGTTTTGCATATGCTACTTTGATGCATGTGTTAGCATGTTGTCCTGTTGTGACAGCAGCTTACTACATTTGATGTGCTAAGAAGATTTGGTTCCTCACTGGATTATTTTTCCGTGTACCTTGTAATCTCTCATATAGTTTTACTAGATTAATGTATTGGACATTTGATGGTTCCAGGTGGTCCTTGGAGGTGGTCAGGATGCTTCAGCTGTCACGACGACCGACCACCGTGCTGGGAAGTTTGAAGCCAAATTCTACGATAAGGTAAACATGCATTCCAATGAAATGTTTCGCACGTTTTTTTTTTTTTTGGGTTGGGGGGGGGAGTAATGGTCCCTCGGTCCCATTTTGATAGTTCTATTTGGGGATTCCAACTTTTCAAGAGAGCGTTATGATTATGTCAAAAAGTACTCTACTTTTTAACGATGCCCTTCACCTTCAAATTTGACTGATGTTGGTGGTACTACTTCAATTTAAACGAAGGGTAATAATTGAATTTTACAAAGTTTGTATGGTTGATTTTTGGGACATTCCAAAATGGAATAGGGGACTATGAAAATTGAATGGATGGAGTAATTTATTTTAACAGGCATAAATGGGATGCCACACGCACAAAAGAAAGCAAAGAACTGATGGCCAATAACCTGACAGTAGCAAAAGAGGCCAATCAAGAGCTTGTACACTCGGATAAAAAAAAAGAGAGCTTATACGCTGCTCTACAAACCATCAATATCTAAGATGTCAAGAAATTGATCTAGGATTTGGTTTGTGAATTGCAAGTGAAGAGGACTATAGGAGCCCCAAAAATTTGTTACCTTTCTAATTGTCGTATGCCTTTGTTCTTACTCAGATTCTTCAAGAAGAAATAGGTGGCGTGAAAGGTCACTTCGGACCAATAAATGCTTTGGCATTCAACCCAGATGGTAAAAGGTATTGTTTCTTTGAGTTCTGGTTCTTCTTATTTTCTAGATTATTATTTTTTACATGTCACAACAAAAGCTGGTGAGTTTTGATGTCTAGTATAATTTTTGTAAAGGAAGTGACAGTTTATCTCGTTAACTTGTTGATGCATTCTGTGACTTCTGTCTAAAACCCTCTCACTTGAACTTTATTTCACTGTGTTTGGTTTAGAATTTTGAGAAGAAATTTTTTGAGAGTGTTTGGATGAGTTTTTGGAAAAAGTAATAATTAGAGAGAAGTGTAATGATTAGAGAGAGATAGAGAGAGAAATGAGAATTAATGATTGGAGAAAGGGTATGAGTAGAGAGAGAAAAATGATTAATGATTGGAGAGGTGAGAGATGGAGAAGGAATCTTTTGGCAATTTTTTTTGGAAATGTGAACCAAACAAAGTGTTTGTATTTTATTTCTCAATCGAATGTTTATGGCTTTCTTCGTTTTAGAATGTTGTGGATATGGGTTTTTTGTGCATGCATGTCTAGAAATTTTGTTTTCTCAAAAATGGTGAATTCCTACACGTTTGTCCGAGAAGAAAGTTGGGAATCCAAAGTGCAGAAGCGAAATGATCAGGACTCATTTGTTTGCAGAATTCAAAAGGGTATTTAGATGGAGCTGGCGTAAAATTCAACTATAAGCAATCACAGGCGGCACATTCTTCCACCCGTTTACCCCCCTGAACAAATGAGTGGATGTGATTGCTTTACACTAAAATAGTTCATGGGCATCATATTTTGACAAATAGTTTTGGGAAATAAAATGTGGCCTTCTCGCATGTTTATCATTTAGCTAAGGCTTAGTTTTCCATTTGCTAAAATGGACATTTGCTAAAATCAAGTGGTTGATTTTATGAGATTTCCATTTTAGCAAATGGAAAACCAAGCCTAACAAAATAGAGATGAATCATTATTAACTGTTGACCTTAAAACACAGGGCCTAAAACATTTGTAGCTCAATCCATCCTGTTCCGTTAGTTGCTATTGTAGCTTGATTGGTGAATTGCTGCCCTAATGTGAAATGACAATAAAGTATTGGCTGATGATGCATCACGGCCAAAATTCAAAACTATTGGCTATGTTAGTGCTTCATGGTATTGCTGCAGCAACTTGCTGGCTGTTTAAAGTGGAAGCATATAGATCTTTGGACTAGAGGTCCTCCACAATCCCCAAGGAAGCATAAATAGAGATTGTGTGTGTTTTATTTACACATACTGGTGTTGCTAGTGTAGTTTTACTTAATTAAATTGAGAACACATTTCTAGTACATTCATGTGTCTATTTTCTCTTTTTGCTATATTGGTCTGAGAAGTTTAGGCGCATAACAAAATGCACGGAGTGGTGTGTAAGTATTGACTTCTTGTAGCTTCAGACTAATAAACCGACAGCAAAAGGTGAAGTAAAATTTCATGAATCTGACTTTTTTCTGCGTGTTTTGTTATACAGTTTTTCAAGTGGCGGTGAAGATGGCTACGTGAGGTTGCATCATTTCGACCCAGACTACTTCAATATAAGGATTTAACTCCACAGGGTTACATTTGGGTCTTCTGTTTTTATTTGAAGGTGTAGGCGGGAAGGACTCTCTTTTACCAATTTACTTTATGATGTAATAGCATTGCAATCGACGTTCATGGCTTATTTTTGTAGTGGAAGGCTAGAAGCTTTTCAAGTTTGAAACACAAGCATTTTTTTATATCAGCGTTTGCCATTCTGGATAGACTTACATGACCCTTTGTATTCATGCTTATACTTGTGTCACAACAAAGCTTTCATTATGAATTTTGATGTGCGCTTCATCCAGCAAGGTCATTTGTGATTCTGTTCGTATCCAATTTCACTGTGATTCCCTTCTCAATATAATTTTTTCAATGGGTTACGGTGAACATATAATTACCGGTGGCGCCATGATTCCCTGTTGGCAACCTTAAGGTCTGTTGTTGGAGGACAACCTAACAAAGAGAATATGGTAAAGCTTTGCCCATCCTTTTCTGGTAATCATATGCATCGGCTTGATCCAAATTAAACTGATCTTAAGACCAAATCAAATGGCACGTATTCACAATTTGTGTTTTCGGAATTGGAGATAGCACAGGACCTTAGTCACATAAGCCTCTAAAATGTGGTGTGCTTCCACTCTCAATACTTGCACTGTGCTCGCATACTCAATCCTTGTACTCGTGGATTTTACTAGGTTAGGATGTATTTTAAACACGCTTTTACGCTCGCACAAACGCACACAAATTATGTGACTCAGCAAAGGACACACGCAGGACACATGGTTCAGTCAGCGACACTACGTAAGCGTAGGATGCACCATAGCCCAGCAGAAGGGTGGTCAGGAAGCAAACGGGCTTTGCACATCCAACCGTGTACATGTTCAACCAACTACTTTTGCTTTATGTTGGACTATTGTGTAATTCCGCACTCGGGCTTTCGAATATTTTGACTAAAATCCAAGTTCTTGAAAATTATCTTCCTTGTAATTTTTGTTATTTGATCAGAAGTCAATCTCATTAAAACATTAGCCCGGGGTCGATACAAGATTTCATTGCAAAGAGTAGGAAAGAGCCAAAACTATCAAAAACAACAGGAGATGGGCACATAATTACAGAGCTCAAACCATAATAAGCACAAATGAAATCTTTGAAATTCACTCCAAGGATATGTTGCTCATAGACCAAATGCAGGCACTTCAAATAGGATGTATAAAAATAAATGTAAGATGAGAATGATATGGGAGAGTCCTATTACGAACCATCTTAGGCAACTCTGCAAGTGAACTTTGACCCAAGGACATAGCCATCTTTACTTTCAAGAACATCGTTGGGAAATTCAGTAGCCCAGATAAGACAAGACAAGTTTAGTTGCGTGATCAATATACATTTCATTTATCAAGAAATTGCCTGATTATTTTATTTGCGCGATTGATCCACTCGATGAGCCCAACAAATAAACGGTTTGAATCACCAAGGTTGGCTTCACCTTACAGGGACTGCATGGTGTGGTCCTGTTTTTGACCCTAATATAGAATATGAGGGCTGTCCTGTTGGGTCCCGATCGCAAATCTCACGTACACAGAAGCACAATGAACACAACAGAAAATAGAAAGACCGGGGTACACCTCCATTAACATCAACTGAAATGCGTGCATCTGCACATTTTAAAAAAACCACAGGGGATGCGGATGTAACAAATTGAATCACAATGGGCGTAACCACACATGACCCAAACAACAGGGGTAAAAGTGAAGTTCGCCGTTCTTGATAAGATATTCCCAAATTGAATCCATCGACCCAGATCCCAGAGGATGCTCTGTTCTCCTTTTCGTGAACCAAAAGACACAGAAAGTGAGAAACGATACTACAATTGCTCCCACAATGGCTGATGCTACTGTGATCAATAATTAACAAGAGGCATATTCTGCTTATGTGAAGGTTCCTGAGATGCATTTGGGCAACCTTTAGCTCAACTATTCCCACAAGAGTTGGTCTGACATGCATTAAGCTGGTAATGACCATTATGGTGAATTTGACATGCATTTTTATGTAATGTTCATATCCATCTATCTATCGGATCCGGGGATCCAGTCACGACAACCCTGTAGTGCGTCATCCGACCCGTTGATATCGGTGATCAACATTACGGATTTCATTTTGGCAATGAACGGCTTGGATCATGATGTCGAGATAATATCCGGACCATTGATTGCGTGATTAATGACTCAAATGCCACATGACAACTCTATAGTGTCGCTCTGCACAACTCTATAGAAATATGGACATCTAATGTGATGCAAATGCAAAAGTGAAATTTCAGAAGTTAAGATATGATTATGACTAAGATACAATAAACTAAAAGTGATATTTTTACAATTTTGTATTCCCTGCTAAGTACTTCATCTGTTCCTTTTTCAGGTGATATATTTGAAAAACGTGTATTCTTTTAATGTAAAAAATGTATTTCTATAAAGTTTTTATTGTTTTACAAAAACTTAAAAAATATATTTGAAAAACGTGTATTTTGAGATAATTAAATAATCCTCTTCTTTCTGGACACCATGTATGTTTTCATCCTGCCTACTTTTCAGGGTTATATTTTTATCCTCTTTTAGTGTGATTTAACTGTTTTACCCTTTCATTGTGATATAGATAAATATTTATAAATAAATAAATACATAATACTATAACATAATCATTTTTGAATTTGTAGGAATTCTATATTGGGACTTCCGAAAATCATGGACTAATTGAGATTTTGGGGGTTTCAAAATGAGTAGGGATAATTGTTACCTAAAAAAAAAAAAATTGAAATGATGAGGGGATTCAAAATTTAGTGATGATTTTTATGGTTGTAACTAGTAAAAAATTCATGGTTATGTTGGGCAATACATGATAACAAACAAATATCCCCTCATCATTTCAATTATCCCCTTATCAGAACCTTTATTTAAAAATAAAGAAATATCTCTTTTGTTATATACAAACTCCTTATCTAAAAAAATGATAAAGAATCATGTTAAAAGTAACAAAATAGCCATTGCGCGGGCATATATATATACCTATGCCCTTCACAAGATCCAATGACCCACAATTGTTTTTTCGCACTTTTTTTGTGAGGAAGCTCTCATAGGAAACTTCTTGTATATATATATATATATATATATATATATATATATATATATAGAGAGAGAGAGAGAAAGAGTCCACTTCCAGTCCAAACTCCCTTATTTTGTTAAGTTTCGGACCTCATTGATCTTGATCGAATTTCGACGATCCGAACCATCCAATGTGCTTAAAAGGTGTTTTTTAGGGTCTTTGCGAGAAATCATCAAAAAAAAATACTGGGAAGGGCTTAATCCGATCCGTTTTTCACAAAAATGGTATATGTACAGTTTTGTGAAAACGCCTCGGATCAAGCCCTTTCCGATTTTTTTTTGATGATTTCTCGCGAGTACCTTAAAAAACACCTTTTAAACATTTTGGATGGTTCGGATTGTCGAAATTTGATCGGGATCAATGAGGTCCAGAACTTAACAAAATCTGAGAGTTTAGACCGGAACTTTGGTATGTATATATATATATATATATATATATATATATATATATATATATATATATATATAAACAAAAGGGCAATATTGGGTTTTTTTTAATCTTTCGATGAAATCATAACTTCAAAAAAAACACATGATTGAACTCTAATTTGAAGGTGGTTGAAGAATGATTATTTAAGTGCCTTTTTTTAATGTAAAAAATGTATTTCTATAAAGTTTTTATTGTTTTACAAAAATTTAAAAAATTATTTTTCAAAGTTAGAAGGTTTTGGGTTGGGATTGGGAACAGTGGTCAAGAATGAAATTCCATCCGTCGGACCAAAATCCAATTTTTGTAACCTTATCCTCCTCTCTTCTCACTTACCCTCTCCTCTCTTTCGTTCTCACTTCACTTCTCGTTCACTTCCATCGAAAAACCTCTCTCTCTCTCTCTCTCTCTCTCTCTCTCTCTCTCTCTCTCTCTCTCTCACAGTCGTACTCCTCCGCCGCCGACACCGTCGTCTACGGAAAACATCTATTTCCTCTGGCAACCCAACAATCTACTCACCGGCATCGACGTATCATTAATGCCCAACCTGTCGACGGAGAGGGCAGAGGAAAATCTACGACTTCCTCGATTTTCAACTATCTAGGAATTCGACGTTGATGGGAGAGTAGAATTCCTCAACTTACATTTCTCAATCTGGTAATTTCCTTATCGTATTCAAATCCTGTATTTGCTCTTTTTTTACCCCTGATTATGGAGTTAGGACGAATTGATATGGAACAACAATGGAGGTTTCTTTGTCTATTTTTATTTTATTTGATTGATTTTATGCAATATTTGATTTTTAATTTTGGGGCTTTTCTCTTGTTTGCTTCTTGGTAGAATAATTCTCCCATGTTTTATGGCTGATTCATAGGATTCGAAATTACGTTAGTATACTTTATAGGTTCTGAATAGTATCGGCCCTAAGCAAAGGGAAATAAGGCGTTCGCGTTGGGCTCCAAAAATTTTCTAATAAATGATTGGCCCCTAAAATGTTGTGTAGTATTCGTCAAATATCGGTCTATGGATTTGTACTAATTCATAGTGGGAAATTGGCTTTATGAACATAAGTAGCACTTCTGCAGCTAAAAGAGCAACACATTGTAATCTTTTAAGTGATTGTTTAAATTCTAATGAAACACATAATTTTAAAAACTTTATCTTGCCGAATATTAATAATGTCGTTCTTTGAAGTTTCCTTATCTTTTTTATTATTTTGGTTGTAAAATGGATAAAGGGCCTCACTTTCTTAGATTTGCCTTTGATCCCGAAAATGTCAAAGGTCGGCCCTGGCTCTGAACAGGATTACTTAGAGTAAAAATCATAGACATCCTTAAGCTGATAATCGGGAAGGATCGAATAGATGACGTTACAACTAGAGTTTGGAGGTCAGCTATGTAGAAACTTTAATATTATACTTTAGGCTGGTTATGCCACTTGGTTTTCTATTGTATAAGCTTGTTTCCTTTTTTGGTTTCAGATTATGGGTTTCACGTCTGGAAATTAGTAGTTTTGGTTCTAATATTTGGATAAATTCAACCAATATCTTACAGGGGACATGGAAATCAACAACAGCCACAATAGCAGCATTCTATGGTTTTTCAAGGACAGAGGGTTTGATGATAAAATTATTAATGCAATGTTCAAAAAGTGCAAGCGCCTTGAGAGTGTGCAAAGGCAAAGAGCCAATGAAAACTGGGATTACCTGAGAAATGTCGGAATCCAAGAAAGAAAACTTCCTTATGTTATTTCAAAGTGCCCCAAAATACTGGCTCTTCATTTGGAAGAGAAGCTTATCCCCATGGTTCAGTGCCTTGCAACATTGGAAACAAAACCCGGCGAGGTTGCTTCTGCGATTACCAAATTTCCTAGCATTCTTACCCACAGTGTTGAAGAGAAGCTTTGTCCGCTGCTAGCTTTCTTTCAAGCTCTTGGGGTGCCTGATAAGCAAGTTGGTAAAATAATATTGCTCAATCCTAGAATTATTAGCTACAGCATTGAATCAAAGCTTTCACAGATGGTGGATTTTCTAGCTAGTAGTGGCCTTAGCAAAGATGGGATGATCGGTAAGGTTTTGGTGAGAAATCCCTATATAGTGGGTTATGGTGTTGACACAAGGTTACAGCCCACTTTGGAATTTTTGAAGTCAATAGGACTGACAGAACTGGATCTTCAAAAAGTCGCTGTTAATTTTTCTGAAGTTTTGTGTAGAGATGTGAACAAGATCCTGAGACCTAATTTTAATTACCTTAAGGGATGTGGATTTGAAGGTGGACAGATAGTGGCTATGGTGACTGCTTATCCCCCTATTTTGATCAAAAGCATTACTAACTCCTTAGAACCACGCATCAGGTTTTTGGTGGAGGTAATGGGGAGACGAATTGAAGAAGCTGCTGATTATCCTGACTTTTTCCGGCATGCTTTCAAGAAAAGATTGGAGTTAAGGCACAAGCTTTTGAAACGAAACGACATACATTGTAGCCTGAGCGAGATGCTAGATTGTAATCAGAAAAAGTTCCTAATGAAGTTTTCATTATAGTGAACAACTTCCGTAAGGTAATACATGCACACGGCACACCCCTTCCTTTTTTGCCTTGTTTCTCTTTGGGGCGATTTGTGGGTACTTTGATCTTGTAGTGAGCATCTCGCATTTGAGTTTTAAGTTTTAATATTCAACTCCAGATAGAGCATTGTGGATAACGGTTTTCATTGCCTGGCCTTCTGAACTTCGAGGCTAACTAATGCAGGAGCTTTTTTTTCGATTATCAATGAAACAGGACTTGGATGCCCTTGTCCGTCTTTGGTGATATCTTTCCATCTATGAGTCGATCCCGGAGTCATCTTTAATGTCCGATGTGAATATTATTCTCTTTCATGATAAAACAAAAATTTTAGGTTCAACACCATCGATGAGGTTTTTTTTCAGCTGTTAGGAATTCAATTGTCATTTGTGATTTTATGCCTGAAAACTATGATGAGTGGGAGTTTAACTGTGTATAGTCCTAGAGCGAGGAGGGGCGCAACCTTTGTAGTGGATGTACCCTTGGTTCATATAGTATTATGTTTGATTGGCTGTACTAAGAGCATCTCTACTCTTGACTCAATTTTACATTCAAACTCAAATTTGAGTAAAAATTAACAAAAGCATCACTCCACTCCTTACGCAAACCCATTACGACCAAATTTGAGTTTACTCAAACTTTTCACCAAATTTGGTTTGAACCAAATCTTTACTCAAAATTTTAAGGCTATTTTTTTCCTCTCAAATTTACAATTGTGCCATTAATAAAGCCTTTACTCAAATTTATGCCTACATTTGTTTTTGCCTATTGGAGTTTTCTATATCAAATCAAGTTTTTACTCAAATTTAGGTAAAAAATTGAGTCAAGAGTGGAGATGCTCTAAATCAGTTAAATTGTTTTGAGTTTAACCGAGGCAGCACAAGAACATACGTATGTTTTACCCCACTAAACAATCTGAAGACCAAAAATAAACTACTCCTCCGTTTTTAAATATGTTGCTTTGTAAATTCAAGACATTATCATAACTCCTTTCACATTAACTTTTATACTTACACTTTCCACATCAAGTTTAACCCCCATTTTTCAAATGGCAAAATAATAATTGTACAAATTTAAATGTAAACTAAATGTGCAATAGTTAATGAATAGTCGACTATAAAAAAGGACGGAGGAAGTAATAAACAGATGAAAGTGAGAAGGTTTTATCAGTGTTACTAAGATCATAACATGCTAGTGCAATCATGCTGAGGGGTTGTCACAATGTTTAATTGACTTGTCTCAACGGGGCTAACCATCCTAAGTTGCAAGGTTGATTCCCCTTGTCAATGATTTATCCTTGAAGCCGCCTTACCTTGCGCAAACGTGTGAAAAGGGCCGTGGGAGGGGCTAAAGAGAATAGTGCAGTATATCAGGATATTTTGCACTTCGTCCCGATTTATTGGTCCCAGTTAGCACTTTTTGTTATTTGATAACGATTGTCCCACTTCAAAAGTAAATGTAAACTAAATGTGCAATAATTAATGAATTTTCTCTTTTACTCTTCTATTTTCAAATTAGTAGTACTAACAAGTTAAAGAAAATGCAATAATTGAAAGATAAAATGAGAAAGACAAGTAATAAAAAATGAAATGATTCTGCTCTCTATATCAAATCGGGATGATAAATGGGGACGGAGGGAGTAAATAACTAATGGCCTCATCCTACATAAACCAAAAGCTATCGGTCTAAATCATTCCACACAACTTGCCACATGGCCTTCCCCCTAAATACATTCAAAAGATTAATTTTTCATTTTGAATGTAAAATTGAGTCAATAGTGAAGATGCTCTTAGTACAACTAATCAAACATAATACTATAAAATTGAGGCAAGGGTGTTATCATAGTACGGGTCTCCATTTCATAAGCTTTATATTACTCCATCCGTTCCTAAATAAGAGCTCTACTTTCTCTTTCTTGCCATTTTTCAAATCAAGAAATGAAGTACTTTCGTGTATCATTTTCCAAATTTTTTCGCACCGAATTAAAGTATTCGTCAAGTACTTTAATTTGGTGTGAAAAAATTCGAAAAATGATTTATGGAAGTAGTTCATTTTTTTATTTGAAAAATGACACGACTTTTCATAGTGGAACATTATTTAGGACCGAAGGTAGTAGTTGACATTCGATCTAAAAGAATTTTGGAATTCTAGTCCATAAAATAATAACAAAAATAAAAGACAATTAAGTTAATGCACATCATCCTCACTTTGCGCAGTTTGTTAGATTCCGTATGACTTTGACCCGGTAATCAAAAACATTTTACCAGAAACATTTACGGAATATCATATTATATTACCTTCCAAATTTTAGGAATGAGTTAAAAAAAAAGAATAATTTGAGCAGCTTAATGAGTCAATTCTTTCATCAACAAAACACGAACCCTATGATTTAATTTAGGGAAACACTACAAGTAATTTGTCATCGATCTTCTTATATCCTACTACTATTTTTTGTTAGTGATTTTCTGCTAACAAATGTCCGTAACCTAGCGATAGCAATTCTTGCTTCGTGTGAGAATAAGGGAAAGGAGGAAGGGGAATCATTTTGGGTTAATTGTCAGACAGTGCTTGTAAGGACAAATTAAACGTCGTTCAACATTCATCTAAGCTTTTTTGTCAACGCGCGTTATAAACAAAAGTCATGTTGTTTTTATTATTTGAATTTTTAAAACTTTTTAGTTAACATATGTAGGAAGATTGACTTATGTTGAAATCCGTAAAAAACTAGTGGAAAAGGTCAAAACAATAAAAAAAAAAAACCAGATATGAGAAATAAGACCTTATTTTTTCAATAGACAATGAAGCTTTTTTTTGGTTTCATAAGAACGAAATATGAAGTTAATAAAGTAATACAAAAAAAAGCCTTAAATCAATTCTACACAACACCATAATTAACCATTTCGCCTCCGGTAATTCCTTTTGCACAAACGGAAATGCACAGACCACGTACCAATGGCATCGGGGACGCCATTGTGGGTCCCAACCGATCGATCTAAGCCGTTCATTCTTCTCAAAATTGAATTTCGAGTGGGCCCCACATGGGACTCGAGGCAATCGGACGACTATATGAGCTCGATCCAAAATTACCCCATTTCATTCAAAAAATCTCGGATCGATCGGTCGGGACCTACAACAGCGTTTCCGATGCCGGCAGTACATGGTCTGTGTATTTCCGTCTGTGCACATAGAAGGGTTCGCTGCCCTCGCACCACACACGTCCTATGTTCAATAGTCACACACCTGGCAGTCGACATAACAAACCCCAGAAGTCAGCATTCCAACTCTTATATGAATCCATGTGTCATGTGTCAGTACATCGAAACAAAAGAAAGAAAGAAAAGGAAAAAAAGCGTCATCTGTCGGTATATTTTTGGTTGTATTTTTAGTCTTTATATGGTTTTTTAACCCAGTCTTTAAAAGATGGAAAATGTTAACCACATTCATTAAACGAATTTTGTTATACAAGATATGAACTCATGGGAATACCAGACACAACTAGTTAACACAACACGAATCCGTTAGTTAAAGGGTTTGAATCGACTAATTTTTTTACACAAACACGCATGTAAACGACTACCAACAGGAGAATTAAATAAGACGAATGCGGGTTAGACTTGTGTAACTCGATAATGACCCGAATAACCATTTTATTTTTCTCGTGGACTTGCTAACTCAAAATGACACATCTCGAACCACAACATGATCCGGCGACGCCAACTCATTGCCTATACTTGTGTTTATGGGTGATTTGGCTAATTTGAAAAAAAATATTTTTTGGTTTTGTCTTTATTCAAAAAAAATTTGCATTTGTTAGTTTTGCGTCAAGATTTTGTGGTTTCTGGATTTATCTTGTCGAGACGAATCCAAAGAGTATAAAATTATGGTCAAAAGTAATAGTTTTTTGAATAAAGCCGAAAATAAACCAGTTTTTTGGATTATTTTTCGTCTTTATTCATAAAACTTTAAGTTTGGCTAATAATTTTATACTTTTTAGATTTCTCTCGTCGAGACAAGCCAAGAAACCACAAAAAATCGACCAAAAACTAAAAAATGCAAATTTTTTTGAATAAGGACAAAACGGAAAAAACCAAAAAACCAATTTTTTCAAATTAGCCAAGGGTTGGTTTGGGTGAATTCAAAAAACTAGTTTTTTGGTTTTTTAGTTGTCCTTATTCAATTTTTTTTTTGCATTTGTTGGTTTTCGGTCAATTTTTTGTGGTTGCTTAGCTTATCTCAACGAGAGGAATCTAAAAAGTATAAAATTATTAGCTAAACTTAAAGTTTTGTGAATAAAAACGAAAAATAATCCAAAAATCTGGTTTTTTGGATTATTTTTTGTCTTTATTAAAAAAATTTAAGTTTGGCTAATAATTTTATACCTTTTAGATTCCTCTCATCGAGACAAGCCAATAAATCACAAAAAATCGACCGAAATCAACAAATGCAAATTTTTTCTGAATAAGGACAAAATCAAAAAAACCAAAAAATTAGTTTTTTCAATTTACCCAAACCACCCCCAAATCACCCTGTAGACACCCCAATTTTGATGACTTGTGCATCCCCGATGATGAACAGAAGAACGCGCGAAATGTACCTCGTAACAGCTCCTCAAGTCGGATGGATCAAACAAACCAAAAACCCAAACCCACCTAAACCGTACGGCCTGAAACCCATAACCGTACGGCTTGAAAATCCATTTACACCATGCGGTGTTACCATGTCCACCGTACAACATATCTTTGATGTCGTATGGCACCCTTGTCCCATCAACGGGATTCCCGGCTTGCTCCAGCAGCTCAGAGCAATGATGAAACCTATGCGTAGCTCGACTTCTTGACGTGTGAAATTTATCTAAATCATGAGTTTCGTCCAGAGCCTCACCTATATAAGGCGAGAGAAAAAGCGGCCGAAAAAAAAAGAGGATGGATCCATGAATTCTTAGAAAAATTACCCCTCAGAAAGCAAAACTTATCGTCCCTCGTTACGCTGTCAAAACCGTCCTCAAACTCAAATCATATAACCTTACAACCATCATTCCAAGCCTCAAAACCGATCCTATTCGAATACTTTGATCATAGCCGAGCGAATCCAAGGTACAACATCCGTGTTCAAAATTGTAGTAACCTTCTGAGGGGAGTCTCGACCGGGCTCAAGGAGAGCTTTGTAGCTCTTCCTCGAGTCCAAACGGAGATGTTTTAACCAAATTCAAACCTCCCGGGTGAGCTTCGCATGACATTGTCCATTGTCGCAGGATGCCATCCCTGATACGAGGTACATTCACTCCATAAAACCATTTTCCAAACTTGTTTTCATCAACAAATAATGTGATTTTTTACACAAAAATAGAGTTTGCTTTCAATCGGGTGAAATCCAGAATTTTCGAAAATTATAACTTGCAAAGGCACCGTACAACATCATTTTTGTACCACACGGTGTGATTTTGGACGCCGTATGGTTTCATTGGAAGAACATTTGGTTTGCTCTATTTTCTGGAATCCGATGCTCTGTTTTCTCGAAAAACCAGTGGGTAAAATTGCAGTTTACCCGCCTTTACTTTTTATCGTTGCAATTATACCCCTCTTAATTAATCTTCTCGCATTTATGTGTTTAATTATGTGTTATTTGATTTATCATTATTATCTGTTTGTTTTAAGCTCGTTATCCCATGATATATTGTTTACGTGAAATAAAGTTTTCGATGAAATATTTTCAGAAAAATCCCACAAAGATTTAGTAGAGAATGGAAAGTTCCGGGCACGCGGGGTGCATTTTTTAAACAAAACCTTCCCCGCGGATAACCTAGATCCCGAACCCAAATCTCTATTTTTCGCAGATCAAACCCTTTTTCAGCAGCATAAGAGTCATTTATTTTCTAAACGGTTTCTCGTGTACCTAACATTTTCCAAAAATTAAACCCCGGGTGGCGACTCTAAATTTTTGCTTTTTCCCGGATTGTCCTTTTTCACAAACACAACTAAAAACTCCGTGGATTATTTCGCCCGCGCGAAAAACGAGCGTCCATACACACCTTAATTTCATGAGTATTAACTTTAATTCTTTGGATTTCTCAATTTGTACATAGATGATTTGATCTTTCAAAATCATGCATGGTCAATTCGTATCAAGAAAACATTCACTATAGGTTTCAGTCTGTACTCTGTAGTTGTTGCTTGAGACATTTCTCAAAGTTGTGATTTAGCTATTGTCGTATATTTATTGTTTTTGGTTGTAGAATTTCATTTCTAGTTTTATTATTGGATTAAATAAGTTGGTCAAATGTAAAAAAATAAGTTTATAATTTAATGTACTTATTTAAAAAGATTATATAAAGGTTTGTCAATTTGAGCACGAAACAATTTTAAGCATGTTAATTAAGTGTCCAGATCGGCAAATTCATATGCAGATTTAAGAAGACAAATAAAACCATAAATGACACGACCCAAACATTCCACGACAAAATGCCTGCTCTACATGAGAACACCTCATGGCCACGTGGTATATTCAGATTGGTCCACACTAGCAACTAACGCGTCATCCTTATGTCGATGATTGGGCATCATTTTCTCACGAATCTTACCCCGGATAACACTTTTTTCCCACATTTTTTAAGTGGAAACTCAACCTAATTCACAGGGGCAATCCTACCTTCACTGAAGAGAAGACGTCCATTAATTCATGGCAGTCGACATAACATAACCCTAAAGTCAGCATTCAAATTCTTATAGTAGGAGTTGATCCATGTGTCAATGTGTCACGACTCATAGTGGGATTCCAATTAATTGTCGTTACCTTAAGGGGTTTGACCCATTTCATTACTTTCAAATTTCAAATCATTAGCGGAAAAGGCATGGGGAATTTTGAATTCTCAATTTTAGCATATATTCTAACTGACTCCTCATTTTACCAATTACTGCAAGGATACTTAACCATTTCGGCCACCATTTATTCAATTTTTTTATTTTACCATGTTTGCTGTCTTGTAGTATTTACTTTTAACCACGATTCTATCGACCTGACAAAAATTAAGTAAGACTCAATAGATATGGTAAACATAATTATTCAACATCCTGTTAAAATTATTGTATACATGGTGATATGGTAAAATTTCAAATAATGATGGTAAATATTATTTCCCCATCAACTGGTGTTTAAAAGAAGGAAAATGCTAACAACATTCGTTACAAGAAACATAAAATTGATCTAACGGCCAAGTTTGAGGCTTTAAATGGTGTTTAGTCCAGCATTAACTTATTTTAATGCTTTCAATACATTGATGTGAAATTTTTGAGGGCTCAATGACAACATCAGACAAAAATACCCTTAATAAGAAGTGCTTTTGTGCCTCTTTTATGCATTGCAATAAAAAATAAAATAAAAAAGGCAAAAGGCAAGTCGGCATTTTTCCTGCTACCAGTGTTGACCGACTTAACCCTTGAAAGGGACAAGTCCATGCGTGGGTTCAACAAGCCCAATAATTAATACGTGGGTTCAATCTCTCTCTCTCTCTCTCTCTCTCTCTCTTATGGGTTTTGGGTGGGTGAGACAAAATTAATTTCTCTCTTCAATTTTGGGGGCAGGTTCAATTTTTGGGGTTCAATTTTAGGGGGTTTAGACTCTTTGGGGTAGGGTATAGTGGGTTTAGGCACTTAGGGTGCACTTTCCAATTATAGAGTTTTAAATTTGTTTAGACAACTTTCATAGAAGACTTCTACTACTTATTTTAGAAGCACTTTTCATAGAATCTCCAAGGTTTAGGTTTAGGGTCTTGAGCTTCCATTATAAGATTTTAGTGATTTAGGAAACTTTCATTGTGTGGTAGTGCACTGGGTTTTAAGCTTGACTTTCATAGGGAATGCCTGCTTGGTGTTGGCGTTTTTCATGTATGCAATGTGAAGTTTAGATTAAGGCACTTTCATTAGGTTTGGAGGTTTAAGGCACTTTCATTGGCTAGTGAAGGCATTTTTGGAATGTGAAGGTAATTTGTCTTCTTCACATTAAGGAAAAAGTTGATGTCCTTATGGAAGTAAAAACCATTTTACTATGTCCTTGCAAAAAACGGACCCTAAAAGAAATAGGAGTGGGAATATCGGAAACAACTCATTAACACAACAAAAATCCAACACAAAATTTAAGAAAAAATTTGGGGTGCTAGGCAGGTACCACGTGGCCGTGCCCGAGCACTCATTCCGACTGTTCAAAATACTTTTGGACGGTCTAAATTTCTTCCCTCTCTCTTCAAAAGTATTTTAGATGGTTGAGATGGGTGGTCAAACACTGTCACATGGTGCCTGCTAGGCACCCAAAAATTCCTCCAAAGTTAAAGGGTTGAATCGATCAATTTTTTGGACATAAACACAAATGTGAGATGACCACCAACAAAAAGAATAAATAAAAAAAACGAATGCAAGTTAGACTCATATAACTTGATAATCATTTAATTTCGTGTCAACTCATTAGATCGAAATGCCACAACTAGAACATAATGCGACATATGATGCGGCTATGCCAACCCATAGCCTGTGGCCCTGTGCTTGTATTTTCATGAATGTTAACTTTGATTCCTTCGAATTTCTCAACCAATGGAAGATTTAATCTTCCAAAATCATGCTGGGTCAAATTGTATAAGGAAAAACATTCATTAGAGTTTTTCAATCTGTAATTGCGGCTTAAGACATTTTCTCAATGTTGTGATTACTAGTTACTAGCATGAACTCGTGCTATGCACAGCACGGAGACATGAAATAAAATGATGTGTTTTTACTTTTTGTGATGAGCTAAAAAATTGTATTTTTAACCAGAAAGTGTATCGAATTACTTGATCACTTAAATTAAAATAGTATAACAATTTTATTTCTTATTTGCTCCTCTTGATTCTAATTTTTTCCATGGTGATTGAATCAGCTATAAAAACATAAACCATGCATGTGATTAATTTCTGAAGCACAACAGAGATCATGACCACTTATTTTCTTCTTTAACGTCTCTCTCTCTCTCTCTCTCTCTCTCTCTCTGGATTCCACAATTTGCTCCACAATTCTTTCATGTTCGTTTGAATTTTGAAAATCATTTGTTCATTTTCTACAATTCTTCTCTTATTGGCTCTCTAATATATGTATAACCCTTGCATTTCAATTGTGTTAGAATATTCAATACTGATTCACCTCACTCCCAAATCATGCCCCGTGATATGCCCTGATGTGGGAATTTAGAGGCTGTGTATATTCATTGGTAAACTAAACATTGGCAAGGTTTCTATTTTACTAATTATTAAATTTTAAATTTATAGAAAAGAAATAATTTAATTTTTCTAATTATTAATTTTAAATTTTTATAAGCCTCATTTGGAAAGTTATATTTTCATAGGGAAAGTTATATTTGCTTGATCTTAGCAATTAAGATTGAGCTAATTTGAATTTTGTCAAGTGATCCAATTTTGCGAGAATTAATTTTCTTCCTAGACCACGGATAACTAATTTTCCCTTGATATTGTTATACTTTAATTTCAGTATATACATAGAACCCATGCTATGCACGGCACAGAGACATGAAATAAAATGATGTGTTTTTTCTTTTTGTGATGAGCTAAAAAAATTGTATTTTTAATTAACCGGAAAGTGTATTGAATTACATGATCACTTAAAATGCAAAGAGTATAACAATTCTTTTTCTTATCTACTTCTCTTGATTCTAATTTCCCATGGTGATTGAATCGGCTATAAAATTATAATCCATATATGTGACTTTTCACAAAATAATTGAAGTCAACACCCTAGAGGGAAAATATGCCATAATTTTTTTATGATGCATGAATCGGAAAAAGGCAAAACGTATCTGTACAATAAAGAAGAACGGTTTTTCAATCCCTTATAAATCCTAAGATTTTCATTTCTAATCTTATGGTTAAGAGACTAAGAGAGTGTTCAGAGTTTCTATAAATCTACGTCGTTTATTTTTTTTTCCAATAATAGCTTAAGGATTGGGATTAATTTCCAAAGCACAGCAGACATCACGACCACTTATTTTCTTGTAGTGAGAAGATTTGGGCTGTATTTGGTTAAATAGTTTTGTTTAGTTTTAATAATGTCAGCAAGTATAATGAGTGGAAAGAGATAAAGAGAAAAATAAGAGAAATGATGATGTCATCAAAACTAAAACTAAAGCTAAACAAAGAAACAAACAAGGCACTGATATTTCAAAATCATGCTGGGTCAAATTGTATAAGGAAAAACATTCATTAGAGTTTTTCAATCTGTAATAGTGATTTAAGACATTTCTCAATGTTGTGAGTACTAATTATTACTATTACCATCTATTTGCCTTTTGTTGCAGAATTCCAATTCTAGTTTTATTATTGGATTACATAGGTTTTCATATGTATAAATTAAGTTTACAATTTAATGTACATATTTAAAAAGATTATATAAAGGTCTTAACACTACAATTTGATCACAAAACGATTTTAAGCATTTTGAATAAGTTTCCAGTCCGGCAAATCCATGACACGTTTTGGTGTTTAGGTTTTTTTGATATAGATATGAGAAAGACAAAATAACATTAAATGACACGACCTGAACATACCACACAACATGGGAACACCTAAGGTGCTAGCCTAAATGGGAAGGGTGAGAAGACTTAAGTGCTCCTCCATTCCATACACCATCTGACAAAGTTCGAGTTCTGTCAATTGCAGGATTAGTGTAAAGACTAAAGAACCTTTGTCCATCTAATACGTAGGTACTATGGTGTGACGATCTGTCCTTCTGGATAATAACTATGGCTTAAACCAGACATTTTACAGTAGGTCAGGAGTTGCTATAGTCACGCTCAAGTGGAGTTGCTAGGAGGGTTGCAGTTAAAAAAAAAATTCATGCCACGTGGTATATTCAGATTGGTCCATGCTAGCAACTAACACGTCACTCTTCCGTCTATGATTCGGCATCACTTTCTTACCCTTGCCCGCGGGTAACGCTTTCGCCCCCACTTTTGGTAGTTTTATTCAAATCCGATTCATCTTCTTCCGTCGTATTTGCACTCAATTACATCTCTTCATCTCTACACCGATACGTTATGTACGCATGGATTGATTACGGCATTCAGCACTGTTGATCACTGAGAAACCCTAGAAAAGTTGCTGTTGCAGTGAATAGTGAAGAAGACAATCGACTTCCATCAAATTTAACCTACAAAGGTTAAAAACCTCCTCTGTCTGTACCGCGTTCTCTCTCTAGACTTTTTTTTTGAATCTAGAGAGAGAGAGAGAAGATATCTGGAGAGATAAGACAGGCCGTGAAGCCAGCAAGGAGACCGTTACAAATAAAGAAAGCCAGGGTGTACAAAATTATACGCGCAATTGTATATTCTGTAGTGATGACAGTGGTGGGTATAAAAGGTGGGTGATTTCGATGCCAGTTTAAACTCATTGCGATTTGCTTTCTGATCTCGAGAATTACAGCTGTTGATTGCTGTGGACGATCGCCACAAGGACTGTATGCATACACGCGTACGATTCGAGTCCAGGTGAGGTGATTTGATGTGGTGTGAAGATTTCATATGGGTCGAGATCGTGGCGCCCATGTGATATGTTATTGAATTTCGTATTCCTTTAATTTGCGTGTAGATGCAGATCCCTGTATTTGTTGAAAGAATAAGATCAAAATTGCAAATCATAACACAGGAGAGGATTCATGATTCTTCTCTCTTTCTTAATGAATGTTTGCTCTGATGTGTTAATTCAATTGAGGAAGTTGTTCTTGTGAAAGAAACCTGGTAATTCAGAGGAGCGAGCTTCGAAAGGAGTCGATTTTTTTTTTTGCTTTGGCCTTTTGTAATCTATTTTTGGAGAACTTGCTTGTTGTGAGAGGCACTTCGAATCAGCTATAGTGTAATAATAGTTGTTCTATAAACAGGGTGCTTATACTTGACTTTAGTACCAAGTTTATGTTGTCTGTTCCTATTTTCAAACAACAACCATTCCAAGGGATTGAAATTTTTATGTTGGTTGGAGCTTCATTGTCATCAGAAGAGTTTGTTGTATACGGTAATTTAGTTTGTTTTAATTGTGAAGTAAAGAGAAATTTTTTTGTTGCAGGGTTTTCTGCTGTATATCTCTTGCTTGGTTTCTAATGCGGTGATCATCTGCAGATTGGATTGATGTGCAATGCAGAGATCACGTAAAGCTCTTCTTCATAGAAGAGCTTTGAATGAGATTTTTGGAAGGAATCACTTGTTTACAGTTTCTTTATCACTTCTGCTTGTTATGTGGGGGCTTGTCTTCCTCTTGAATATATGGATCAGTCGTGGTGATGGCTATGAAGGTCAGTCTCTCTCAACTGAATCTTTCTTGTGTAACAATTGTATCATTGCAAATTAGTTTTCCAATGAACTGCATATTTCTTTCGCTTGTGTTATGGCCTGTTGCTTTCCGGCTGTAACGGGGTGTAGATAACCAGTGTTCAATTGGTGTTCATATATGATGCCATTGATAGTGTATCAAGATTTAATTTGTATAGCTTATCACGGATGTCTCATTACCCTGGTGAACGATCAGCCCATAATCTTTTCTCGTTTTGGGTTTGTTACGTTCTAGAGCTCCTGTAACGGTCTAGTGCTTTGTACTTCACATTTCAGACTCCATGGTAAGATAGTGTTACAGTCAATTCCTGGATGGATGTATTAGCATCTTTTCCTTTTTTGTCACTTCTCCAATCGTCTCTTTTCATTGTTGATAATGAGGGGGGATGGAGGCAGGCATGGTGAAAGGTGGAGCTAACAATTTTGCAATGATCTAAAAGAAGGTTTGGAAGGCCGAGTACTCACCACCTTGGCGCTAGAAGGCCCCTCGCCGAGTAGCCCGACTTACCCAACTAGACTGACTATCCCAACTAATTGCCCGACTAGGCGCCGAGTACTCGGCCCTAGAAGCTAGAAGGTGCCGGGCCGCCTTGAGAGCGCCTAGCGAGTTTTAGAACATTGTAATTTTGTATAGGCAAGGGTGCACATACACCCAAGTCGTCCCAGCTTCCTTTATGAATGCGAAGGACGCGTGGTTTACTAGACTGTATTCATTGTTATCTATTTCTTTGACATGATCATTCGTAATTGGTGGAATCCACCCTGCTTATATACATGTTACTTTGTGTGTTTGTTTGTTGGATTTAGATGGATCTGGAGAATTTTCTGGCTGCGAAAGTAATTGGGATGAAGATAAGCTGGGACATGATAAGGGCTCTTGTTTGGTAGGTGAAAGTCTTGTTGAAGTGCTTCATTCTGAGGAGGCTAGTACGAATTTTTTCACGAACAAGGATGAAACCAAGAGAACAGGTCGTGAATCAGAAGTTGGCGAAGGGAGGACAGGTAATTTTGCAGCTGTCGAGGAGAAGGGTGAGGTGGATAGAATAAACATAGGAACAAAATCTGGGAGGGATGGTATAAAAACTGACAAACTCTCCCGTCCAGTGCTTTTGGATCTTGACGAATTTAAGAGTAAAGCTTTTAATTCCAAAAGTAGAACCGTAACTGGTCAGACAGGTAGCATAATACATAGAGTGGAGCCTGGTGGCAAAGAGTATAATTATGCTTCTTCTTCAAAGGGAGCGAAGGTCTTGGGGTTTAATAAGGAAGCCAAGGGTGCGTCAAATATCTTGGGCAAAGACAAGGACAAATATCTACGGAGTCCATGTTCTGCTGAAGAGAAATTTGTCGTCATTGAACTTTCCGAAGAAACTTTAGTTGATACGATTGAAATAGGGAATTTTGAGCATCACTCATCTAATCTGAAGGATTTTGAGCTGCTTGGGAGTTTGGTTTATCCCACAGACACATGGGTTGAACTTGGTAATTTCACTGCAGGGAACGTAAAGCAAGCTCAAAGGTTTGTTCTTGTGGAGCCAAAATGGGCGAGGTATCTGAAGTTAAATCTTTTGACACATTATGGTTCAGAGTTCTACTGCACTCTGAGTGTTGTGGAAGTTTATGGAGTTGATGCAGTTGAGAAGATGCTTGAGGATCTAATTTCTGTCCAGGATAATGTGTTCCTGTCTGAAGAGCGAAGTGGGGGGGAGAAACCAATTTCCTCCCATCCTGACTCCAATGGGGGTGATTTTAATACTGATTTTGAGGTTGAAGTGGAATCTGATCCTGATCTTGAAATGTTTGATGTGAAACGCGTGGTTTCTACTATTGATGTGCCTGATCCAGTCGAGGAAAGACGTCAGCAGCAGAATGGCAGGATGCCTGGTGACACTGTTTTGAAGATTCTAATGCAGAAAGTTAGAACGTTGGATTTGAGTTTGTCAGTTTTGGAGAGATACCTGGAGAAACTAAATTCCAGAACTGGCAGCATTTTCAAAGAATTTGACGAAGAAATTGGAAAGAAAGATGTCCTGCTGGAGAAGATCAGATTGGACATGAGGAGTTTTCTCGACAGCAAGGAGGTCCTGGTAGGTGAATTCTATTGATGCTTGCATGAAGATTTTATTGTGTTTTATAGTAGGTTGTCAGTTCTTGTGGTGTTCTGTGTTACTTTTGTAACATTTTTTTACTGTTGCAGAGTAAAGAAGTTGATGATCTTCTTTCTTGGAAATCCCTGGTTTCCAGGCAGCTGGATATCATAGTCAAGGACAATGCCATTCTCAGGTTGGTTTCTGTACTTCTGGTGGTGTTGGCAATTTTTTCATGCAGTCGTAGTGTAGTTGCTTACGAGTTATGACCCAGCTTTGTAATTCAAAATGTCTCGCCCGAAGCGTGGGGCTATGTTGTCAGTAGCATGATAACTTCGAGGTCAAACCCCAGAAGGCAAAAAAATAAAAAAGAGCTAGGGGGAGAATTTGTTTATTGGTGATAACGTTTAGGACCGTAGACTTATATGTGGTGGATTACTATGACCCTATTTTGATATGATGGTGCTTTGTGAATGAATTAAGTTCTTTGAGGCATTGTATCAAACATTTGGAGTGCCATTGATCTAAGTATTAGGTGTGCCTAGGAAAACTAGTTCTTGTTAACACACAAGCAAAGATATGAACAACACTAGTTTAGATTAAAAAATATGAACTTAAAGCATTCACAAACAAGCTATGAAAAAACAAACATGAGAATAGGTTGATCACCCTAAGTTGTGGGATGAAAATCATGTGAAAATCACCCCATGACCAAGCCAAATGAGGCTACCCCTCCATTATTATACTAAAAAGCAAGAAAATAGATTGAGAAAAAACATATAACATCAAGAGAAATGGATTAACAACTAAAACTTGTATTGAAATCAAGTGTACTTACAAGACTTTGGTAGGAAATGGAAAACTTGAGTTTTGGAGCAAAACCTAATTAGGGAGGTAGAGGAATACCCCTAAAAACTGCAAAGCGGTCTTATTTATACCCTCGAAAGGCCACCCCAGAATATCCCTTAGACAAAGTCAAAGCTAGTACAAAAGTGGTTTTCTCGAGCAGCTACTACCAGTAGAGATTTTTCTTCTACTGGTAGAAAAGTGGACTGATCCATTATGGGGAAAAAAACTTCTACTGGTAGAAACAAAACACCTCTACAAGTAGATAATGCTTCTGATCTAAAGATGAGTTTTGGCTTTCTTCCGTAGAGAAAAACCTTCTACCAGTGGAAAGTTGATTTGCATTAATTCTTCACTTTATTCCTTCCATCAACTCTTGGCCCATCTTGAAACCTTTTATCGCAAAATGACTTTTCCACTTTTCATATGATCTCCATGGAATTGTGGGACCTTGGGTACTCTTGGGATAAATGAAAGCTCTTGAGGGCTCTGACCTCAAATTACTTGACAAAAAGAAGGGATTACACCACAATTATTTACACTATTGTGTGCTTATCAGTAGTCACAAGTCAAATTGCTGAAGCCATGGACATTTTATGCCCCTAGTTTTTTTTCCTAAGCAAAGAATTTATTAATCTTTATTAATGAATTACAAAGATTAAAGGAACCTGAAACTGAAAATGCCAAGGGCCTGAAAGGGAGACAAACTAGGAACAAGAAGGGTGGTAAGATACCAACCAACACCCGAACCAAAAACCTGAGACCACCCCCAAAAACTACAGCAAATAAATAAACGACCTAATAGCTCAAACCCCTAAGCCACCCAAGAGCAAGCAAAACTAGAAACATCGAACTCAACCAGAGAGGGCAAAAGCTCCCAAAACGACGAAACCTCCAACTTTCAAAAAACGAGATCAGCACCAGAGATCTCCCATCACCAGACAAGATGCGGATCAGAACTCCATAGAAAAGGAGGTTTCACCCTCCAATAAGTCGAGAGCTTTAATTTCCGCTTTAAAAATCTGTTCAGAAATATCGATTCCCTGCAATTCGATGTTTTATGCCCCCAGTTGCAGGCTTTCTTATTCAGTCATAGAACAATGTTAAGTTGAAAGGTGATGTTCTTTTGGTTGACCATCTATTCCTGTGTGCACCTTTTGTGAGCACGTGATGGTACTCGACCCTTGTGAACTTGGTCAAAAAACTTAGACCAACAAGAAACAATGTGAAGAATTTGGATTCTGCAAGGCCCAGGTGATAAATCTGGAAATAAGAATTCTGCAAGGCCCAAGTGATAAATCTGGAAATAAGGGTGTTTTTATAATATACACCAATTATAAAAACACCAATTATGGCTGCGACTGCGGTTCAGTTAACCAAGTTTTTAGATGAACCCTTTGTAGATATATTGAAAGATGGAAGCAATGGCACAATGTGGTGCAGAATGTTTAATACAATTTCCTAGGTCTCTGGGTTAGGCTATGGCTAGTTCATGTGTCAACTATTATAAGTTTCCTTACGTTGAGCTTTGAACTAACAGAAGACACTGCCTCCGAAAAGATGGAAATCTAGAATTATTAGTGATTTGCGAGAGAGGGGAAAGAGTATCAAATCTGGGTCGAATTACCATCTAAATGAAAACGATGGCCCTAAACTTTGTTACCTCCCTAATTGATAATTAAAGACTCTCTATGAAGATGTTCCAAGCATAATGTGTAAAATAGATTGTAAGTTTTCTCTAACCTTGAACAATTTGTGTTATCAATTGGTATGGTAGTCATGCCACACTTGGTTTCTCTTGGTTTTATCCACTTTCTGCTGCTGTAGGCTGATTGCTTATTGCCGTATTCAAATGCAGGTCAGAGGTTGAAAAGGTTTGGGCAAATCAAATACATATGGAGAATAAGGGTATAGCTATATTTCTTGTATGTTTAATTTTTGGTTTGTTAGCCCTTGTTAAGGTATTCATAGGTATAGCGTTGAGTATTTATTATAGATCAGAAAATCCCGGGAATTTTTGTACGATGAGTTCTTCCTGGTTTTGTCTATTGTTGACCTGTAGCATTGTTACCATCGTTCTCTCTATATAGTTATGTGAATACCCATTTTAAGCTTGCTTGGATCTTTTCATAACATATGTGTCGGTTCTTAAGTCCAGATTGTGAAGAGGCTATTTAGTTGATTCACATTCCAACTATCAAGTGATGGCTTCCTCATTTCCACCTACTATACTTGTGTTAAATAAAGCCCATCCTGTTATATGTTTGTTCCACAGAAACAAATTTTTATTTATTTTATGTTATGGCGGGTATACCATGATGTGATCAAGTGAGAAAGTAACAAATGCTCCTCCATGAGGTCACATGTTCCATTCTCACGAAGGCCAAACATTCTAAACCTTGGGGCCACTGGAGGTTTGCCCGGTTGTTAACTTCAAGATCCTCGAATTAGTCGGGGTGCATGCAAGCTGGCCCGGACATTTGTTTATAAGAAGGAAAAAGAAGTGGTGGTTGACACTATCCTTTCAAAGAACTACGTAATTTTTGTGTGTGTGTGTGTGTGTGTGTGTGTGTGTGGGGGTGAATTTATGCCTAGAAGCATTTTATTTTTTCCGGAGAAGGATATTGTAAAGCCAAGAAATTAAAGAATTCCCAGCAACAGTACACAATAGCAGACGATGGAGGGGTATTGGGCATAATTTGGGTTGTTCATAAATAACACCCCGGTGTGATATTTTTCCAGGTGATAAATAACACCCGTACACTTTTTGTTGGCAAACCATTCTATACATGTGGGCCTGGGAATAAATAACACTCCCATATTTATGTCCACTATAACACTCCATCCAATCGGTCCCTAACTATGCTAGAATTGTCTTTATTTTAAAGTCCAATTATATGGGCTCGTCATTTTTTTTTTTTTTTTGGATAAATAGATGGGCTCGTCATTTATGAATTAAAATTATATTTATGTCTCTAAATCTGTGTGTAAGCCACGAATGTAAAACCGTATGTTGGTTGAGAAAAAGGTCCAATGAGTGATTACACATGGCCGAAAAATATTGATGCGATTCACTAATGGTTGAAAATAAAAGAAATAACAGTGTCCATTATTGCAAAAATAAGGGGAAATAACAGTGTCCTTGTGGACAGAGGAGCAACTCCAGTCTAATTTCAAAGGATACTTTAGTAACCAGATTTAACTACTTATTTCGCGTCTCAAAATCTAAAGACCAAAGGTTTGAAATACTTCCATGACAATTCTAGAAATTGAGGAAGCCTGTTTTTCTATTAATTGCCGCTTTAGGGCTGCAATTGTTTTTAAGTCGGCCTTATGTTCTTGCTGATCTTGGTTTGAGGATGAGGTGGAGGCCTCTAGTTGTTTTAAGCCGGCTTTACGTTCTTGCTGATCATGGTTTGAGGACAAGCTGGAGGCCTCCAGTTGTTTTAAGTCGGCCTTACGTTCTTGCTGATCATAGTTCGAGGACGCCTCCAGTTGTTTTAAGTCGGTCTTACGTTCTTGCTGATCATAGTTTGAGGACGCCTCCAGTTGTTTTAAGCCGGCCTTACGTTCTCCCTGATCATGGTTTGAGGACGAGGTGGAGGCCTCCAGTTGTTTTAAGTCAGCCTTATGTTCTTGCTGATCATGGTTTGAGGACGCCTCCAGTTGTTTTAAGTCGGCCTTACATTCTCCTTGATCATGGTTTGAGGACGCCTCCAGTTGTTTTAAGTCGGCCTTACGTTCTCCCTGATCATGGTTTGAGGACGAGGTGGAGGCCTCTGATTGTTTTAAGTCGGCCTTACGTTCTCCCTGATCATGGTTTGGGGACGAGGTGGAAGGTGACATGCTTGCTTCTTCGGTCATGCGTTCTTCCGCATCATAGTATGAGGAGGAGGAGGAAGACGACATGCTTGCTTCTTCGGTCTTGCATTCTTCCGATTCAGTAGCAGTAGTAATGGTTTTGACCCTTAATACCTTGTTCGCTTTTCCCCATGCTAGTTCGATGACATTATTTTTATTAAATTTGCCCTTTACAGTAACTTTGTTCTCATCCTTGATTATTTTCACAGAAACAACTCCTAAGATGCGCACAAATCAAGCAAAATATGTAAGAAAGAAAAATGTTACTAGTCGTAAGAGCCACAAATTGAAATGGAGTTCTGTACTTGGCCCATTAAAGGTATGTATCACGTCTTGACCTATTATGCGATCCGGGATTGTCTTGGCCCAAGCAATCGTAACATTTTTTAATTTTTCATAACCTTTCAATAATGTGATTCGTAACATTTTGGTGTGTCTAGTAACTTTTAAATAATAAAAAAAGCGTAACTTTTATAAAAAAAATCATAATTTTTGTAGGATAATACACACCCAAATAAGAGGTGTGTGTGTGTATTGTAACCTTTTCCAACAAATTCAACATAGACACAACCACACCCCTCTTGCATCCAAGTGAGACCATGGAAGGGATCCTCCTTCCTAATTTACGCTAATTACTCGTCAAGGATGGATTTATGGAAATTGGAAACGATACCGAGTGAGTAAAAAGAAATTGATTTCTTTCGTGGTTTTTGTAGGGTGAAACATTTGCACGAACGTTTTGAAAATACCATATCATGAAGATGGTAACGCGATAGTAACAAAGAAATACTATATTTAATTGTCAAATTTAACTTCATATAGTGTAAGATTTTTGTGAAAATAAAATATACGCAAAGTTGATACCCATCACTTTCTAACATGTCATTTGCTAATCGAACGGTGCCTAACTCGTGTCCAGCGAGGATCGAACAATTTAAAAACAAACCAGAAAATTTACTGAGCTATAAAAAGAAAAGAAGAAGAAAGCAAGAGTCATGTCTTACCTTGAAGTTCTGTAATAATTTTTTCCAGTTTTTGTGCTGTTTTTTTGCATCCTCCACATTCACAACGAAAGCTAGCTTCAAATATCACTGTCGTCATCGTAGAATTAAGCATGCTTTCCTAAGTAGTTAGGACAAGCCAAAAAGGCCTAAAGCTACAGGCTGACATTCATTTAAGGAATTTTGTTGTTGCTCTTTGCCTCAACACCCCTAATTTTGTATAGAAATTCCTTGCATTTATTGGAGATTGTCATTCAACGTATTCATTATTACTTTTGCTAAATGCGAATTTTGACATGCTTATTTGTCATTACTCACGTGCATTGTAGAAATCTTACATGATATCTCCTTTAAAACATTGTACAAATGCTAATTTATACGAAAAACTGCACAACTTGGCATGATATCAAATGATGTCTGTCCTCAACACCGTGACTTGAATTAATTAAGTGATGGATTTTTAGGAGTCAAAGAAATGAATAAGTATGACAATGAGTCGGTTCCTTCGATAGAACCCCAATGGGTTTTCCACATTTTGACCATATAACTGTAGTAAACAGGGATTGATTTGGTTTGGTTTGGCTTTTTCCCAAAACCGATTATTATGTGTTTATAGATAATGGGAATGATTACTACACACCTTTTAAATAGATAATGGGAATGATTACTACACACCCATTAAAAGGTGTGTACCATATGTATCTATTGTGGGGTCCACATTGTGTCACCTCATTGAAAATCATAACATTTTCTATGATTCATAACATTTTGGGGCATCTCGTAACTTTTATGAATTGATTCATAACTTTTTATAAAGGTGCATATGATAGACACCCAAATAGAGGGTGTGTATTGTAGCATTTCCCATAAATGTATATGAGGGTATTTTGTGCAAATGTATGCATATATGAGGGCACATGTCATGTGTGCATGTATATATGAGGGGAAATTCTAATCGCACCCCCCTTTTTTCTCAATACCCACACCGAATGTTTTGTTTCTTTCCAAACTTACCCTAAATTTCGTATTACCCACCAATTCTCTTTCATTTCTTCAGTCACCAACAACCACCATTGCCAAACCTCATCCTTTCATCTTCAACCTCCATCGCCACCCATCATTCATTTTCAACTTTTAAACTCTCACCCCTCAATTTCCATAGTCAGTCTCATCCATGACTTCTCCATTTCAACTCTCAAAAATACCGATTGAGTAAACTTAGATTATTATCCCAAATCGCACTCACAAGCGAGCAAGCGCGTGCATGAGAGAGAGAGAGAGAGAGAGAGAGAGAGAGAGAGAGAGATGAAGATAAAGTCATTAAATAATAAAATGTGGGGCCTTAAACGTGCAAATCACTCATTCTATTAGGGTTCTATTTCATGAAACTTCCAAACTCGTATCATTTGTTGAACAGTCAAAGAAATCATTTGAATTTCTAGTGCCGAACCTTCAACATTTGTTCGGATTTATAATTGCGAACAATCAACTACTGCCCAAATTTATAATTTCAAACAATCGACAATTGTTTGAATTTACCCTTTCGAATGCCTAAGACCATCGTTAATGAATATTGTTTGGATTTATAATTTCTAACAGTTAACAATCATCGAGAGTTATAATTTTGAACAATCTAAAATCAGCCAGAGTTATACTTCCAGACAATCAACGGTGATGGCCCTCATGATTTTGTTGTTGTGGTTGGAGATGGTGGTTTGGATAGATGTGATTATAGTTATTGATTTCCATATTAGTAAAAAGTGGTAGTTGTGGTGGGACGTGGAGATGGTGGTGGTTAGATTTGCTTAGAAATGGAGTGAAAATGAGACAGGGTGAAGCAGGAGGGTATGGTGGTGGTTATTGGAAGTAGAGGTGGAGAAGAAGATGGAGGTCATGGTAGTGATTGGGGTAAGCAACATCATGGTGGTGGTGGTGGTTGGGAAGGGTGAAGGAAGGCTGGGTACTGAGAAAGTGAGGGGCAACATAGTGAAGTTAGTAATTGTGAGTATTGAGAAAAAAGGGGTGCGAATAGAATTTCTCATATATGAGGTCATTTATACTATTATTAAAATTTGGATTAGATTTCATATGAATTTCGCTTTAGATATTGTACAAAATCAAACCTAAAAACAGAAATCCCGTTGGTACAAAAACCGAAATTGTAGTTAAAAGATCAATTAAAGATCACCTCGATTAGTACAACTTGATTAACGCATCTACAATTTCAAGTATATATCATTAAGATGTGATTGTCATCCCCATAAATGAGCAATACTAATTCATACTACCAAATAAACTTGGTAGTAATGATGATGTTTCTTTAATAAATTAAATTTATGAAGTTGAGATCAAAGCTGATGTGAAAGGTGTAATAATGATATTTTTTTTAATAATTTAGAGAGCCAATGACGGGCCGATCGAGATTGGCGCATCTAATTCCCAATAGGTCAAGCTCAGTTGTCAAAAATCACACCTAAGACCAAGTGGAGCAAAACACGCCTACTTGAAATAATTAATTTCGAAACTGCCCTAACTCGTGACTTTCTTCTCTTTTCCCACTTCTTACGCAAACCCTAGAGTACCCAAATGAAAGTGCCTAAAACCCTAGGGTACCATATGGAAATGCTTAAACCACTAAAACCCTATAATAATAAAGTGCTTCCTAAACTTAAAGCCTAGGGTATCCTTTGAAATTGCCTAGACGTAAACCCTAGGGTACCCTAATGAAAGTGCCTAAACCCTCAAAACCATATGAAAGTACTTAAACTTCTAAAGCCATATTGTGGAGGGGTAGGTTTTCAACTTAGGAAAGCAAGCCACCAAAAGTCGCGCTAAGTAAGGTTCCAGCTAGAGCACCTGTAAGACTCAAAAAACGTTAGGCTACCCATCCGGAATGCCCCTCTGATGCTGAAGTCAGAGACTGAATATAGGAGAAGAGAGGAAAGTAGGGTTTTGTGAGTATGATTGTGTGTACCTTTAGTTGAGGGTGAAACCCCTTTTTATAGGTTCTCATTTCCTGTCATCCAAAAATACCTAGTTTGTCTGGGATACACTCGTATCGCTAAATATTCAGAGCTTCATCTTTATCAGGATACTCGACGATGCCTATTAAGGTAGCTTCCCCGATTAGGATGGACTCCAATCTCCACTAGATCTCCATATCAAAGCTTTGCTTTTGTCAAGATACTTGATGATGCTAATCAAGGTAGCTTCCTCGATTAGGCTAGATTGCTATCTCGGGTAGTTCTTTTAAGCATCTTCTAGAATAATTTCTACGCCGCCCGGACTTTTGCTCTGCCCATTGAGACGGTCCATCCCAATTGGGCCTAGTTCGTCCAAGTCACGCTCCATTCTAGCTCGTTCCGCTAGTTTGACCTAATTATTTTGGGGGTCTAAAATCCGGCCCACCTCACCTATGAAATTGTATGATATCCTAAATGCCTAAACCCCCCAAAAGACTGACATACCTCAATGAGAATTAAAAAAGGCGGGCATGAAAATATCAATATGAAACAAAACCTAACGGTCGATAAAAAAACAAAAAACAAAACCTAACGAAATGAGTGGATTGCGCTTGAAAAAATTCTATTTTAAAGAGTGAGGTCATGAATGTCATTTTATATATGGGCTAGACCTAGCGGTAATTTTCCGATCATTTCTTTATGATAATTAAATTCCTCTTTTCTAAATTTAGAGGTAAAAAACTGTAAGTTGTATAAAAATGGACGGGAGTATCAAATAAGTTTAGCGGGCCAGGCCGAAACTTGATTTGGGCCGAGCAAGACGAGCATCACCAAAACAACCCACCACCCTACTTACCAATCGGGCTAGATGCCAACTTCACCGCCTTAAATTCCAGAACCTTCACTTCGATCACCATTTCGGCGCAAGGTGATTACACTCATCAGCCACAGTTTTGTGTGTGTGAGAGAGAGAGAGAGAGAGAGAGAGAGAGAGCAGAAATTGGAAAGCAGAGATGTTCAAGAAGGCGTTGGAGGCAAAGACACAGCAAAGATTGTCAGGTGCAGACCGTAAGAAGTTGAAGAGAACTATCAAGGAACGATTTTCCAATGCCTCCGATGCCTACATCGACGTTTTACTCCCTCCTAAGGTAATTGAGCAGCAGCTTCTGCCTAATCGTACCTACACTTTTCACGTTCTCTCTTGTGTTTACGACTCGACATTAATTTTGAGAATTCGTGTTTTTTTTTTCTTCCCAATTTTTGTTTCCTTTACGGTCGTACTTTTTCTAATGAGCTATATTGAGTGAGAATATTTAAGGGTCTTCGTTTGTTAATCAAGATTTATACTAGTAGTAAGGGATTTGAATAGAAGAATCTTACGGAAGGGAGGAATGTGGTTATTGATTAGGTGGCTAGCTTATCTTATTAAACTATTCAATAACCGACGTAGTTTTCAGGCTTAGAACTGGCTTGAAGGAAGAAGTAGCTGGCTAGAAAAATTCCTGTTATTTGTTGTAGAACTAAGCTCACATTGACGGGAAGGTTTGGCACTCGTTCGCTCCCTTACATTGCTCACCCTTTTCATCTTGTCAGAAAGTTCATGGCCGGGAAAGTTACGATACCCATAGGAAACGGTTCTCTCATTTCCCAAGGAAAAGCAAAAATTTGTCGTAGTATGTGGTGTTAGGCCTCTTAATTTGCACATTTTGCATTGTGAAGTTTTGAAATGGAGAAGGAAGAATGCAAACATCACCTGCGGGTGCTTTTTGGATTCTGATACATATCATCAAGATTAAATGCCCTTGTGATTTCTACTTTTGCACGTGTATCATAGGCCCATCTTAGTATGATAAGTATGGCCTGAGCGAGGTGCATAAAATGAAAGCTGGTTTAATCAGCAGCAGCCAGACTACTGCAGGGATGGATCCACTGGTGAATAGCTGATCTTTCTTGCTACTTGCCTACTGATTCCATCTCATATCTTAGCTCCTCTTTCAATGTAACATTTACTTGAGATACCCCCCCACCCCCCCTTCCCGTCTCTCTCTCTCTCTCTCTCTCTCTCTCTCTCTCTCTGTTTTTTGAAATGTATAGAGACTGTACAAGATGAGATGTTGTTATCTCTTGCTTTGTTTTTGTAGATACAAGGACAATTATCTGGGAATAGGCGGCGAAGGCATAGCCGTAGTCCACCGCGGAATCGTAATTATGATGAGCGTTCACATGGTGGCTGCGGTTTTGGTGGCAGAGGTGATGATAGAGATCGCTGCCACCATGATCATAGATCATGATAATTTTCTTGGATTTAAAATTAAAATTAAAATTTATGATAATTAGACATGATTAGATCATATTTCTATTAAAACAATACTGTCAAAATAAGAATTGGGGGCAATTTGGGCTGGGGGCCAAGTTAAAATGGCCCAAAATCTCTTTGGCGATTCTGTTGCAGAGGGAGAAGAAGGCCACCTTCCACTTTCATCATTTTGATTACCGACAGCATTCACTGTATAGAGATTATTAGAGAACATCGAAAATAATAAGAACACCAAAAGTTAGGTTTATTGGATGTCAATAAATGCATGATCAGAAAAGAAAAAGAACGAACTCCCATAGAAGACAACTGTGTTTTGATCATGCATTTATTGACATCCTATAAACTAGAATTTATACCAAACACAACTATAGACAATTTGGATACTTTTCCGGATACGCACGACATTAGAGACCCGAAGGAGCGATTACTATTCCATACCTACCTATTAAGACATTAGTCCCCCCCTCTAGATAAGTGCTGTAGTTGGACAATAGAATCTACAAACTGGAGGGGCTATGCCGCCACCTCTTCACAAATAGTTCTGAGGGGTTATGTCACCATCTCGTTAATCAACAAGTAAACTGAAAGGAAATGGAAACAATTATACTTCTACACATTTTGGACTTCTACAGATTCTCATTATTATCTAATATCCATATTTTTTAATTGACAATCCAGGGACTTATCTGTGCGTACATGTACTTGCTTGTGTGTATCTGTTTGGACGAATCATACACATTGGAAATGTGTATAAAGTAGTTTTTTTTTTTTTCTAAACACTAGTTCTTGTGTTTGGCTTGTTATGTTGAGTTGGTTATGAAATTCCTTAATTGATTAACTGAATTAATTAACTTTGAACAATGAATATCCAATCGCACGAACTAAAGAAAGCAATTGCACGTGACACAAAGATTTATGTGAAAAACCTTGAAAGGGAAAAAACCATGAGAAGGAATCATGTACTAGAATCATTGTGTGAATACAAGTAATCTTTCTCAATGTTTTGTATCCTCACCACGGAGCCTAAGACCTACTTGCCGAATCTATGTTAATCACACCTCTGCGTGATCGCCGAATTTTGAATTCTCAAGCCTTCCAAACGATTGCCTTCCGAACTTCACGAAAGGGCTTTACAATGAGGATAATCTTGTTGATGCGAGAAAACCTTTTCGAAGTTGATTATGAGTTAAAGAATCATTCAATCTTATTATGTCTTTGAGGTGCACGAAACCCTGGCCACCAAAAGAGATGAGAGAAGGAAATATTCGTGCCAAGTGTTTTTTTTTTTAAACGGCAGCTACGCTGTTTTTGACCTTATGGCTTGATATATATAGACCCCACAATATGGTGGCAATGCTGTAAAATGTCCGTTTTGCTCGAGCAAAAGTTTCTGCACCTTAATATCTGCTGAGTAATGAAGTCCCATTTTGTTGGAGCGATATTTCTCACTATCAAAAGACTTGACTAACAACTACTGCGCTCACTCAAAAACTAAAAATATATAGTATGAGACTCCTTTCCATACCCTAGTACAGACACTCCAAAAAATAAAATAAAATGAACAAATAAGTGTACAACTCGACAAAGGGGAATAAAAGCAAATGTGGATTTTGGTCATGAATGTGCCAACCCAAAAAGGGAGCTCAGCTGATGTAGCTTGCAAGTTCCTTCAGCTTACCTGTGTAACCCCAAGTCGGAACTAGGCTGAGACTCCAGTTTGTGAGCATCTAGTATGAGTTTTCTGTCGTGTACCAATGGCAAAATGTGGAGAGAATGGTAGTAGCTAAAGATTTTATACATAAAGAAGATGTTTAAGTTTCTAATTTGGGATTTCAGATTTACAGATTTGGTTATTTAGTGCCTTTGTAAGTCTGGTTATGTGCTGGTATACTATTAACCTTTGTTATGCAAGTGAGTTTTTGTTTCATAGCTATTTTGGCAAAGATTGGATGCACTTAGGCTTTGAGTCAGAGAATTGTGAAAGAAGAATGAGGTTTTAGCGTACTACTGATATTGTGGCCTGGAATAAGTTTGTCATGTGCTTGCTAATATCTTTCTTATGATAACGGCATTTAGGTAGAGATTACAGTTTCAAAGTTCCCAAATCGAGTCCACGTTTATGGTTTGGAGGGTGGCTTCCCGATGTTTTTCGATGTTGATGGTCGAGGCACTGAAGTATTTCCCACAGGTATTTGAGATCTGAATATGTGATGCTTTTTGGATGTTCATGTTGGTATCTTTGGTCTTTAAGGTCACTAGAATATAGATAGTAATTGAGAAATTCATTGTGTGAACTTTATGTTCATACGAGGCTCTATTTGAAATACACATAGGCTCTATTTCGATGTTGATGGTCGAGGCACTGAAGTATGTTTAACTTGGATGCTCGTTCCAAGTTCCTTTATGAAATAGGTTCAACTTAGATGTTTTTTCAAAACGCAAAGGATCACGCATGTGAGTCATTTTTGCTATTATATTAAATCACCAGGATGAATGCTGTAATGGCATTCTTAACAAGCAGCTTGTAGCAGTTCATACATGGAATTTGTTCTTAACACTTAGCTTGTAACAGTTCATACATGGAAGTTATATAATGATAAAGGTGACTTTGTTTTCCTATTTTGTCATGTCAGTTTATGCTCTCTGGAAGGTCCCTGAACTCTTGCCTGCATTTATGCTGAAAGGGGGTGAGGTTTCTCGTTTTATCATTGGAGGAGCAGATGTTATGTTCCCTGGCATTTATATACCCGCGGAAGGTCTCCCATCATTTTTAGCTGGAGAACCATGGGCAGTGAAAGTTCCTGGCAACCCAGCTCCAATTGCAGTAAGCCTTTGAAGTCTTTCTCTTTGAATAGTTGTTACTGGCCAATTTGTACAAGTCATCCTGTAGGTTTTCTCTTCTGATCCTTCTGTAGAGTATTTGATGAATACTGATTTACATTTCTTCAGGTTGGGACTACCACCATGAGTAGTATGGAAGCTTTGAAAGCTGGTTTACGCGGAAAGGCATTGCGGATAACTCATTCCTACCGGGACACACTTTGGTAAAATATAGGACCATTTTTGGCACATCTTCAAATTTCAGTTGGATTAAAAATATAACTGACATCGCAATTATCTGGAAATTCCTTTCCCAGGGCATCAGTTGAAGGTTATTATGTTCCTAATGCTGGTTTTCTAGAAGATGTTGTGATTGAGGATCCTTCTTTACCATCTGCTTCTCAGACTTTTGATTCCAGCGAAGTTGATGCTTCAATTGATCAACGGAATGACCTCATCAATGATTTAGGGGAGGGTAGCAGTGTTACAAATGCTCACTCTGACCTCAATCCTTCTTCAACCAAGCATAGTGATTTGAAAAATGATATTCCCGAACAAATAGTCACGGACGTGAGTGATTTAAAGGTAACAGAAAATGTTTCAACTGATGGAAACAATGTTGAGGACCAGCATACTCTGTCTACCGAGGATGTAGATGAAATTCTGGACAAATGCCTTCTACAAGCGTTGCACACAACAGTTAATGATAAAGACCTTCCCATTCCTGGAAGTACATTGTGGTATGGTCAATGAAGGATATTCTGACTATATTAGTATTGATTAAAAGTTATCAAATTGAAGAGTCTCATGTTTGCCTTCATCCTATATTTTCAATTGTGTTGCAAATAATTTGATTTATTTACATTCTCGTATTGGTAGCACTTTCCTAATCCTAATGATGTCTGAAATTACTTACTCCCTAAAGCTATTATCTAATTGATGGAATTAAAACTGGGGTTGATTTCCTTGTAGTTTGTGAATGATAGAACTTGTATTGGTGCCATAACTCAATATGGTGGGTCTTTGCTAGGTGGATCAATTGATTCAAGAAAATTCTGATTTATTCTATCATAGGAAAAAAGGGAGCGGGGGTGGGGTTGGAACCCTTGCAAAATGAATTGCCCATAACCTAACCTACAAACTGGGCCTGGAGGCAACTTATAGGTGGATCATCCTAGATGGTACATATTTTGAATTGTCGCTAAATTAGCTGGTGAAGTAGTTGAGCTATCATGATGACTGATTCTCTGTGACTTAACTTCTAACTGGATTGGATGTGCTAACTACTTTTCTCCTGGCCATTATGATGGTCTGGCCTGAAGACTTGTAAGTTGTTGTAACTCAGTACAAAATTGTTCTGGTAGCTTCCTATGCATGTTGGCACCAGAGTGACAACTTTATGCAACTATATAAGATCAGTAAAAGGCAACGTGCTACAATTGCTGTGGGAATGCGGATATTGTTCTTAGCATGTGATCAAATCTATTTATTTATTATCATTGAAGTGTGACTATGTGAGTATTAAGTTACTGCTGAAGTGTGCACTATTAGGGTTGCATTTTGTGTTCAAGTTATATTTCAGTCTGCATTTGGGAATGTTGGCTACAGTTCACATTTCATTTGTCTGCATCCTCAATCATTTGATCTTTTAAAGAAGCATGTTTACTTCAGATTTTCTATGTTTTTATTGTTGTCTTCAATTTCTCTATGAAGTTCCAGCGGATTTTTGTTTTTTGGTACAGGTCGAGTCATGTCCTGCCCTGTAGGCCTTCAGGTATCACCCTGGATATCAAAAAGTCGTCACACAAGAAATTGTCCAAGTGGTTACAGTCCAAATCATCTGCAGGACTGGTGTGTTTTATGCTTCTTTAATAAGTTTTTCTTGATTAGATCTTGCTATACCCTATTACTTGTAACAGAAATTATAACTATGCGTGTCGTGCTCTAATTTTGATCCTTGCAAGATTGCTAAGATAAGCTGTAAACTGATTTATGCAAATTCTCGGGGCAGACTTTCCAATTTTTGATAGGAAATAGCTGCTTTATCTGTGTTAATCTTTAGGTGGCAGCTATATTTGTAGTGGAGCTGCTTGCTACTTTTACAAACCTCTGCCGTAGTAATTGGTTATAAATCTGATTTTCTCATCAGCTGAATTTCTTGTGATAACTGATAAGGCTCTTTAGGAAAGTGGAAGCCTACTGAAGATGTGTGGAGGTGAGTGGAGCAGGTATGGTAACCAAGTAGGATTTGAGAGTCAGGATACTCTGGGAAACAAGGTGGGTAGAGAGAGGTTGACATGGAGAGCAAAGGAAGGATCTAGTAGTGATGAACAAGAGCCTCTAGCCTAGGGGAAGGAGGAGTCCGGTACCTTGGAGGAGACAGAGGTAGGACAGCCAACTCATCAATGCTTTTTGTTGGCTTGTGGTTGGATTGTTATAGAGGACAACTTGCAGCTTCTGCCATGCCCAACATTTGTTAACAGAAACAGTAATACTATATAGGGAACCACGTTTTTGATGTACGGTCGGGAATCTGGTAAACCTACGTTCAAGAAAAAGAGTCAAAAAAAATAAAAATTTCCATCTGTAAATTCAGTGAGGATAAATATCCAGCCATTGAAGGAAGAAAAAGGGTAAAATGAACCGATAATTTTCATCTGTGAATTCAATTTTTACCTGTAATTTTTTTTGGTCCTGCATTCAATTGGCAATTCGTGGATAGACCATATGGCTCTCTCAATTTATAAATGTATGTGGTTGCTTATTTGCCTTCTTTTCCCTTTCCTTTTCCTGTTTATTTGATGCTGTTTACAGATATCGGTAAAGGAAGATAAACATAAGAAAGAGGTTACACTATTTTCTGTTAACCGTAGCCATCCGGACTATGCATCCTTCAAGCCTGAGAAGCGGAAAGTGGAGAAAAATGAGCAAACCACTGATTCCAGTCCAAATGAAGGACACATCCATAAAGTAGTGGAAGTCATAGAGGTCTATAAATCAAGTGTGCATGTGAATCCCATTTTGGCTTCTGTAGGAGCTGATATGGGGAGACTTTATCTCGCCTCAGAAGCCACTGATGTTGTCTTTAGGTATATTGAGCAAGAAAACCTGGTTAAACCAGAAAACAAGTCCATTGTGGTTTTGGATGCTACACTATGTGATGCTTTGTACAAGGGAACTGTCAAGAAAGGTTCAACTTACCCGACTGAAATTCATAAGAAGGATTTAGGGCCTACTTTTATCAGTAGAATGCAAGCGCATCACAGAGTTACTAGAGGAAAGGAGTCAGTTGTCCGCAAAGGTGCTCTGAAGACCATCCAATTATTGACGGAGCGGAGGTCAGGTAACAAGAAGGTGACTAAACTCTCAGGGTTGGAGTCATTTTTGCTGGATCCTGAAGCATTGGCATCAGAGCTGCAGAAGAAATTTGCTTGTAGTACATCGGTGGCAGAATTACCAGGTTTGGCATCTTATCATTCGCTTCATTTAAGAACAGCCCTTGTTTTCAGGTTGTTAGAGAACGATAGGCATAATTTCAGTGGTTCCATTGAAGTTTGAGAGATATCACCGGACCAACTTCGTTGTGGCTATTCATACATAGGTCTCTAAGACCTGGAAAGCATCTTGACTGGTTCCTAATTTGTATGTGAATGTGGATGCTTGTTAATAATACATGCTTAATTTTCTTAATTTCTAAGATGGAGGATGCTTTATCATTGCTTACTCTGGATACTGCAACACTTGATGCAGATGCATCTGATTGGTCTGAGGTCCTTCTAAATTTTCAATTCTCATTTTAATTGTTGACTGTTCGGATACAGGCTTCAAATATTTTAATATTATTTTTTCTTTGATCAAGAGAATCCAATTCTTGTATTTATTTATAACTTTCTTTCTCTTGCGTTTTCAGGTAAGAAGGGGCATGAAGTTCTTATTCAAGGGGGTGTGATTGATGATCTTGGAAGACATCTGGTTGAGCAATGTGGTATCCCAAAGAGATACATTGAAGTTTTTGATAAAACCAAGAAATGAAAATTGAGGTCAGTTTTCAGCCGTGATCCTTCCCTTTTCTGGTAGGACTTGGGAGTTTTTTTGTGATTTGGCTTCCTTGGTTGATTGTATAATTGGTACTTGTAGCAATCTACCAGCCCAACAGAAAGTTTCCTCTCCCTTTTGAACCATACAATACTTCTCCTGTTGATAGAAAACAAGGAATATTTACGTTCTTGAAAACAATTGAACTGGATGTCTGGAGTTCTAATAGCTGTATAATAGAGTCTAGGTTATCAAAATCAAAATATATACCACCATGAGATTTTTTTAGTTCGTCATGGGATGTGGATAAATTTGTACGGGCACAGTTTATTCCATTTGTCATTATTGTATGATGCAACCAAGCTACTATAAAAAACGTCTCTCTTTGTAGTTCTAGTTAAGTTATTTCTCCCAAGAAATATGGTACAACTCTATACCTCATTGATGCCTTTTGAGAGTTTTGTGTAGAGAAAACTTCAAGTAGTTCAACCATTAGGAGTTTTGACTTTCATGTGGTGGGTATAGTCGTGGGTCCTATCCTTATGCATGCTCATTTGGCGTCGTTACCTTTTTTGGGGAATTTCTCAACCTCTCGCACTTGAATGAGTAGACTAGTAGGTTTTATTTATTTATTTATATTTATTTTCTATTATTTATTTATTTTTTAGTAGTAGGTTTTTTTTTTCGCCCACACCTCCACGGTCACAAATCGCACCTAAATTTCCCTTGCCTAAGGCTAGAACACAAGAAACGTGGCTGCCTGCCTGCCAGGCGCACTGCTATGGCCTACGGTGTACCATGGCATAGGTATTTTTGAAAGGTTAAGGATCACTATAGGTTTAGTAAGTAAAAAAGTAAACTACTAAAGCAGTAAAAGGATTCTCAACTCCGAGAGCTCTTTAAGTGAATTTCCCATCAAATGTATATCACACTTGGACAAATTCCAGGATGCCAAATTGTGCATGCATAGCCTCTTCATAGCATGAGCTTCAAACTAGATCCTCCAACAGTATTTGGAATAGTTTCGTAGAATAGAACCTTAAGCATTATGAACATATATGGCCCATGACAGAAATTCTGTGATTGATTCTTTAGTGATTTGAGGCTTGGACCCAACCTAAAGGGGGTTCAACGACTCATAATATCTTTATATCCTTCCAAACTCTTGCTTTGTGGGCGCACCAAGAGTCCACAACTATGTTCCACATTCTTCATTTCATTGAACTCTTAAGAGTCTGAGTGATGTTATATTGATAGATGAACTGTGTGATTGGTTCTTTAGTGCTTTGAGTCCACCTGAAGGAGGTTCACCTCCTCTCCGTACTCTATTTCTTTGTACCGTAACTTCCACTCTCTTGCTTTGTGGGCACATGACGACTGCATGACTATGATCCAATTGTTCATTTTGTAGAACTTGCGAGAATGTGTGGAAAAAATCAGTGTATTCTAAAATTGATAAGCTGTCTGCAAAATGGATGGCAAAAATGTTACAAACTTAAATCGTCCATTTGCAAAATAAAATGTAAATTGTTCATGTGCCGATTAATATGCGATTAAGCTGATTTTTTGCCAATATAATCTCCGCTATGGGTTTTATGAGATAAATGGTTTGAGACATATTTACAGACACGGGTCGACAGGAGTTTGGAGAGGGCTATGGAGGAGAGCTGAAGCCAGTTGAAGCAATCGAATCAATCACAAAAAGTCAAAAACAAATCTCCAAGTGTGGAGGAAATTAAGCAAACTTAAAAAAAGGTGACCGAAAGAGTGGAGTTGTTTTCCATGTCCTTACCATTGCTTCGACAACCGCCAAGGGAAAAAAATGGCACAACAGAAAAGAGGTTTGCCCACCAGTAGGATTGTGTGCTTTAAAAGCATGATGCATACAGCACATATTAGATTGAGCCAATCTTATTGTTCGTTCCATGTACTACTTTTGTGGAATAAGAACAAAAGCTATTTCATTTTTATACGCCATATTGGTGGAGCACCATGTAGTCAGTGCAGGTATTGAATTCTGCAAGATAACGCATGTGGATTTCGTGACTTGGTTTGGTTGTTGTTAGCAAATATTAGTCGCCAATCAAAAGAAAAAGCTGGACAGTTTATGGAAGCCAATTGATCAGTCTCTATATCATCAACAAATTCCCTTTCCTGGAGCCCCTTCGACCAATTCCGTTAAGAAAAAAATAGTTATTCTTCTTAAACACGTAGCAGAGACGTCTGGTGTTCAACAAATACCATTGTAGAACAGTAGAAAGCTGGAAAGAAAAAAAAAAAAAAAAACTTTCGCAGAAAGGGTCCCAACAAGCAATCACATCAAGGCCACAATTCATCAATGCTGCGGTGTTATCTAACGAGATAATATCAACAAGGTAATATCTTAAGCATTTGGAGAGTTGTGAATGCAATTCTTTAGCAGCACTTGATCTTTTCTAACCGAAACAATTGACCAAGTTATTCTTTTTACCTCAAATGTAGTACTCTGCAAAGGAACATAATACAAAATTTTCAAGCTGGCATCGAGATGATGTGAATATTTACCTTCTCATTGAACCAAGCATACACTCAATGAACAATAACAAGGATGATCAACATAAAAATGTGGCTAAAATGTCGAAATATATATACAAAATCCTATTCAGAAATAATAACTTCTTTTACCACCAAGCGGTGGCTCATCTCCTCCCACCTGAACCACGGCATTGCCTCTGCATCATGAGGAACGAGAAGTAAATGTCTCAAGCCAAGCAAATTGCTGAATTCTTGTGGAACTTCTGCGAACATCGACTCGTCATACTGTGATAATATGAATGTCTGCAAATGGTAGAAACTAGTGATATAATTTGGCAGCTTTCTAATTGGAGTCCTTGAGATGTTAAGATACCTCAAATGTTTTAGCTTCCGCATTGAACTTGGCAAGGCTCTTGCACAGCACTCCAAAGTTAGGGCACGGATATGTTTGACTTTTTCCAAGTCCTCAGGAATACGTCCAACTATATAAAGTGACCTCGACTGGTTAGCTTCTTTTAAATCCTCCAAGCCTTCTCCTTCTTCAACATACAATACTAGATGTTGAACCTCCGAATGGTACTTCTCCTTCAACTCACTAGCCCTCAAATTCAAACACCTACCCTCTGAGACATCCAGTGCAAGATCATGTACAAGATCATGCATCTTGTAGCCGGTATCAGAATACCACTCAAACTTTTCCAATGCAACTTCTTGAATAAAAGAATTATGCAACAGAATGTTAAAATATTCATTACCGACATCTTCCATTTTCAAATTGCATCCTGAAGAAGACTGAAGATATCCCAGACTCATCCATAGCAGGATCAGCTCATCTTTTGGAATTACGAAGTCCTTTGGGATAAAAGAACAAAATGCAAAACATTGTTTCACGCTAGGGGATGGTAAATGATCGTAACTCAGCCTCAATATAGGTAGAATCCCATCTTCATTTGCAAGTGATTTCCACATTTCAGTCTCTGCAATTAGCTGCCATTCTTTTTCGTGCTTCTTAGAATACAATAAACCTCCTAAAGAGTTTATCGCTAATGGTATACCCTTACATTGGGCTACCATTCTTCTGCCAAGAGACTCCAAAGTTTGATTTTCTCTTGGTCCTCCATTCGCGAAAGCTCTTTTCCTGAACATTTTCCAACTATCATCGAATGTTAGCTCCATCAAATGATGAGTGAGAGATGGAGACGTTTGCATGGCTGATACCACCTCCATACTACGGGTTGTGACCAGAACTTTGCTTCCCTTGCGACCACCAATTTCTCGCAAATTGTCCCTCATGCACTCCCATATGTTAAAACTTTTGTTCCAAACATCATCGAGTACAAGGAGATATTTCTTCCCATTTAGTTTCTCGCGAAGTTTACTCACTATTCCTTTGATGTTTGGTGTCTCTGATTTATCTCCAGTCAAAGCTTGTATCATCTCATTCAGTAGTCTTTTAATATCAAAATAATCAGATACACAAACCCACATTTTCTCATCAAAAGAATTCACCAACTCTTTGTCCTTGTAGAGTAGCTGAGCAAGGGTTGTCTTCCCAAGCCCACCCATTCCTACAATGGCAACCACAGGTAAATCATCTTCTACAGCGGAGCCAAGTAACATCTCTCTCACTCTAGAGGCATCATCATCCCTACCCACAACCCTTGAATCATCTACATAAGGTGCAGTCAGCCTCAATTGATCACTAGGCTCAACCACAACATTGGCATTTATGAGCTCATTTGATGGATCAAGACCAATTTCAGTTGCCTCTTTACAAATTCTGTCTAGCAATGTATTGACTTCCTTGACCTTATAAGCAATCTTGGGGCGAAATAACAAGGGATTTGACACTGAAAAGAAGTTAGTGACCCTGCCTCTCTTCCGTACCTCCACCTTGCGTCGAAGAGATTCATAAGCAATCTCGTCAAGCACATTCTCGGCCTTACAAGCCGCAATCATGAGATTCTTCAGCCACACCCTCATAACTTGGGATTTTATCTTTCCTAGGCCATTTTCAGCGTCGCTTAGGCGTGCTTGAATAATGGTTAACCTTTTGTGAAGCATCTCAAGATCATGGTTTGAGGAGGAGGTGGAGGCCTCCAATTGTTTTGAGTCGGTCTTACGTTCTTCCTCATCATGGTTTGTGGACGAGGTGGAAGACGACATGCTTGCTTTTTCGGTCTTACGTTCTTCCGCATCATAGTATAAGGAGGTGGAAGACGACATTCTTGCTTCTTCGTCATCATCTTCCGATTTAGTAGTAATAGTTTTGATCCTTATTAATCTCTCGCCCACTTTTTCCCATGCTCGTTTGATGACTTTATTTTCATCAAAGTCGCCCTTTACAGTAACTTTGTTCTCATTCTTGATTATTTCCACAGAAACAACTCCTAAGATGCCCACAAATCAAGCAAAATATGTAAGAAAGAAAAATGTTACTAGTCGTAAGAGTCACAAACTCGGAAATGGCTACAATACACACCCATTAAAAGTGTACCATATGCACCTATTGTGCCACCTCATTGGCAATCGTAACATTTTTTTAGTTTTTTTTTTTAAATTTTTTTTCAATAATATGATTTGTAACGTTTTGATGTGTCTTGTAACTTTTATAAAAAAAATCGTAACTTTTGTAGGGGTGTGTATTATAGCATTTTTCAACAAATTCAACTATAGATACAACCATACCCCTCTTGCACCCAAGTGAGACCATAGAAGGGATCTAATAGGCGCGCAAATGTTCACATTAGCACCCCCCTAATTTATCATTGCTAAGTCCATTTATTTTGTTACTTGGAGTTTAAAGCTATAATTTTTGTATTGTAGGTATTTGGAGGCTCAATGTATAGACGAGCTAAATTTTGCTTAGTGTCGAAGTAAAATCCAAAGTGAATCTTGGAGGGGGTGTCTGCGTGCAAACATTGAGATTTAATCAAGAATGTATGGGGCTATAAAGAAAAATCTCTGATTAAAAGTTATTGCCAAATAATGGACAAAGGAAATGCACTTGGAAAGATTTACGTGGGTTTATATGTAGTTATATAACATGCCAAAGGAGAAGTTTTCTTAGAAAAGAGTTTCCTTACCTTATGGATTTGATTCAGCGCATATAATGACTTTTCGAGAAAGGAAATTGGAGGCTCGGAGGGCACGCCTCTGAAGCGTTATAAATATAGATAGAGACCACGGATCAGGAAAAAGGAAAGGGAGGGTTGGACGGAGCAACAGAATAATAGAGAAGCTGCAGCTTCTTTCGACGGACGATGTTCAGCTAAACCCTTTTTTAGGGTGTAGATGAAGTTTGTACCCCGAGTAACATAGTTTTTATTACTTTTGTGGGATTTAATTATTCGGATTTAGTTGTGTGAACTAGATAATTTCATGTTTATGAAATTGGCATTATTTTTCCTATACAATTGTGTATTTGTCATGCGTAGTTCAAATACTCTTCACGCTACGGCTTTAAATTGAATTCATGGTAATTGACTGTGATAGATTATACTATTGTAAGACTCGTCGTGCTATTAGACGGTCCGTGCCATAGAGACGGATCGTACTAGTAAGACGATTCGTGCTAAGCGGAGATAATCTATGCCGCTTGATGATCTATGGATATTTTTAGGAGATATTATTAGGGCCCGTGAACCCTAACGGTATCCGGTAAATCCGAATAACAAATTCCACAATCGAAATAAATCTAGGTTACAAAGTGGTCAAGTGGATTCGAAACCCTAGACTTTTCTCTCATCAAATCTCTTCACTTTTCAATTGCATAATTTTAATTCAACTTTCATAATTTTAGGAAACAAAATCATCCTCTCTTTTTATTAAATTAATTTAGAAACCAATTGAAATTTTGCAACTTAGTCTTTTAATCCCTGAGGAGCAATACTCATAATATTTGCCTCTATTCCTTAGTGTAGTAGTAACAGTTTCGTTTTATAAATTAATTTTGATACGGAAACGACACGATCAAATTTTGGTCATTCCTAATTTATGTTAATTACTCGTTACGGATGGATTGATGGAAATTGGAAACGATACCGAGTGAGTAAAAAGAAATTGATTTCTTTCACGGTTGTAAACGATACCGAGTGGTTTTTGTAGGTTGAAACATTTGCACAAACGTTTTGAAAATACCATATCATGAAGATGGTACTGCGATAGTAACAAAGAAATATGTAGTTGTCAAATTTAAGTTCATATGGTGTAAGATTTTTGCGAAAATAAAGTATACACAAAGTTGATACCCATCACTTTCTGACATTTCATTTGCTAATTGAACAGTGCCTAACTCGTGTGCAGCGAGGATCGAAGAATTTAAAAACAAACCAGAGAAAATTTACTGAGCTATAACAAGAAAAAAAGAAGAAAGCAAGAGTCATGTCTTACCTTGACATTCTCTAATCATTTTTTCAAGTTTTGGTGCTTCTTCTGCTTCGTGATATCCACATACACAAAATTTAGCTTCAAATATCACAGTCTTCATCGTAGAATTATGTACGCTTTTGCAAGTACTTACGACAAACCAAAAACGCCTTCAGCTACTTGCAATTTTGTTGTTGCTATTTGCCTCAACGTCCCTAATTATATAGAAATTCCTTGCATTAATTGGAGATTGTCGTTCAACGTATTCATTCTTACTTTTGCTAAATACGCAATATTGACATGCTTATTTATCATTACTGACGTGCATTGTAGAAATCTTACATGATATCTCCTTTAAAACATCGTACTAATGATAATTTATACTAGAAACTACAGAACTTGGCGTGATATCAAATGATGTTTGCCCTCCACACCGTGACGTGAATTAATTAAGTGATGGATCTTTTAGGAGTCAAAGAAATCAGCAAGTATGACAAGGAGTCGGTTCAGCTCGGTTCCTTCTAAACCCGAAACTAACTCCAAATTTACGATCCAAACTTATCCCGACGGGTTTTCCGACACTTTGACCATATAACTGTATTTGACAGGGATTGTTTCGGTTTGTTTTTTTCCCAAACCCGATTATTATGTGTTTATAGATGGAGGGAATGGCTACTATGGACCCATTAAAAGGTGTGTATCATATGCACCTATAGTGTGGTTCACATTATGTCACCTCATTGGCAATAGTAACATTTTTTAGTATTTCGTAACTTTTCAGCAATGTGATTCGTAATATTTTTTAGGATTCATAACATTTTGGCGCTTCTCGTAACTTTTATAAAAAGAATTGCAACTTTTATTAATTTATTTGTAACTTTTATAGGAGTGCATATGATACACACTTAAATAGATGGTGTGTATTGTAGAATTTCTCATAGATGTATACAAGGGCACGTCATCTGTGCATGTATATATGAGGGGAAATTCTAATTGCACCCCCCTTTTTTCTCAATACCCACACTGAATGATTTCTTTCCAAACTAACCCTAAATTTATTAGTACCCACCTCTTCTCTTTCGTTTCTTTGGCCACCAATAGCCACCATTAATTGCCAAACCTCATCCCTTCATCTTCAACCTCCATTGCCACCCATCATTCATCTTCAACTTTTAAACTCCCACCCCTCCATTTCCACAGTCAGTCTTATCCATGACCTCTCCATTTCAACTCTCAAAAATACCGATTGATTAAACTTAGATTATTGTCCCAAATCGCCACTTACAAGCAAGAAAGCGTGTAAGAGAGAGAGAGAGAGAGAGAGAGAGAGAGAGAGAGATGAACCTACAATCATAAAATGATAAAATGTGGGACCTTAAACCTACAAATCAATCATATTACGGTTTGAAAATTCCTTTTTCGCTATCCGAATACTTAACAAGCAAAATAAAAGAAATTATAAAATAGTAAACGATGAATGCAACGATATACGTGGAAAACCCCTTAAAAAGGGTAAAAACCATGGGAGGAAATCAATCCACTAAAAGTAAACATTGTGCCGTTACAAAACGATCTCAATTAAACACAATCGTGAATTCTCACCAATTGACCAAAGATCATGTTGCCGAATCCACGTATACCACACCAAATGGTTGATTGCCGAATGCCTTGAATCCTCAAGTCCTTCAAGATACTTCTAGAATCCACCAGAAGAATGATCCAATTTATTGAATCGGAAGATAGACAAACTTCTTGGAGTTAATAGAAAAGCTTGGTGATCATATTGATCATGTGAACTCCAAGACACAAACTCACAGTGTCGTGTATAATTCTGTGAGACAAAGAGTTGCACTCAATATTTCTTTTCCAAAGTGATAACCATAAGGCCGCTGGAAAGGTATATATATATATATATATATATATATATATATATATATATATATATATATATATATATATAGAGTAGTGTTCTAGTCCGGGAGTCCCGGATCCGGGACTCCATGTTCCCGATATTTTTTTGACGATCCGAGCCGTCCAATGTGTTCAAAAGGTGTTTTCCAAGGCCCTCGCGAGAAATCTTCAAAAAAAAATACCGGGAAGGGCTTGATCCAAGCAATTTTCGCAAAAACTTTATATTTATAGTTTTTGTGAAAAACTACTTCGATCAAGCCCTTCCCGGTATTTTTTTTTTGAAGATTTCTCGCAGGAACCTTGGAAAATACCTTTTGAACACATTGGACGGCTCGGATTTCCCAAAAACAATGTTTAAAAGCATCAAAACACCGAAAAATGCTCAAATCCGGGAAATTCGGGATCCCGAACTGGATCACCGATGTGTGTGTATATATATATATATATATATATATATATATATATATATATATATATATATATTAATCTGAAACCCCACCCAACGTCCAAAGGTTTCCAATCCCATAGAATCACTTTTATTGCCTTTGCCAAGCCACGTCCAAATTAAGTTTCCAATCCAAGAGAAAAAAATCTTTTCATTGCCTTTGCCATCTTTTAAAAGGATTGCTACAAATCCTTCCATGTTGAGAAGCACGGCTCATAGTTTGTAATGGCATGCATAATATATAATCTTCTCTTGTTGCGGAGATCCTCTTTGACAAATTCATGGAAATACTAATTCCTTCCTTCCATGCTAACTACCTTACCAATCTTTATATTTACATAAAAGATTTAATTTCCTCCACTTCCTAAATAGACACTCTAAAAATATGAGAGAAATAAATTACAATTCGATAATTAGGGAAGTAATGAAAGTGTGATTTGTCGTGGAATTGCCAATAAATGAAGACCGTGGCCTATGGTCCTAACAATCTCCCCCTTTGGCACTTCCATGACAAAACATATTAACAAGAAGAACCTATCCCGTAGCAAATTATAGTCACAACCTTTGAAATTGCAAAAACACTAAATACACAATCAGTTAATCAATAAATTACTCCCCCTTTTGTCACGGAAGGACAAAGGTAGAGTTAGTAAACAATTGGCACCATTAACGAAGCAAATAAGAAGCAAAATGGCATAAAGAATCAAAGGACCAGTGGCAAAAAAAAAAATGCCTTTCTTGTTAGATTTTGTCCAATTAAACGGAAAAAAAAAAAAAAAAAAGAACTTACCTTTGCTGTTAGATTGTTTCCTGTTAGAAAGTTTCCAAAAAAAAAACTAAACAATGTCTTTCTCTGTTGGTAGTTCCCATATTTCAATTAAAGAAAAAAAAATGAAAAACATGGAAATAAGATGGTAGAAGAGATACTACCACCTTTTTAGCCACGTCTGTTTCCTTTCTGTTTCCGTTGTTTTTTGTTTTTTGTTTTTAAAGAATACTAAAAACACATGCAACATGAGAAGATGCAAGAAAAAAACAGTGAAAATGCCGGAAAAAAGGCTTAAGCAAATATTAAAGCGCTGGTTGGAGGAAAAAACAAAATAGTGGAGATGCTCAACGCCATGCTTAAGCATAAATTAAAGACGGTCAAGCATTTTTCCGAGAGAAAAATAAAACTTTAGAAATATGGTCCGACAAAGCCTCGAAATTAAATTGAACACCAAAATCACATATCACATCATCAAATTGACTTAGGTAGAAGTATGTGGCTATGGGACTTAGAGTTACAAAATATAATTAACATGCCTATGCAAATCAAATAAATTCAATTGAGGATTCATTGAAGAGTTGAATGTACCATGACACATGAAACTTCTGACATTGGTGAGTGTGTGTCACACATCATTGGAAATTAAGATCACCATCAAGTATCCGAAAAATTCTCATTTACCATTGGACTGTCACGAACTCTCCCCCTCACGAAGTCAAATCAAGCACTCATCGATACAAATCTTGTGCCACCAAAAATAGACAACTCTTCCTCAACTTAATATTTAATATTAGATAGAATTGCAAAGCCGTGTTTTCGCTTTTACCTCATTGTTGTTTGACGCGAATATTGGGAGTAAGAGTACCTCATACCCAATGCCCGGTTACTAAGCGAATGGTCCAATCACGAATACTTTCACAAAGTCTATCCATCTTTTGACGCGAGCACTCAGAGGGAGAGTACCTCACCCCAATTGCTCGGTTACTCAATGAACGCCCGGATAAGCATATATATACTTTTTTTTAGTTGTAATCCTTTTTCTTTGTTTCTTTTTTTTTTTTTTAGTTGCAGTTAATGAACCATCGTATCCAAAAAAATGATGCCAAAAAAAATGGTCAATCGCCGAGAGTGGTCGAGGCAGTGAAGTATTTCCCACAGGTATTTGAGATCTAAATATGTGATGCTTTTTGGATGTTCATGTTGGTATCTTTGGTCTTTAAGGTCACTAGAATCTAGATAGTATTTGAGAAATTCATTGTGTGAACTTTATGTTCATACGAGGCTCTATTTGAAATATACACATAATCATCTGCAAATGGATAAAGACTCAATTATCTCCTTGTGGAAGTAGGTTTCAAGTTGGGAGTTTCATCATAACTCTCTCTCTCTAAAATTAATTTTGGGCTACCATCAGAAAATACCAGCTATTCACCAATAAATTTTGATGACTACCATGCGAGAGTTTCCTCTTAAGGAATGCAAGGTTTATGAGCTGATCTCATTGTTGCAATTGGTTTATCTTCTGTGGATATGCTTAACTTGGATGCTCGTTCCAAGTTCCTTTATGAAATAGCTTTAACTTAGATGTTTTTGCAAAACGCAAAGGATCACGCATGTGAGTCATTTGTGCTATTAAATCACCATGATGAATGCTGTATTGGCATGCTTAACACGTAGCTTGTAACAGTTCATACATGGAACTTGTTCTTAACACATAGCTTGTAACAGTTCATACATGGAAGTTATGTAATTATAAAGGTGACTTTGTTTTCCTATTTTGTTATGACAGTTTATGCTCTCTGGAAGGTCCCTGAACTCTTGCCTGCATTTATGCTGAAAGGGGGTGAGGTTTCTCGTTTTATTATTGGAGGAGCAGATGTAATGTTCCCTGGCATTTTTATACCCGCGGAAGGTCTACCATCTTTTTTAGCTGGAGAACCATGGGCAGTGAAAGTTCCTGGCAACCCGGCTCCAATTGCAGTAAGCCTTTGAAGTCTTTCTCTTTGAATAGTTGTCACTGGCCAATTTGTACAAGTCATCCTTTAGGTTGTCTCTTCCGATCCTTCTGTAGAGTATTTGATGAATACTGATTTACATTTCTTCAGCTTGGGACTACCACCATGAGTAGTACGGAAGCTTTGAAAGCTGGTTTGCGTGGAAAGGCATTGCGGATGACTCATTCCTACCGAGACACACTTTGGTAAATATAGGACCATTTTTGGCACATCTTCAAATTTCAGTTGGAGTAAAAATATAACTGACATCGCAATTATCTGGAAATTCCTTTCCCAGGGCATCAGTTGAAGGTTATTATGTTCCTAATTCTGGCTTTCTAGAAGACGTTGTGATTGAGGATCCTTCTTTACCATCTGCTTCTTAGACTTTTGATTCCAGGGAAGTTGATGCTTCAATTGATCAACGGAATGACCTCATCAATGATTTAGGGGAGGGTAGCAGTGTTACAAATGCTCACTCTGACCTCAATCCTTCTTCAACCAGGCACAGTGATTTGAAAAATGATATCCCCGACAAATAGTTACGGGACGTTAGTGATTTAAAGGTAACAGAAAATGTTTCAACTGATGGAAACAATGTGGAGGACCAGCATACTCTGTTTGCCGAGGATGTAGATGAAATTCTGGACAAATGCCTTCTACAAGCGTTGCACACTTGCACACAACAGTCAATGATAAAGACCTTCCCATTCCTGGAAGTACATTGTGGTATGGTCAATGATGGATATTCTGACTATATTAGTATTGATTAATAGTTATCAAATTGAAGAGCCTCATGTTTGCCTTCATCCCATGTTATCAATTGTGTTGCACATAATTTGATTTATTTACATTCTTGTATTGGTCTTTGGTGAGGCGTTTTCAAAATGAGTAGCACTTACCTAAATCCTAATGATATCTGAAATTACTTACTCCCTAAAGCTATTATCTAATTGATGGAATTAAAACTGGGGTTGATTTCCTTGTAGTTTGTGAATGATAAAACTTGTATTGGTGCCATAACTCAATATGGTGGGTCTTTGCTAGGTGGATCAATTGATTCAAAAAAATTCTGATATATTCTATCATAGGAAAAAAGGGAGCGGGAGCAGGGGTGGGGTTGGAACCCTTGCAAAATGAAGTGCCCATCACCTAACCGACAAACTGAGCCTGGAGGCAAGTCATATGTGGATCATCCTAGATGGTGCATGTTTTGAATTGTCGCTAAATTAGCTGGTGAAGTAGTTGAGCTATCATGATGGCTGATTCTCTGTGACTTAACTTCTAACTGTATTGGATGTGCTAACTACTTTTCTCCTGGCCATTATGATGGTCTGGCCTAAAGACTTGTAAGTTGTAACTTAGTTCGAAATTGTTCCGGCAGCTAGCTATGCATTTTGGCACCAGAGCAACAACTTTATGCAACTAAATAAGATCACTAAAAGGCCACACGCTACAATTGCTGTGGGAATGCGGATATTGCTTTTCTTAGCATGTGATCAAATCTATTTATTTATTATCATTGAAGTGTGACTATGTGAGTATTAAGTTACAACTGAAGTGTACACTATTACGGTTGCATTTTGTATTCAAGTTATATTTCAGTCTGCATTTAGGAATGTTGGCTACATTTAATATTTTAATTGTCTGCATCCTCGATCATTTGATCTTTTAAAGAAGCATGTTTCCTTCAGATTTTCTATGTTATTATTGTTGTCTTCAATTTCTCTATGAAGTTCCAGCGGATTTTTGTTTTTTGGTGCAGGTCAAGTCATGCCCTGCCCTGTAGGCCTTCAGGTATCACCCTAGATATCAAAAAGTCGTCACACAAGAAATTGTCCAAGTGGTTACAGTCCAAATCATCTGCAGGACTGGTGTGTTTTATGCTTCTTTAATAAGTTTTTCTTGATTAGATCTTGCTATACCCTGGTACTTGTAACAGAAATTATAACTATGCGTGTTGTGCTCTAACTTTGATTCTTGCAAGATTGCTAAGATAAGCTGTAAACTGATTTATGCAAATTCTCGGGGCAGACTTTCCAATTTCTGATGGGAAATAGTTGCTTTATTGCCACTTTTACAGAAGGCTCTGCTGTAGTAATTGGTTATAAAACTGATTTTTACATCAGCTGAATTTCTTGTGATAACTGATAAGGCTCTTTAGGAAAGTGGAAGCCTGCTGAAGATGTGTGGAGGTGAGTGGAGTAAGTACGGTAAACCAAGTAGGATTTGAGAGTCAGGTTACTATGGGAAACAAGGTGGGTACAGAGAGGTTGACATGGAGAGCAAAGGAAGGATCTAGTGGTGATGAACAAGAGCCTCTAGCCTAGGGGAAGGAGGAGTCCGGTACCTTGGAGGAGACACAGGTAGGACAGCCAACTCATGAATGCTTTTTGTTGGCTTGTGGTTGGATTGTTATAGAGGACAACTTGCAGCTTCTGCCATGCCCAACCTTTGTTAACAGAAACGGTAATACTATATAGGGAACCACGTTTTTTTATGTATGGTCGGGAATCTGGTACACCTACATTCAAGAAAAAGAGTAAAAAAACGGTAAAATGATAATTTTCAACTGTGAATTCAGTGAGGATAAATCTCCAGCCATTGAAGGAAGAAAAACGGTAAAGTGATAATTTTCAACTGTGAATTCAATTTTTACCTGGAATTTTTTTTGGTCCTGCATTCAATTGGCAATTTGTGGATAGACCATGCGGTTTTCTCGCAATTTATAAATGTATGAGGTTGCTTATTTTCCTTTTTTTTTCCTTTCCTTTTCCTGTTTATTTGATGCTGTTTACAGATATCGGTAAAGGAAGATAAACATAAGAAAGAGGTTACACTATTTTCTGTTAACCGTAGCCATCCGGACTATGCATCCTTCAAGCCTGAGCAGCGGAAAGTGGAGAAAAATGAGCAAACCACTGATTCCAGTCCAAATGAAGGACACATCCATAAAGTAGTGGAAGTCATAGAGGTCTATAAACCAAGCGTGCATGTGAATCCCATTTTGGCTTATGTAGGAGCTGATATGGGGAGACTTTATCTCGCCTCAGAAGCCACTGATGTTGTCTTTAGGTATATTGAGCAAGAAAACCTGGTTAAACCAGAATATAAGTCCATTGTGGTTTTGGATGCTACACTATGTGATGCTTTGTACAAGGGAAATGTCAAGAAAGGTTCAACTTACCCGACTGAAATTCATAAGAAGGATTTAGGGCCTACTTTTATCAGTAGAATGCAAGCGCATCACAGAGTTACTAGAGGAAAGGAGTCAGTTGTCTGCAAAGGTGCTCTGAAGACCATCCAATTATTGACGGAGCGGAGGCAAGGTAACAAGAAGGTGACCAAGCTCTTAGGGTTGGAGTCATTTTTGCTGGATCTTGAAGCATTGGCATCAGAACTGCGGAAGAAATTTGCTTGTAGTACATCGGTGGCAAAATTACCAGGTTTGGCATCTTATCATTCGCTTCATTTAAGAACAGCCCTTGTTTTCAGGTTGTTAGAGAACAATAAGCATAATTTCAGTGTTTCCATTGAAGTTTGAGAGATATCACTGGACCAACTTCGTTGTGGTTATTCATTCATAGGTCTTCAAGACCTGGAAAGCATCTTGACTGGTTCCTAATTTGTATGTGAATGTGGACGCTTGTTAATCATACATGCTTAATTTTCTTAATTTCTAAGATGGAGGATGCTTTATCATTGCTTACTCTGGATACTGCAACACTTGATGCAGATGCATCTGATTGGTCTGAGGTCCTTCTAAATATTCAATTCTCATTTTAATTGTTGACTGTTCGGATACAGGCTTCAAATATTTTGTTATTATTTTTTCTTTGATCAAGAGAATCCAATTCTTGTTTTTATTTATAACTTTCTTTCTCTTGCGTTTTCAGGTTAGAAGGGGCATGAAGTTCTTATTCAAGGGGGTGTGATTGATGATCTTGGAAGACATCTGGTTGAGCAATATGGTATCCCAAAGAGATACATTGAAGTTTTTGATAAAACCAAGAAATGAAAATTGAGGTCAGTTTTCGGCCATGATCCTTCCCTTTTGTGTTAGGACTTGGAGTTTTGTTGTGATTTGGCTTCCTTGGTTGATTGTATAATTGTTAACTTGTAGCAATCTACCAGCCTAACTTTGGCTTCCTTGGTTGATTGTATAATTGTTAACTTGTAGCAATCTACCAGCCTAACAGAAAGTTTCCTCTCCCTTTTGAACCACACATTACTTCTCTTCTGTTGATAGAAAACAAGGAATATTTACTTTCTTGAAAACAATTGAACTGAATGTCTGGAGTTCTAATAGCTGTATAATAGAGTCTAGGTTATCAGAATCAAAATATAAACCACCATGAGATTTTTTTAGTTTGTCATGGGATGTGGAGAAATTCGTACGGGCACAGTTTATTCCCTTTGTCATTATTGTATGATGCAACCAAGCTACTAAAAAAAACATCTCTCTTTGTAGTTCTATTTATGTTATTTCTCATAATTTCTTTATATCCTTCCAAACTCTTGCTTTGTGGGCGCACCAAGAGTCCACAACTATGTTCCACATTCTTCATTTCATTGAACTCTTACGAGTCTATGAGTGAAGAAAATCGCCAGGAGTCCATGACCCGATTTCCTGTCCCCATCGTGTGTCCCTGTATATATAAAGACTTCCTTGTACCCCAGTGAGTGATGTTATATTGATAGATGAACTGTGTGATTGGTTCTTTAGTGCTTTGAGTCCGTCTGAAGGGGGTTCACCTCCTCTCCGTACTCTATTTCTTTGTACTGTAACTTCCACTCTCTTGCTTTGTGGGCACACTACAACTGCACGACTATGATCCAATTGTTCATTTCGTTGAACTTGCAAGAATATGTGGAAAAACTCGGTGTATTCTAAAATTGATAAGCTGTCGGCAAAACGGATGGCAAAAATGTTACAAACTTAAATCGTCCATTTGCAAAACAAATTGCAATTTGTTCATGTGCTGATTAATATGCGATTTAGCTGATTTTTTGCCAATTTAATCTTCGCTATGGGTTTTATGAGATAAATGGTTTGAGACATGTTTACAGGCACGGGTCGACAGGAGTTTGGAGAGGGCTATGGAGGAGAGCTGAAGCCACTTGAAGCAATCGAATCAATCACAAAAAGTCAAAAACAAATCTCCAAATGGAGGAAACTAAGCAAACTTAAAAAAAGGTGACCGAAAGAGTGGAGTTGTTTTCCATGTCCTTACCATTGCTTCAACAACCGCCAAGGGGAAAAAATGGCACAACAGAAAAGAGGTTTGCCCAACAATAGTATTGTGTGCTTTAAAAGCATGATGCATACAACACATATTAGATTGAGCCAATCTTATTATTTGTTCCATGTACTACTTTTGTGGAATAAGAACAAGCTACCATAGCTATTTCGTTTTATACGCCATATTGGTGGAGCACCATATTGGTTAAGAAAAATAACTACCGCAAGAGAATGGCATTTTTTGGGTGGACAAAACTTTACAAATCCATTTTCCACCACTATTTCGTATCTACTTAAAGTAGGCAGCTATGGACCTGTTCCTTTGTTTGGCTTGTAATATTAAGAACTTTAAGACTTTGAGAAATGTCACAGTTGTGGAAGCTTCACTGTTGCCAAATTTTGGCAAAACTCCTGCAGCAGTAAACTTCTTTGATGAATCGAACCACTTATAAGAGTGCCAGTTAATCCTCTAATTCAATCAATCGTTTTCTGAATTCATAGCACTGAGGCCAACAAGAAGGGTTAACATTTGGTGGTATCCAAGATTTCAGCATGTAACTTTGTCATGTGAGCGAAGTTCTTGGTTGTTCTCGACAAAAAAATCATATCGTGCCACACCCACTGATTCTATGCTCCTGCTGCTGTTGCATATATTCAACACTCTTTGTTTTTCCTTCTTTTATTAGCGTCATACTATTAGTTAACGGGTTAACATTAACGGGTTGACACATCCATGCATAGCACGGAGTATCCCACCTAGTATTTATATATGTCTCTAAATCTGTGTGTAAGGTGCTGTTTGATAAAACCAAAAACAAAAACCGAAGTTTGAAAATTAAGTCTAAAAAGCTCAATCTTTGAATTTTTAAAATTTGAAAAGTCAGTTTGATACAACAAATTAAGCACTGAATTAAAAAAATATGGGTTTTAATTGTCTCATAATTTTATTAATGGTCATCATGTATTTGTGCTAGTAGTGGAGTGGTGATTGGGAGGTGGCGAGGTGGCGGTGGAGTAATGGTGGTACTGGAATGATGGTGAGTTGTGGCGGCAGTAGAGTAATAGTGGTGCAATGTTTGTGGTGTAGTGGTGGTAGTGTGATGGTTATGGTGTGGTAGTGGTGGTGGCGAGCTGAGTGGAATGCTAGTGGTGGTGGTGGACTGAGTGGAATGCTAGTGGTGGTGGTGAAGTGATAGTGGTTGCATGGCAATAGTAGTAGTGGTATATGGGTAACGGTGATAGTGGTGGTGGCGNTGTGGCAGTGGTGGTGGTGGTAGTTGTGGTGGTAGCGGCATGGCAGCGGTGCAATGGTGGTGGTTCTGGTGGTAGCGGCATGGCCGTTGCGGTGGTGCAATGGTGGTGGTGGTTGTGGTTGTGGTTGTGGTGGTGGTGGTGGTATATGGGTACGATGATAGTGGCGGTGGCGGTGTGGCAGTGGTGGTGGTGGTGGTATTTGTGGTGGTAATGGGTAATGGTGGTGGTTGTGGTGGTAAGCGGCATGGCTGGCGGCGTAATGTATGGTGGTGGTTGTGGTGGTAGCAAACATTGTGGTGGCGGTAGTGCAATGGTGGTGGTTGTGGTGGTGGTGGCGGCGGTGTGGCAGTGGTGGTGGTGGTGGTGATGGTGTAATGGTGTTGGTGGTGACAGCGGCGGCGGAGGTGTGATGGTTGATTGTAAGCACATAGGAATTCAGTCAGAATTAAGTAGCTCAAAGCTCATTAATTTTTATCAATTTTTTAGCCTACATTTTAAGTGGCACTTAATCTGTTAAGCAACATAAAATGTGGTTATCAAACCCACTTAATAACTTATTACTTAATTGATTCAGTTTTAAGTGTTGAATCTGTGTTATCAAACAAGGCTTAAGCCACACATGTAAAATCGAATGTTGGTTGAGAAAAAGGTCCAATTAGTGATTACACAAGGCCGAAAAATATTGATGCAAGTCACTAATTGTTGAAAATAAAGGAAATAACAGTGTTCATTTATTGCAAAAATAAAGGGAAATAACAGTGTCCGTATGGACAGAGGAGCATCTCCAGTCTAAATCTAAAATTTCAAAGGTTAAATACTTGAGTAACCAGATTTAACTACTTATTTCGCGTCTCCAAATCTAGAAACCATAGATTTGAAATACTTGCATGATAATTCTAGAAATTGAGGAAGCCTGCTTTTCTACTGCAGCTTTAGGGCTCCAATTGTTTTCAAGCCGGCCATATTTTCTTGCTAGACATGGTTGGAAGACAACATGCTTGCTTCTTCTTGTCATCTTCCGATTTAGTAGTAGTAGTAGTAGTAATGGTTTTGATCTCTAATACCTTGTTGGCTTCTTTTCGTGCACGTTTGATGACTTCAATTTCATCAAAGCTGCCTTCTACAATAACTTCTTGCGGGAATATTTGCACATAAACAACTCCTAAGATGAACACAAATCGATCAAGCAAAATATATAAGAAAGAAAAATGGTACTAGCTAGTCGTAAGAGTCACAAATTCAACTATAGATACAACCACGCCCCTCTTGCATCCACGTGAGACCATGGGAAGAATGTGGTTGGATCCTGAGGTTGGTATTTGCCTTTATATTGTTGATATAGAAGAGATATATAGTACCTGAAGTTGACAAGAGAAAAAGCATAGAGGGACAAACATCTAATATATGATAATTACTCGATCGTTACGGATGGATTGATGGAAATTGGAAAAGATACCGCATGAGTAAAAAGAAATTGATTTCTCTCATCGTTTTGTAGGGTGAAACATTTGCATAAACGTTTTGAAAATACCATATCATGACGATGGTACTGCGATAGTAACAAAGAAATATGTTGTTGTCAAATTTAACTTCATATGGGCTCCGTTTGTTTGAATGTAATGTAAAATGTTTTTGAGGAAAATATTTTACTCAATTTTCGGTGTTTGGTGGGGCAAACATCAAGTAAATCATTTTTACTTGTAAAACGATTTACTTCATTATTTGATTTACTTCATTATTTTTACTTGTAAAACGATTTACATCGTAAAATATTTTAAGGTTGAAAAAACGGAGCCATAGTGCAAGATTTTTGCGAAAATAAAGTATACGCAAAGTTGATACGTACCCATCACTTTCTAACATTTCATTTGCTAATCGAACGGTGCCTAACTCGTGTGCAGCGAGAATCAAAGAATTTAAAAACAAACCAGAAATTTACCGAGATATAAAAAGAAAAATGAAGAAATTAAGCAAGAATCATGTCTTACCTTTACATTCTCTAATACTTTGATAAAGTTTTGGTGCTTCTTTGTCTTTGGGTCCTCCACGTGCACCCATGTGAACTCCAAATATCACTTTCTTCATCGTAGAATTATGTATGCTTTCGCAAGTAGTTACGACAAATCAAAAAGGCCTTTAGCTACTTGCGATTTTGTTGTTGCTCTTTGCGTCAACACCCCCAATTATATGGAAATTCCATGCATTAATTGGAGATAATGTATTCATTTTTACTTATCGAAATCTTACTATTCTGGAAATCTTATTAGGCTTGGTTTTTCAAAAGATAAAATGGACATTTGCTAAAATCAATGGGGTGATTTTAGCAAATGTCCATTTTAGGTGATAAAATCTCCAATGAATCTGGACATATGTCCAGATTCATTGGAGATTTTATCACCTTCCCATTTCATTTGCTAAAATCAAGGGTGTGATTTTAGCAAATGTCCATTTTATCTTTTGGAAAACTAAGCCTTATTTTGGAATATCTAAAAGAATTTCTTGATTAGTTAACAAATCTTGCCATATCAAAAAAAAATTCTTGATTAGTTAACAAATCTTCCTATACCTAAAAGAATTTCTTGATTAGTTAACAAATCTTGTTATTAAAGAGTTAACAAATCCTTAAATTGGGGGATATTTTTTCAATAATATTGGAAACAAAAATGATTGTGACACAAATTTTGTGCCACAATCAACCACAACCCCACTCACATGGGGTGTGGGTCCCACAAATGCTCACGTGCGGGCCCCACACTCCATGTGAGTGGGATTGTGGTTGGTTGTGGCACAAAGTTTGTGTCACTATCATTATTCTATTGGAAAACAGCTATACTGATCCTATTATGAGGCGTGAATTGGGGTAGAAGGAAACCTCATTTAATATTTGTGTTAATAAAAAGAAAAATTACCAGGTAAATTAACAATAAATGATAAAGATACAAACTTGGCATTCCCATATCTATTTATCTATTATAGTATTGCAGGATGGGTTTTCGCGAGAAAAGTTACAAATGCAATATGTAGTAGCAATGAAGGTCTGTAGATACGACACATGTCCATTTAGTTTGTCCAATTTTTAGTTTATTTCCATCTTCTAAATTCCAAAAAATAAAGTATTTTCTCCTAATAGGAATGATTTTTTGAGTGATTTCATATTTTATGGAAGCAACATATTTTTTTACAAATAGTCAACAACTAAATCAACAAAAAAGGAATGATTTTTAATTTGCGCATAAAGAAACACCTCTTGAGATGGAAATTAAATTGTAAACTATTTACAATAAAAAAATGATAGTAGGATAAATTAAGCCAAGTATAGTAGGTATAATTCATAATTTTTCATATTTCATAAATCATGTCTATGGTTAGGCAATGATTTTGGGAAAAAAATAAGTTCCAAAATCCATGATTTATGCATTTCAAAACATTGCATAACATTTGCCTATATTACCTTATTACAATTTTTCATATTATTTTAATATCTTCTTTATTCAGTTGCCTATATTATACCATAATACAGTTGCAAAAGTAACAGTATACATTACTTCAAATTCGAAGTATTGAATTTTCACATTGGAATATTAAAAAAAAAAAGTCTCTTCTCTAAATTTCCTCTATGATTTCTCATCTTCTTTTTCTTTTTTGTTGTTACAGGATCATCAACTCTAGAAAAGATTACTACTTTACAAGATGATCAATTGGCTATGGGTGCTCTAATCCACTCCAAAGGGACAACCCCTCCTCCATGATTTGCGTACATGTTACATATATATATTACAAAAGAGAAAGAAGCAGTTTTCAAAGTGGGTATGTCATCCTCTTATTCGTTTTTGTTTCTTTATGCTCCCTCTATTCTTTTTTAAATGTCCCTTTTGGGGAGCGTGTATTTTTTGGACATTAAAAAAATACTTCCGTACAATTTTTTAAAATTTTTTGGGCACCAAATTAAAGTGCTTATTGAGCAGTTTAATTTGGTATAAAACAAATTACAAAATTATATAGAAAAATATATTTTTTGGGGGGGTTAATTTGAGACTACACATATTGCTATAGTGGACATTTAAAAAGGGATAGAGGGAGTGTCTTTTAGTTTTTAATTTGCTTATTTAGAAATTCAAAATCATATTTTAGACTAAATTTATGGATTTTCTTCTTATTTGAAGTTTTTATAAATTTCTTTGAAAAAATATCCGCATACTTATACTTACACGAAAACACTTCTTGTGAGGATCCTTTTAGTGTGACAAAATATTCGAACTTTATTACGAATAAATATAAACTTGGACTTACTGTTGATGATAGAAATCATAGTTTTTAATCTAAAGGAGTCAAATGATAAAATGGTTAACTTAGATTTTTAATTTGCAAGTCAATCAGGCAATGGTTTCTTGAGATTTCCAGTAGCGACGATGAAGGCATCAAAAGGAAAATCCAGTGGTAATATTGTGGCGGGATGATCTTCCATCCACCAACAATTTGATGATCGTTCATCCACTCATCTCCATGAGTGGAGTACTGGGTTTGACATTGGAGCTAAGAAGTTTTTTTATTTTTCGTTTTTCTTTTTTTGTTGTTTTTTCAGACGATAGTGTCCTATGTATGCTTTAGTTTGTGGTAATCACATATACTTTTCGTTTGCTATAAAAAAAATGTGTAGCTAACATCTGTCAATCCCAGCATATATGTAATAAATTCATTTAGAAAATAATAATTTAGAGGGTATTAGTAATTGATATATTTTGCATTATTGTGCTATTTTCTTCTCTTACTTTTAATCTTATATATTATTGTAGAATGACTTTTCGTGAGGAGAGTTGTGGTTGCGACAAGTGGCAAAGAATCATTTGGTTGTGATTCAAGTTTTTAATTGAGACATGTGACACAATCTTATCACATTCCATAGATCTTTTTTCTAATTATGAACTAAATCTTGCTAAATCTTCTTCTTATTGTTCATAACATGGTGAAATATCTTTCCAATCCTGTTTTTATTTACCTCTGTCTATATTTGTATCTAGATCATTATTTAAAGAAATATCAAACATATTAATATTTAAAAATGACCAATTAATCTCCGCACGATTTGTACCTTTACGTTGTGAAGGAAACGTTAAAAAAAAAAGTAACCATAAATTACTTGCGATATTTGTGTATGTGTGTGTCGTATATATAATATTCACATAAATAAAAGGCACATATAAAAAAATTATTTTATACCATGCCTATACTTAGGAGTTTAGAGATTAAGTAAATTTATGATATTCTAACATTAAACCCATCCTTTTGTGTGCACAGGCTTTCACAAAAAAAAAAGGGAAATTTTTCTTTAGACTTTAAGATGATATATCATTTCGAATTGGGTTTCATTCTTAAGTGTTTACTCCAGTCATGTCTTTTATTGTTATTTTTATCTCTTCTCCGATCTAGTATGTTTAATTTCAAGAGATTCTAATTTGAGTAGAGTATAAATTTGATGGATATATACTCCACTCAAATAAGATTTCTCTTTTTTATTAATTTTCATTGTCTCTAATTATATATTTAATATGTATAAGATAAATTTATTGAACTTTGTTGCTCCAAGATTTCTAAAAAAAATTGATTGTTACGTAGAAATAATAATGAACGGATGAATGAAGAGTACAATTCATTGCACAAATAAATGAGAATTATTCGCCACCAATTAATAAAAATTACCAATACGAAGGCAAAATCAGAGATTTGGTGGATCTTTTTTCATTGTACTCACAACTTATTAGTATATATGCTACCATAGGCTTAATTGTGGAGTACTTTTTTCACAATTTTTTGTTGCATCAAAATGTGCTTTGCACATCAGTTATCATTTCCTCACTTAGTATATGGAAGAATCAAAACACCTGGAATTAAATATGCTATGAAAATTGATGCATAATTTGCATGCACAAAGATGTTAATCTAAGTTAACTTTTATACTTCTATACTTTTTCTTTTTTTTCTTTTTCAATTATATGAATCATAAAAAAAATGTGGCATATTTTTTCCCATGGGGTCGACTTCAATTATTTTATCAAAAAGTCAAATATATGTTAACTTTTATACTTCTATACTTTTGCCTTTTTTCATTATATTGATCATAAAAGAAAAAAAATTGTGGCACATTTTTTTCCATGGTGTTGACTTCAATTATTTTTGTCAAAAAGTCACATATATGGATTATATTTTATAGCCGATTAAATCATCATGAGAAATTAGAGTCAAGAGGAGCATATAGAAAATAAAACTGTTATGCTCTTTAAGTTAATTGATCCAGTAATTCCATATAAAAAGGCATTGTCCAATACTAATTTACTAGCATGAACCCGTGCTATGCATGGAGACATAAAATAAATGATGTTTTGCCTTTTTTTTTATCATCTAAATTTTTTTTATTTTTAATAACAAAGTATATGGAATTACTGGATCAATTAAATTAAAGAGCATAACGATTTTATTTTCTATATGCTCCTCTTGACTCTAATTTCTCATGATGATTTAATCGGCTATAAAATATAATCCATATATGTGACTTTTTGACAAAATAATTTAAGTCAACACCATGGAAAAAAATGTGCCACAATTTTTTTTTCTTTTATGATCGATATAATGAAAAAAAGGCAAAAGTATAGAAGTATAAAAGTTAACATATATTTGACTTTCTGACAAAATAATTGAAGTCAACACCATGGGAAAAAATATGCAACATTTTTTTTTATGATTCATATAATTGAAAAAGAAAAAAAGAAAAAGTATAGAAGTATAAAAGTTAACTTAGATTAACATCTTTGTGCATGCAAATTATGCAGCAATTTTCATAGCATATTTAATTCCCGGTGTTTTGATTCTTCCATATACTAAGTGAGGAAATGATAACTCATGTGCAAAGCACATTTGGATGCAACAAAAAATTGTGAAAAAAGTACTCCACAATTAAGCCTATGGTAGCATATATACTAATAAGTTGTGAGTACAATGAAAAAAGATCCACCAAATCTCTGATTTTGCCTTTGTATTGGTAATTTTTATTAATTGGTGGAGTATATATCCATCAAATTTATACTCTACTCAAATTAGAATCTCTTGAAATTAAACATACTGGATCAGAGAAGAGATAAAAATAACAATAAAAGACATGACTGGAGTAAACACTTAGGAATGAAACCCAATTCGAAATGATATATCATCTTAAAGTCTAAAGAAAAATTTCCCTTTTTTTTTTTGTGAAAGCCTGTGCACACAAAAGGATGGGTTTAATGTTAGAATATCATAAATTTACTTAATCTCTAAACTCCTAAGTATAGGCATGGTATAAAATAATTTTTTTATATGTGCCTTTTATTTATGTGAATATTATATATACGACACACACACACAAATATCGCAAGTAATTTATGGTTACTTTTCTTTTAACGTTTCCTTCACCAACGAAAGGTGCAAATTGTGCGGAGATTAATTGGTAATTTTAAAAATTAATATGTTTGATATTTCTTTAAATGATGATCTAGATACAAATATAGACAGAGGTAAATAAAAACAAGATTGGAAAGATATTTCACCATGTTATGAACAATAAGAAGAAGATTTAGCAAGATTTAGTTTGTGGAGTTTTAAAATTGGAGATATGGTGTTTCTTAAGATGTCCCCATGGAAAGGTGTTGCTTGGTTTGGAAAAAAAAAAAAAATGAAACGAAAGGAGGGAAGTTGAATCCTCGCTATTGCAGACCTTTTGAGGTTTTGGATATCTTATCAATGTTGAGTCACGAGCCACTTCATGTTCGATTGGCTAGGCTAAAGTTGTGCGGCGCGCCAGGCTAAAGTTGTGCGGCGCAATCATGTAGTTGAGGAAGCCACTTGGGAGCATAACGAGGAGATACACGAGAAATATTAACATTTGTATGCATGAGGTTAGTGCGCAATTTCGAGGACGAAATTTAGTTGGGGGGGGAAGGATGTTACGCCCTAACTTTTCTTTTCCTAATAATAATTATTATTATTATTGAAATTTGCCTTTTTGAGTGAGATTCTCATTATTTATTTTTGACCATATTATTATAGTTTCGGAAGTATCAGATTTATTTTGGTAATTTAATTGTATTAGATTTCAATATATATTTTTTCCTTAAATGTAATAGTGTGTGGACTGATAGCATTAAAATTAGCTTTATTACTTAATTATTTGGTAATTATAATTATCCCTTGGCTAAAAACGTGGGTTGTGGTTAGTTTTCCACACACGTTCATAGAATTATAAGATAGGGTTTTGGGTTGTGGTGATAACGTGAGAGAGAGAGAGAGAGAGAGAGAGAGAAGTAGCTCAGGAATCGGGCATCCTCAAGCGGCGAATTCTTGACTGTTTTCACTAATCCTCTCATCAATCTAGTAAGTCGTTCTTTGTCCTTCAATTTCTTATGGAATACTTCTGATAGAGGGGTTGAGGCGATGTGTTTGGCATTGAATTTTGGTGGCATATCATAGAATTAGATTTTATTTTTAGTCCGTGAGGTGGTCGATCGGTGGATTTGCGTTGAATGGAAGTGGGAATCGGTGTGCCGTACTTGCGTGCATGTACTGAGTATTGTTGTGATGGTGGGTGCTTGTTTTGCTTATAGCATAATCTAGTTAATATTAATATATGTAGGCTTATATGTTACGAGTATTTCGTAAAGAATAGAAGGCCGCCAAGGCTTTTCGGAGAGTGCCATGGTGATGCGCATGTGGAGAATTGAATCAAGAATGGTGGGTATTGGTGGCTGATGGTGGGTCTAGTGATTTAGGTCTAGGATAGGTGTAGTTTAATTCCTAATCTAAATTTATATAATGTCATACTTGTTATAATCACAGTAATCTTTATTTGTCATTCAGGTTAGACTCGTCTTTCGTAGTCCGATTGCATTACCTTCAGATTCAGGTGAGTGATTAAGTATGTTACGTACTTTCGAACTTTTACGTGTCCCTTAAAGTATTTGTTGAAAATTTTGGAATTGTTAATTGGAAAATCTTATATTTGGTTCTCTAAATTGGCACGCAATAAAATGTATTCTTTTGGTGAGAACTTTATGGATATTGTTGGGAACATTTATTATTGGAAGTCCAGGGAAATTATTCCTTTGTATAGGTGACCCTGGCCATAAGGGAAGAGACCCGAGTTAGGCCGGTGACCCTTTTGTTCAACGGCTGTCCTTCGCCGGATATACTTAGGGAAGAGTACCACGGTTTGCCAACACCTGGTGACTCTAAGTTCGATATTGGATCCAATCATGAGATTATTATTTGTTGGCCATGGTACTAATTGGTTGTGGTTCCCCATTGTTATTGGATATCATTTGTGATCACCATTAAAATTTATTATTGTTTTATCTTATCGCGAGTGCCAAAATATGATGATATGGTAAATTAATTTCATCCATGTTTTAGAACTTTATTTATTATACATGCTTGTCATTCACTGAGCTTGTCAGCTGACGGATTTAATCCAACACCATTTTCAGGTAAATCAAGTAAATAGGTGAGGACTCTGGCGGCGTCTTGGGGAAACTGCTGTGTCGACCTCCGTAGGATTACATGCATCGTAGTTTTTATTATTTAATTTATTTCACTTCCGCACATGGTTAAACCTTGTTGGTAAAAATAATTATGGGATTCTTTTCGTCAATGGTGGATAATTTTGTTATCGTTTGGTTCATGGGATGGTGTGCCCCATGCTTTAATGAGATAATTTGGTTTAATTTTGTTTAAATAAAGAATGGTCTCTTAGTATTAATTAGTTTATTTTATTTTAGGCTGCGTGTTCCATAAGTTGGCCTTGTGGTTCACGGCCGGTCATTACCCATTTTGGGGCGTGACAATTGTGGTATCAGAGCTTATGTTTTGACAAAATATTTTTATTTTATTAAAAAAATATATATATATTTCATCATATACATTTAGTGGAGGTTTGAGTCCCCAAAGTCCTTTAGCCATTTGAGAGAATATTGGTTACTTCATGTGTATCGATATCTATAATTTATTAAGGAGAGATTCAATTTTTATAACATTTAATTTTCTTTGGATTCCATCGGGTCTTGGTAGAGAATGTAGGAATGAAAGATTTTATTTGTCGTTGAAATCATCACACGTATTTTACGAGTGCTTTGGAGATGAAACATAGTTGGACTGCTAGTTGCACTGTGATGTTATCGAATTTGAGGAATTAGGATCCAAGGTATGAATTTGGATGGTGATTTAAGAATGTCAATAGGATGAATGCTTTACTATGTTGCAGACGTTGGGCCCAATTTACTTTGTTAAGATTGTACTATTAGGGCTGGAAAAAAATAAATAAATAAACGCTGTACTAATCGATTTTTGGTAAAATCACAATCACTCTTTATTTCTTGCTATACTCAGTTTGGTACATATTATTGCGAGAGTTATTAAGGGTGCATCATCTAAGGACATACTTTGATACTACATGGGTTGCCGATGCTTATTGGGAGGGTTAATAGTTGTGTGAATGGACAAAATTCTAATGTTTCACCGTGGGCAGATGATAGATATTGACTTTCAGATAATCCTGATTAGTATGATATATATGGGAGTGCTTCATTGTTTAAATAGGTGGACTGTTTTTGTGATGATACTAGTTAGGATTTGAGGCTTGACGACAAATTGATAGATTTTAGTAATGGTAAATTAGGATTTTTGGTAGTGACCGTCCAAATGGCTATAGTTGTATTAATTTGGGGTTTATGAAACTGAACTGTTATGGTGTGATTTGGTTATTAGGTAGTGAAGCCATGGAAGGTTGTTTACTTTGAGATCTTGCATGGTGGTGGTTGAAATTTTTGGAAATAGAAAATTATGATGCATTGACTTATGAGATGAGACTTGTTACTATGAGTTTCACGTGAATATTCACTATTATTCATTTGGATCATTGGTTAACTTCTTGCGATATTTTAGACATAGCTGTGATGATAGAATTTGTAGCCTAAAAGATTCAACAGAGTTAATTTAAATGGTTTAGTGCGTGAGTTTAGGCCTCAAGTTGTTGAGTGAATTAAAAGTTTTGGAGGTTGTCTTTGAGTCTTGCTATTTTATGGATTATTCTAGGGGCTAGTTTTGGATACATATGTTTTCATGACCCTACTCAAGTCTAGTAATTGGTAAGGTTCTCCATGTGTAAAATTTTATTAACTTGTGGTTTCTTTCATATGCCTAAAGCTCACTAGTGACTGCTGAAGCTTCGTTTAGGTCTTCACCCGGCACCGGCGTCTTTTCCTATGTACTGGCGATAACATAGTTAATAAATTTTTTTTTTGTCTATATATTGTCAAAAAAAATAAATAAAATTGATGATAGCAATATATATATATATATATATATATATATATATATATTTATTTATTTTATTTTTTATTTCCTTCAGTGGCTAAGTGGAGTTAGATTTTTAGTTGGAATTTGACATATGTCTATTTGTCTTAATAGCATCATTGTTATATAAGGATCTAAGTCGAGGAGGACAGAGTAAAATTATTTGACTTCAAGAATTGTTTTCTTACTACTATTTTTATATGGCATTGTTAGAGAATTAGATTTGAGAGGCTTACACTGTATATCAAGTCCTAATTTAGAGTGATTATATGCTTGAGGTAAGGAGAAAAGTGGATTAGAGAGTTCACCTTAATTGGTTGGTGTTAGCTTGTAAAGTACATGGATAGCAAGAAAGGGTCACTGGAGTGATATACTGAGTTATTAGACTCTTGGAGCTAAAAGAAATTTTAATAGCTTTGGAGTTAAAATGGGTTCAAGGTGGAGTTCCTATTTGCATACTGGAATGTACGATGATAATCTATTACTGTAGTCTACTAATTAGAGCTTGGTTTCCTTGCGAGCTAGGTTTATTTTGGACCAGTTTTGGGGATATGGATCTAGTTTATGATTTTGGCCACTCCTCTTCTTGGGGCTTCAGTGAGTTTCTTTTGGTGAAGCCTGCATATTTAGTGAGATTTGTGTTAGTGTACTTTTGAAGCTTGATCGTCGGAAGGGTAAAAATATTTTAGATGGAGTTTTAAGTTTGGGATAACTAGTTACGTTGGAGAGTTTAATATCATTTGATAAGGAAAGATTCATTACTTTGGATAGTACACTCTATTTGATAAAGATAGAATAATCGAAATATAAGTAGTGTATGTATGTGAAGTCTTTTGGAACGAGCCTTGTTCTAAGCCTAGGTATTGATAAGTATTTATTGTTAGGGGATTAGGTGCATGTTTTGTTAGCAATTTCTTTTAGACTACTAATTAAGTGTAGGAATTGGACAGAATGTAGCATAAGCGGTGGCATATTGAATGTCAACTCACTGTAAGGATGAGCAACGGGTTAGGGAGAAATATTGAAATTTTATATATACCAAAGTGATACCATTGGACTATGTTGACTCATTTCGCATTGGTGTTTTGTAGCAAGTCAATATATAAGGTTTCTGTATATGCACGTTTGGAGTATATAAGGAGCAATTTGGTCACGACATGATAATTGAATGGTGAGAGAACTAATTTTATGGAGACCCAATGTGTTTTGGAACTCTACGGCTACCTTATAGGTTTGCGAGATTGCGATTTTGAGTGTGATGAATTTATTAGCAAAGGTGGAAATTCTTAGGATGGTTTTATGATTTATGTTTATACTCATTGACTAACTTAAAAAAAAAAATTATTTATTAGGGTTCGCAGTGAATGGTATATATATTGACTTTCAATTTATTTATTTCCAGCTACTCAAAATTTCTGGACAAACAAATGTACGTAATTTCATTTTCTTGAAGACGGTGATTGTAATATTTTCTTTAATTTAATGGAAGGAGGATTCTAATACATATGAATCAAACTAGGTTTTGAACCTTTTGAGCATGAAATTATTTTTAGTGAAGGATGTGATACCCAGACTATTTTCATTGGACACAATAAATTTTTATTTTTCTTCACACGGTCATATTAATGGGGGTAATTATATTTTCCTATAATCTGCTTTCTCTCATATTAAATCTTATTTAGAGAACAAATATATTGGTTTGCAAGTACAAAGATAAATGGTATATAGTATTTTTTTTTTTTAACACAAGGTTTTGCACAGTAATTTGGATTGTCTTGGAGTGCTGCTACACTATGGTGATTACTATGTTGAATTTCCTCATTTTTACCTTGTTACTTAATTCATGGTTTGATTGATAAGGTTGGTTGATTCACTTCTATAGTTTTGGCTTGAGTTTGTTTTTGGTAAAGCAACGATATACGACGATATATATACATATATATTGCACTCATACTGAAGGAGACATTTTTGTGGAAAGTCGTAGCATGGGGATTGAAGTTTAAATATGAGTTATGCCATTTCTTGAGGTCTAGATGGAGAGGACTACAAGATGTAGAGTTTTTTTTTTTATGAGAGCATGTACCTTAGAGTGGAAAGGAAACTCTTGGGACTTGTTTAGGTAGAGCATGCGACTCAAAATATTGCCACTATTTGGTTGGGACTAGTAACCACTCAGATTGTAGAAAAAAAAAAAAAGAAAAGAAAAGAAGCTATATCTACTGATAATCATTGGAGGGATGTGGAGTTTTAAAATTGGAGATATGGTGTTTCTTAAGATGTCCCCATGGAAAGGTGTTGCTTGGTTTGGAAAAAAAAAAAATGAAACGAAAGGAGAGAAGTTGAATCCTCGCTATTGCAGACCTTTTGAGGTTTTGGATATCTTATCAATGTTGAGTCACGAGCCACTTCATGTTCGATTGGCTAGGCTAAAGTTGTGCGGCGCGCTAGGCTAAAGTTGTGCGGCGCAATCATGTAGTTGAGGAAGCCACTTGGGAGCATAACGAGGAGATACACGAGAAATATTAACATTTGTATGCATGAGGTTAGTGCGCAATTTCGAGGACGAAATTTAGTTGAGGGGGGGAAGGATGTTACGCCCTAACTTTTCTTTTCCTAATAATAATTATTATTATTATTGAAATTTGCCTTTTTGAGTGAGATTCTCATTATTTATTTTTGACCATATTATTATAGTTTCGGAAGTATCAGATTTATTTTGGTAATTTAATTGTATTAGATTTCAATATATATTTTTTCCTTAAATGTAATAGTGTGTGGACTGATAGCATTAAAATTAGCTTTATTACTTAATTATTTGGTAATTATAATTATCCCTTGGCTAAAAACGTGGGTTGTGGTTAGTTTTCCACACACGTTCATAGAATTATAAGATAGGGTTTTGGGTTGCGGTGATAACGTGAGAGAGAGAGAGAGAGAGAGAGAGAGAGAGAGAGAGAGAGAGAAGTAGCTCAGGAATCGGGCATCCTCAAGCGGCGAATTCTTGACTGTTTTCACTAATCCTCTCATCAATCTAGTAAGTCGTTCTTTGTCCTTCAATTTCTTATGGAATACTTTTGATAGAGGGGTTGAGGCGATGTGTTTGGCATTGAATTTTGGTGGCATATCATAGAATTAGATTTTATTTTTAGTCCGTGAGGTGGTCGATCGGTGGATTTGTGTTGAATGGAAGTGGGAATCGGTGTGCCGTACTTCCGTGCATGTACTGAGTATTGTTGTGATGGTGGGTGCTTGTTTTGCTTATAGCATAATCTAGTTAATATTAATATATGTAGGCTTATATGTTACGAGTATTTCGTAAAGAATAGAAGGCCGCCAAGGCTTTTCGGAGAGTGCCATGGTGATGCGCATGTGGAGAATTGAATCAAGAATGGTGGGTATTGGTGGCTGATGGTGGGTCTAGTGATTTAGGTCTAGGATAGGTGTAGTTTAATTCCTAATCTAAATTTATATAATGTCATACTTGTTATAATCACAAAGAATCTTTATTTGTCATTCGGGTTAGACTTCGTCTTTTCAGAGTCCCATTGCATTACCTTGGTTCAAAAAGTGATTAAAGTATGTTCTTTACTTTCGAACTTTTATGTGTCCCTTAAAGTATTTGTTGAAAATTTTGGAATTGTTAATTGGAAAATCTTATATTTGGTTCTCTAAATTGGCACGCAATAAAATGTATTCTTTTGGTGAGAACTTTATGGATATTGTTGGGAACATTTATTATTGGAAGTCCAGGGAAATTATTCCTTTGTATAGGTGACCCTGGCCATAAGGGAAGAGACCCGGGTTAGGCCGGTGACCCTTTTGTTCAACGGCTGTCCTTCGCCGGATATACTTAGGGAAGAGTACCACGGTTTGCCAACACCTGGTGACTCTAAGTTCGATATTGGATCCAATCATGAGATTATTATTTGTTGGCCATGGTACTAATTGGTTGTGGTTCCCCATTGTTATTGGATATCATTTGTGATCATCATTAAAATTTATTATTGTTTTATCTTATCGCGAGTGCCAAAATATGATGATATGGTAAATTAATTTCATCCATGTTTTAGAACTTTATTTATTATACATGCTTGTCATTCACTGAGCTTGTCAGCTGACGGATTTAATCCAACACCATTTTCAGGTAAATCAAGTAAATAGGTGAGGACTCTGGCGGCGTCTTGGGGAAACTGCTGTGTCGACCTCCGTAGGATTACATGCATCGTAGTTTTTATTATTTAATTTATTTCACTTCCGCACATGGTTAAACCTTGTTGGTAAAAATAATTATGGGATTCTTTTCGTCGATGGTGGATAATTTTGTTATCGTTTGGTTCATGGGATGGTGTGCCCCATGCTTTAATGAGATAATTTGGTTTAATTTTGTTTAAATAAAGAATGGTCTCTTAGTATTAATTAGTTTATTTTATTTTAGGCTGCGTGTTCCATAAGTTGGCCTTGTGGTTCACGGCCAGTCATTTCCCATTTTGGGGCGTGACATAGTTCATAATTAGAAAAAAGATCTATGGAATGTGATAATATTGTGTCACATGTCTCAATTAAAAACTTGAATCACAACCAAATGATTCTTTGCCACTTGTCGCAACCACGACTCTCCTCACGAAAAGTCATTCTACAATAATATATAAGATTAAAAGTAAGAGAAGAAAATAGCACAATAATGCAAAATATATCAATTACTAATACCTTCTAAATTATTATTTTCTAAATGAATTTATTACATATATGTTGGGATTGACAGATGTTAGCTACACTTTTTTTTTATAGCAAACGAAAAGTATATGCGATTACCACAAACTAAAGCATACATAGGACACTATCGTCTGAAAAATAACAAAACAACAAAAAAAGAAAAATGAAAAATAAAAAAACTTCTTAGCTCCAATGTCAAAGCCAGTACTCCACTCATGGAGATGAGAGGATGGAGGATCATCAAATTGTGGGTGGATGGAAGATCATCCCGCCACATTACCACTGGTTTTCCTTCTGATGCCTTCATCGTCGCTGCTGGAGAGCTCAAGAAACCATTGCCTGATTGACCTGCAAATTAAAAATCTAAGTTAACCATTTTATCATTTGACTCTTTTAGATTAAAAATTACGATTTCTATCATCAATAGTAAGTCCAAGTTTATATTTATTCCTAATAAAATTCGAATATCTTGTCTCACTAAAAGGATCCTCACAAGAAGTGTTTTCGTGTAAGTAAAAGTATGCGGATATATTTTCAAAGAAATTTACAAAAACTTCAAATAAGAAGAAAATCCATAAATTTAGTCTAAAATATGATTTTGAATTTCTAAATAAGCAAATTAAAAATTAAAAGACACTCCCTCTATCCCTTTTTAAATGTCCACTATAGCAATATGTGTAGTCTCAAACCCACCAAAAAATATATTTCTCTATATAATTTTGTACTTTGTTTTATACCAAATTAAACTGCTCGATAACCACTTTAATTTGGTGCCAAAAAAATTTTAAAACATTGTACAGAAGTATTTTTTTTAATGTCCAAAAAATACACGCTCCCCAAAAGGTACATTTAAAAAAGAATAGAGGGAGCATAAAGAAGCAAAACAGAATAAGAGGATGACATCCCACTTTGAAACTTCTTCTTTCTCTTTTGTAATATATATATATATGTAACATGTACGCAAATCATGGAGGAGGGGTTGTCCCTTTGGAGTGGATTAGAGCCCCCATAGCCAATTGATCATATTGTAAAGTAGTAATCTTTTCTAGAGTTGATGATCCTGCAACAACAAAAAAGAAAAGGAAGATGAGAAATCATAGAGGAAATTTAGAGAAGATACTTTTTTTTTTTAATATTCCAATGTGAAAATTCAATACTTAGAATTTGAAGTAATGTATACTGTTACTTTTCCAACTGTATTACGGTATCATATGGGCAACTGAATAAAGAAGGGATTAAAATAATATGAAAAATTGTAATAAGGTAATATAGGCAAATGTTATGCAATGTTTTGAAATGCATAAATCATGGATTTTGGAACTTATTTTTTTCCCAAAATCATTGCCTAACCATAGACATGATTTATGAAATATGAAAAATTATGAATTATACCTACTATACTTGGCTTAATTTATCCTACTATCATTTTTTTTATTGTAAATAGTTTACAATTTAATTTCCATCTCAAGAGGTGTTTCTTTATGCGCAAATTAAATCATTCCTTTTTTGTTGATTTAGTTGTTGACTATTTGTAAAAAAATATGCTGCTTCCATAAAATATGAAATCACTCAAAAAATCATTCCTATTAGGAGAAAATAATTTATTTTTTGGAATTTTGAAGATGGAAATAAACTAAAAATTGGATAAACTAAATGGACATGTGTCATATCTACAGGCCTTCATTGCTGCTACATATTGCATCTGTAACTTTTCTCGTGAAAACACATCCTGCAATACTATAATAGATAGATTGCAGGATATGAGTTTTCGCGAGGAGGGCTGTGGTTGCGATAAGTGGTACAATCTTATTGGATTGTCATTAGAATTTTCAAGCAACACATGTCACACAATCTTTTCATCCCTCTAAGAACTTATCCATATATGGTATTATGTTATTTCAAAAATGACCTTACTTGGGAAGATGAAATCTAAAATGGTATTGCATAAATCCTACTAAGGCTGTGGATATATTATTCTTATTTCCTTATGAATGGATTGTAAATGTAGAAGCAAAATTAGAATAGCAAGTTATTAATTTCCGTATTGATTTTTGTTAGATTTGCTATACATTGGAGAGTTTTGCATATTCTTCGAAACTCTATCAATGCTTTTCCTTTCTTATTGTACTAATTTTATATTTTATCTGTGTTTATGAAATTTTAATTGTTTATAAAAAAAGTTTTGTTTTATATTGGGTTGATATCTTAGAGACAGAAAGTAAGGGTTGGAAAGATAATAATTGGGAATTAGTACATCACATAATTCTTTTTTTAGTTATTGAAAATAGAAGTTAAACTATATAGGCATAAAAAAAAGCTTTCATTTTTTTAATTGTAGTAGTACATGATTGACATACGTATTTTATTAATTCACATATTTAGAAAATTAGGGATGATGAGATATGTACAGACTGACAGATGTTATAATTTAATATTAGTTTTAAAAGGGACTATAAACAGTCTAATTCGCCCACCCAAATTTTAAGCGGACAATGTGTATTCACATATATTTATATAAGATTTGAAATTTCTATGAACTTGAGATAATCTAACTCATAATCTGATAATTTATAAACTTCATGTGAAATCAATAAGTAATTCATAATTTTAAAAAGCTACAAGTTAAGAACAATTTTCTATACATAAATGTTCAATTTTAGATTTTACACTAGCCATTGCAAGCCCTCAAATTTTATCTACTATTCTTCCTCTACTGTTGCCGCTATTGGAGTTATGGGAGAAGTGTCTTTAGAATAATTAAGCAAGAAGTTTTACTTGACTAATTTGTGTCTAGCTTACAGATAAAACAAGATAAAGAAGGAGGCGGACAAGATTGTTGTAGAAGAAAAAAGAAAACCGCAAAAGCTATGGGGGAAAGAGTAAAAGTATCGATGAACAACCTAATCCAGCGAAACCCAATGACTTTTGGCTATATCAGGGATACATAGATCAATCATTTATTTTATTTGTGCATATACTTTGAATATCAAAATTATTAATTTCCCCGTGCATTCCCGGTGCATAGCACGGGTTTCATGCTAGTCTTATATATTATTGCATGATGACTTTTCGTGAGGAAGACTCTCATCGTGACAAGTGGCACAAGTTGATTGCCCCACCCACACAATTATTTTACTTAATATTTTCTAAATTGTTTTAAAGAATTTGCTTAATTAAGAAATCCTTGATTTGTGGGATAACTTATTTCCAACATGAAAAACACTTAAAAATCATGTTAATTTAGGAATAATTTGCGGGGATGATCATAATTCAAATTTTGGTATTAATATATCCTACTTCTCTTATATAAGGTTACCTAATATGCTCATATTTTTTTCGGGCATAAAAGTTGTGTTCACAACTTAACTTCAGTAGTGTGGAGTCACAAAGAAGGAAAGAATTGATAAAAGTTTTAAAACGAAATTCACCGTCCAAAAATTGGGGTGCCTCTCCTTTTGTGTTCTTCTTTGCTCTATTTCTATCCTTTTGAAATTTGGAATTCTTCATGAATATTTCTCCTATGCACTCAATTGGGAGCCACGGGAAAAACCATTATCTCGAATAACAATTTCATTGATAGTTTTTCGGTCTTCCTTCAAGTAAGTAGACAACCTTATTTATGGTTTGTATTTGTTTTTTCCCATGCATGAAAATATGATTTTGCTTCAATAATCAGTTTATCCTCCTAATATTTTTTTAATATTATTTTGTGGTGGCCAGTTCTGAATTGAGGAATACATACAGATAGAGTAGAGTGCAGAAGATCTTGAACCGAAGGTTTAGTAGCGGGAACAAAGTAGGGATTGAAAGGGATATAAGCCTTAGAGATACCAATTCCCGATGCAAAACCAAGAAAAATACACCCTCCGTCCCAATTTAATTGCTCCTTACAATTATGTGTACCTTGTTAAAACTCTCGTAGTTTTCAATCTATAGTGTATTTTATATGTAATATGGATCTTATTTGATAGATTTCAATTAGTTCTATAAAACAAAATTTTCAAAAACTTTTAAACACTACAAATAAAAAGATACAAGCATTTGAAAATGACACGGATATTCGTAGGGAGCAATTAAAATGGGACAGAGGGAATAGGTGGGAACTTGTTGGCAAATGAAGTGAATCATTTCTCAAATTCTCACTTTGAAAATAGTTCTTTGCTTCTTTTTACATTTTTAGTTTTTTTTTTGGTTCTCTTTTTACATTTTTCTTTCGTTATTGTGCGGTTTTCACTTACTTTGTAAAATATCGAGTGAAAGCATGAACATCACTTGGGTTTATGAATAAATTCTAAGAAAGGAAAATATTTTGTACTTTCTAATCTCGATCTGTTTTCCAAGTTTTATATCTGTCGATAGGTTTTGTGAGAAAATACATGAGATAACATATTTATATTAAATCATGTTTCCGTGCATAGCACGGGTTCATGTTAGTATATTGTATTGCAGAATGGGTTTTCGTGAAGAGAAATGACATCGCGACAAGTGGCACAATTTAATGTGATAGTCATAGAATTTATAACCCACACATGTGACATTATCTTGTTACCACTCTAAAATTATCCCTTCATAGCAGTTACCATTTTATGAAAATCCAATTGACATTTAAAACCTAGGATTTCTTCTTAATTGAAATCCACGGAAATCTTTGATTGACTGAATAATCTCAAGTCTCACGAAAATCTAAAGAAATTCTAGAATTTTCCTACCCTCCTCTCCATTTTAGACAACTTCGTTCCTTCATTTTGCTGCCACCTTGACGGCTATTTCTTGGGGCTCTTCGTCTTCTTCTTCTTCATTTTCTTCTTCTTCTTCTTTCCCCCAAGGTAGATGATAGCAGCATTGGATTTTTATATGCAAGGGTAAGTTTATTGTTTGAATATCATTGACATGCTTTATTCATATAAATCACAAGTCAATAAAGCAGCATTGGATTTTATATCCAAGGGTTTTTAGTTTGAATATCATTGATATATATGCTTTATTCATATAAGTCTCATATTTGTGTCATGTTGGTCTTTGTTTTGTATGGGGTTCATTTATGTAAATAAAAGTACTGATTTATAGATTTTGCAGGACAGTGTACTAAAAGAAAAAGTATCAAAAAATGTTTTATTGAAAATGGGTTTGTTTCGGTATGTATTTTCTGACATTCATATGTTTAGTTTACCAACCTCTTAATATTCATCACAACACTTATATTTTTATCCATGTTAGGAGAATAAATATTTTTGTTGGTACATACTAGATATATGTCACAACTTCTTCAATTTCATGGGCTCTACAGTTTTTTAAAGGTCAATTATAATATACTTTCTCTGTCCCTTTTTAGATGTAGACATTTTTATTTTGGGCTATCCCTAAATAAGTGTGTGATTTGAAAAGTTAATGGGTAAAAATTTGTACAATTATCATTTTGCCCTTTTGAAAAGTTAATGGGTAAAAATGGAGGATAATTTTGAAAAATTGAGGTAAAAATTGATGTGAAAATTGTAAAGTGGAGGAAAAAGTTGATGTGAAAGGTGTAATAATGATGTTTCTTTAATAGGTTGACACATTTAAAAAGGGAGGGAGAGAGTATTGATTATGTAAGTATCACAATTTTTTGTGTGTGTGATTAAGAACTAGCCAATTTTTGGTTTATCCAATTTTTAGTTTTATTTCTATCTTCTAAATTCCAAAAAATAATGTATTTTGTCCTAATAAGAATGATTTTTGCAGTGGTTTCATATATAATGGAAGCAACACATTTGTTTACAAATAGTCAATGACTAATCAACAAAAAAAATGATTTAATTTGTACATAAAGCAACTCCTCTTGAGATGGAAAATAAAATTATAGACTATTCTCTCATAATAAAAAATGATAGTAGGATAAATTAAGCCAAGTATAGTAGGTATAATCCATAATTTTTCATATTTCACAAATCACGTTTATAATTAGGCAATGATTTTGAAAAAAAACTAATTGCCTGAATCCATAATTTATGCATTTTCAAAACATTGTGTAATTACATTTG